>JAODXP020000004.1:14900511-14937215 GCA_027497455.2 Sardinella longiceps | reverse complement strand
AGCTGCCAAGCTGCAGACCAAAAAGCACTACAGAGGGTGGTGAGAACAGCAGAGAAGATCACAAGATCAGCTCTACCATCCATTCAGGACCTGTATCCATCCCGCTGTCAAATCATCAAAGACCCTACCCATCATCATCAAAGACCCTACCCATCCCTCACACGCACTGTTCACATCTGGTAAGCACTACAGCAGATTAAAGGCTAAAAGCCCAAGAATATCTTTAAAAAAAAAAAAAAAAAAAAAAACACTGACAGTCTAGAATGTATGCTCACACTATTATCATGCCTGATATCTTGATATCTTTTGCACTTTATGTCCTAGTGAGTTGTGATGTCTTATATACAGTTATGATATCTTTGCACTTTATGTCTTGTATGTCTTAATTTGAACTTGTTGCACATTTGGAGTTTTGAGAAGCGCAATTTCAGTCTGCTTGCAATGTACTGTTGCAGTGCTTGATTGACAATAAAGTTCGCTTTGACTTTGACTTTTTGACTACAGCAATTCCTCATGTAGGCCTATGAGAACAGTTTTATAGATATTGTATATTGCATGTTGCTGCCATTACCCATATCATTTAAATTCATGTTTTGACATAACATTATTTACATTTGCATTTTGTATTTGCTTACTATATAGCATAATTATGATTTTTAGAATTGCAGTACTGTAATTCTTATAGTTTGCAATTTATTAATGCATGTGTTAATGTGCATGCACTGCACTGATCAGAATGCAGGTTAACAGAGATGCATAGGAGAAAGGCCCGCGCTGAGCTGCGACGTATATGAGCTCATGCAGATCAGAAATGTGAATGCAGTGTGATTTGTGTATTTTGTGAGAATCTTCAGTAGTGAACACACTGGTTTCTTCCGTCGTTAACCATAAACACACTTATGAGACTCGTTCTTTCCGTCCAAGGGTGGTTAAATGTATGAATAAGTCAAGAACATTTTATTGGGAACTTTAGCCACTACATGCATTATCCACTACATTTTACTGACTGTCAATTATCCATATTCCAGACCATATAATAACTTTTGTCAATCAGTTTTGTATCAATAATTATGTTCCATATTTGGACATATGTGGAAGAGGTAGAGTTGACTAAAGTAAGAGTTTTTGTATGAGAGCTGAGTGTGCAGCTGTCACTGTGGGCCTCAGAGCACAGTAGTACACAGCAGAGTCAGACACTTGCAGATTCTGGATGGTCAGAGGAACAGTTTTGTCTTTGGTGTCAAGTTGAGCTTGAAAACGTTCTTTCTCAAATCCAGGACTATTCTCCCCATCTCCTAAAGAGAGTCTCTGCAGCATGTATCGAGGGAAGTCATTTGCTTGATATTTGTACCAAAACAAATAGGATTGAAAACCTGAGGTCATATCATATTTACAGTTGAGTGTCACTTCTTCACCCACTACTCCAACCACATCACTGACAGGCTGATCAACAGAGTCTGCCGCCATCCCTCTGCCAACTGTAAAACAAAAAAAGTTGAGCAGAGCTTATTCTATGAGATAAGAAGTGGTCATATGGGCATGTATATAACGACTTCTACAAATAAGAAGCCTAGATACTGGTCTCTAATATAGTGATTTCTAATAAATGATGAGACTGAATAATTACTGAACTAATAAATGAAGGTGACTTACCACAGTAGGAAACTATGAGAATGGGTGTGATGTTTGTCCAAAGGGACATCATGACTACTCTGTGTGATCATGAACAATGGAACTGGAATGCTGTAGTGTTTCTCCTGATAAAAGCATATCTTGAAGATGCAGTATTGAAATGTCGCCCCTCCATGGTTCCCAATGATACTGCAGTCCAAGTGCAGATTTTCAGCAAAATGACAAAAAAAAAAAAAAAGTGCAAATAGGCCTATGTAGTTTCTTCATTAATTTTGGTAGGATTACTCAGATCATTTTAAAGTATAATTGCTAATTTTGACTATTATTTGGCAACTTTCCCCATCAATATATGTGGGCTTTTCAAGTGTTTAGTGCAATAAAAAAAAACTGGCACTGTTACTGGGATGATGAATGAATATTTTATTTATGCTATTTATATCTATTCAGGTATATGTTTAAATTTCTCAGGGCCTTTTACACTTGATACAAACTGTCTCGTAATTAAAATGTAAATTCTTATCTGTTATGTGAGTTTTTGTACAACAGTTTGCCTGTCTCTGTTACTGTGGGCCTCATGGCACAGTAGTAGAGAGCAGAGTCTGCAAGTTTAGCAGAGGAGATGTCCAGAAACATTTGAGTTTTCTCCTGATTCATTCTCCCAGACAGTCGGTCATCTGCGTTTGATGTTACATTCTCTTTGGGATTGATGATCATCACAAGAAACTGGGGTGCTGATTGTGGATACTGTCGATACCACTGTGGATAGTCTCCAGAGGTGTAACTAACGTTACAGGACAAGATTACACCAAGTGCCTCTACTCTGTTCACTTCAACACTGTTTCTAGTGATTTTATTCCCATGGATAATACCTGCAAAGAGATAACAGGCTATATTTACTTGAGTTAGAGTATGTCTCTATTCTGTGTAGAAGTGCTTCTTAATTACCAGCTGCATACCGTATCACCATGGCAACACAAGCCAATGCTTACCTGAAAGGACCATCAGCAATATTCCCAAAAATAAGATCATTTTGGAGCCCTGAAACTTTGCCAACACCATGTCAAAGTTAAAATTATCTTTAAAAAGAATTCAAAACATGAATGTCAGTCTCTCTGGACAAGTTTCCCAGTGAGCATGGTGAGATCATCACCTCTTTCTCTCTCTTGCACCTCCCTCTGGGCTTTGTTCAACCTGGTCAGAAAAGACTTTGTCAGAATCTCACTGCAGAGCCTGTTCAAGGCATCCTTGATCTATTCAGTTTTTTAGAGCCCCCACGCCACCAAGGACCCCTAAAAGCACCAAGATAACGTGATAAAAAAAACATCCCAACAACAAAGATTTATTCAAACTACATTTTAAAACATTTTTATTTTCACAATGAATCGATTTATTTAAAAGCTAATTAGAATTTCTTTGTGCGTTTGGTAATAGCCAGAGTGAATCAACATGTAGCCACGGTGCTAGGTGCTAATGATAGCCACCACAAAAAGAATTTTGTGCAGTGTAGACTGAGATGGCAAAAATGGCAGCTAATGCTAACAGAATGGGGCATGTCAAAACAAAACCTAATCGATTTGCTATTTCCTAATCGACCGTTTTGCTATCTCGGTATACGTTGCAAAAATCCGGTCATTTTTGTGGCTATACATAGGCCTACATGTAGCACTTACTGTAGCATTTAGAAACAGCAGGGCTACATGTTGATTGACTCTGGATTATTGCTTTAAAGCAATAGCCAGAATGAAATTCCGCTTAGGGCAACCTAAAGGCTTGGACCAGCCCTGCCTTACTGGTAGCCTATATTTTAACACTATTTTGGAAGCTGAAATCCATCTTAAGTGTTTTCAAGTTCTCAAATTCAGTAATGATGAACATTTGAACGAATTGCATCATCAGTCAGACTTTAAGGGGTCATATTACAAGGCAGGTAAGATTAGCATTAGATTGTTGGGCTGTATTGAAGACCGAGAGGTGTTTGTAAGATGAGGTACTAGTGAACTGCTTCCAGTATTGACACCATTTTTTAATGTTAAATTGTGTTACCTCAGTACAGGGCTGGACAGGGACCAGTAAATGCACTCTCAAGCTGACTCACACAGGTCCAAGATGGGCGCTTTTCGGCCTATGCCGTCCTCAGTGTCTTCGGCATAGGCCGAAACACGTTCATCCTGGACATTAAAAAAGTAGCTTAAGAGTTAAAGCTTGAGATTGCGTTTACTTTCCTATCATGCGCTATGGTCAGTCCATGTCTGCTTGAGGATACTTTACTTCTCAACTTTAGTTTTATTGACTCTCTACTTATTAGAGTTACAGCAGTATTTCACCATGTTTTGTGTTTTTGTATGAGAGTTGAGTGTGCAGCTCTCACTGTGGGCTGCAGGGCACAGTAGTACACGGCTGAGTCAGAAACTTGTAGGTTCTGGATGGCCAGAGTGACTGATTTTTCATCTGTATTAAGTGTTGCATTAAATCGCCTTTTAAAGTAGTCATCAGTACTTGAATGAAGAGATGTTGTCAGCAACATGTATTTCAGAAAATCACTTGGTTTCTGCTGGTACCAGAAGAGATATTGATCAACAGCTCTGGCAGTGGTGTTATACTGACACCTGAGTGTCACCATTCTGCCCTCCAGACCAGTCTCATCTTTAGACTGAGTAACAGAGTCCCCTTTTGTACGACCCACTGGGAAGACAGATTCAGATTGTAAGTAACAGTAAATATACAGTATCTTCATTCAGATGCCTCAATAAAAAATATATATATTTTTAATATATATATTTTTTAATATTTTTTTTTATTCTTTAATACGCTGAATTTAAGTAGGCCTATATTGAATCATACATATTGCAATAGCACACAATGACAGACTGGACTTTCTTACCAAAGCAATGCACTGACAGAATTAGAAATATAATCATCCAGTTAGTCATGACAGAGAGCTGCGATCACTGAGACAAAACAGTTTAACTCTCTCCATGCATCTACCTCCTTTTATCACATGTATGTGCATCCCCTACAAGTTGGGCAGTAGACCAGTAGTGAGTTTTGGTGTAGTGACATCGCCCCCTTGAGATTTTAGTCAGTATAGTGAGCACATTTGAAAGGAAGATACAGTTGAGTATCCTCCGCATAGCAATGATAGGATATACCGTGCTTTTCATAATGTGACTGAGTGGCAACATGTACAATGAGAATAAAATACAACTAAGCACTGATCCCTGAGGAACACCATAAGATAAGGGAGCTGATGAAGAAGAGGAATCATTGAAAGAAACTGAAAAAGTTTGTTCCTTTAAGACAGTGTTTCTCAAACTTTTTCAGGCCGAGGACCACATTGCCCAAAAAAATTGTTTTCAGGGACCACCTGCCATTGCACCCCCTCGCCAAGTCATATGCTGCTACCCTTTAAGCAAGTAATTTATAGAGTAGCCACTTCAAATGCTTTAATAAACATTAAATTACAGGTCTGCCTCTTATATTCAGTGAACAACTAATCTTTGGCCTTCAAATAATGACACAGGCTAAATTCACATATTATTATGGTAATCAACTCGCGGACCACTTGAACTTGCTCGCGGACCACACTTTGAGAACCACTGCTCTAAGAAGGAAGCAAACCATTTCAGTGCAGTGCCAGAAATTCCAACCCAGTGCTCAAGGCGCTCTAAAAGAATGCAGTGATCAACTGTGTCAAAGGCGGCACTAAGATCTAGTAGCATAAGTAATGCACAGTTCTTAATGTCCACTGATAGCAATAAGTCATTAGTGACTTTAATTAAAGCAGATACTGTGCTGTGTTTAGGTCGGAATCCAGACTGGAAGATGTCTAACATCTCATTCTCTGACAGAAATGATTGCAGTTGCTGAAAGACCACCTTTTCTAGAATTTTAGAAAGAAATGGCAATTTAGAAATGGGTCTATACAGAGTGTATATGCTCTGAATGAGCCTGACCCGAGAACTTGGACCGAGATTTCAGTTCAGTTCAGTTCAGTTCAGTTTATTTGTCACATAGCCTACATAGATTTCACCCCATAGATGTAATATTATAAATCTATGTTTTCCCCCTCTTTTCTTGGGCTGACAAACAATTTCACTGTATTCTTCTTCTTTAATTTATTGGCAGATTACAATTCATTGATGCATACTATTTCACTGTATTTAGGCAACACAACCTCTTTGGTAGCAATGTGCATGTGACTGCTTGGAACGTTGCCAGCAGGGGGCGATGAGATTGTTTCCCTCTTCTTTCTACCACTGTCAATGCGTCTAGCGCAGTGACGTTCATTCTCCCGCCGTAGCTTTACGTAATGATGTCACAGCAAGAAGATGCTGGATAGCCTCGAGTCGGAGGCCATGGGCAACTAGCAGTAATCAAAATGACGAAGCGGCATAATTAGGGAGATTTATCAGATTTACTCTTGCAACGAGCAAGAATAATTTCGTCTGCTCAAGGAAGAGTTGTGTTTAAACTTTAGATAGACACAACACGGGATATTGTAGGTGAGTTCGTCAACACTGAGTTGGCTAGTTAATGTTAGCTGGACAGAAGAGGAGACGGATGGGGCGCCATTTAAACGTGTTGCGAGAAAAAAACAAGCAGAATCTCATGCGAAAATTATTGCTTTGATCTTGCACCTTTCGAATAAATGAATCCTCTCACTCATCACATTACATCCCAAATAGCTGTTCTAATCCTATCCGTTAGTTAATGCGTTTCTCTGTGCCTCTGAAGTCCTTTAGCTTGCTAGCTAGCAAGCTAGTTAGCTCTGTGTCGCTAGATTGTTAGCCATTGTGATTAGCATGGCAACCGAAATAATCTGTCATCACGCTTGTTAAAACTCCTGTTGGTCAAAGGTTTAGATTAGTTTAGTAGCCAGATTATGGTACATCGGTGATTGATTTCTTTTTGCAACATTTTTTCATTGCGCCATAGTAAGTGCAGCGCATTCGCGGTGTTGTGATATCTTCAGAGACTTTGGTGGTTTGTGTGATATTTGTTACACGGTGCCTTCGATAGAGGAAGTTGCTAACTGCCTTACCTCACAGTTATGTACTAGCCTAAACGTTTCACCGAAGTAGGCTAACGCGTGTTTGCAGAAATTAGATTTGAAATTTTCACGAACCGACCCAGCAAAATACACCATTGCAACGTCAGGACATTGATTGAGGATGTTAATTATTTAGGAATAGTGTGTTGCCTAACGTGACCAACCTTATGTGTTCACTATGTTGTTCCATAGGGCTATTAGCAGGTTACTAGTAATTTGATAAATTGATATTAGCAGGTAGATTCTAAATTGAACCAGTATTCTTGTACGTTTGCATTTCATTTCAGTCAGCATGTTTTCATAGTGTATCCTACTTGGGGATTACCACGTGTTGATTATCGGGGCTATTAGTATTAGGCTAATCTATCCTGTATTTGCCTGCATTTTGACAATTCAGCTTCGCCCTGGACTTGGCTTGACTAGGGCTTTAGGGCTACCGTTCTGTGTAAAGTCCAAATTTCTCACCACAAAAAAAAAACAAAACTTGTGGGGTTTCAAGGGTGTCAGGTTTTTTCCTCGTCTTGTTCCATTGTTTTTGTGTGTGCTGCGTCTGCTATGCCATCTCCCATTTGTTGGAATTGGGTTTTGTGGAAGTTTGGTAATTTGTCAGTTTTGTGAAAAATGTCTGACTGCAGTGCATTGATTATATAGCAAAGTATTTGGGACATTGTTGTTGTAACATCAGAGGTGTGATGATGGCAGTGTTTGTGAGATTGTCTGGGTAGTATTTTACACGTCTTCACATGAAAATGATTTTAAGTGGTCAGAGAGAGAATAGTTCTTTGTTTAAGTTGCTTGCCAATGTGAATTTGTCCAGATTGGACATATAGGCTAGTGTTATTGACAGTGTGTAGTAGGCCTATGCATGGGAAAGAGACGCAAACAACAGGCTGTTCAGCTCAGGTTTCTGTTTGCACCCTCAGGGTGGGGGGTCATCAGGGATCTCACAGGTCTGTTCAGAGGTGATCCTTTGTTTGTTAAATTATACAAAGAAAAGAAAAATGAAACCAAATGTAGGCCTACTATGTGTAACCATATGTAAGTTTTTGTCTTTGTTTGGCTTAATGTGCAATACTTCTGTACATATGCCTGTTTTCATGATTGATGGCTTGTGGCAACTGTGACATCATTCTGTGTGGAAAATGTATCCAGTTATGGCCAATTTTTTTTCTATTATACAGTAATAAAGTCCCGTGTAGCCTAACTATTTAGGCCTATCATTATCAGACAAGATGCATGCGTGTCAGTGGACTAGGGATATCCCGCCATATCACATTGGTGGCTCATTACAGTATGTTGTCACGCTGCATGTTCCATTCAACTAAAATGAAATGAGAGTGCAGCAATTTTCATAGCATCACATTTGGGAGTTCTGTTCAGAGAAAGCGTCCTAATGTACTAGTGTGAATATCCAGTTGGCATGTGGTATACAGGCAAGCAGGCATGTGCAGAAGCACAATATATATGTTGGAAAACATCTCTAAATATTGAGACCACTGAACTTGTTGCAAACCACTGTTATTCCAACTATTTCTTTGGGGGGGGGGGGGGTTAAAAGAGAATGGTTTAAAACAACCTGATGGCCTTGTTAGTTGGTAGTAGAATTGTTATGTTAAAGTGATGTAACATTGGTGAGTAGGACCATGGTGAGGCTATGGGTATATCTTCTTATAGCTCCACTCCAACTCATGTTGTATTTTTTTCTGTGTGACTCCACTAGATACCCTAGTCTCCAGTGGTCACCATGGCGACAGACATCGGTTCCCCGCCACGGTTCTTCCATATGCCTCGGTTCCAGCACCAGGCTCCCAGGCAGCTGTTCTACAAGCGGCCAGATTTCGCCCAACAGCAGGCCATGCAGCAGCTGACGTTTGACGGCAAGCGCATGAGGAAAGCAGTCAACCGCAAGACCATCGACTACAACCCCTCAGTCATCAGATACCTCGAGGTAGCTACAGTACATGACCTGGACCAGGATGTCAACATCAATAGCTTAAATGTACATGAAGTAATATACTGTGAGATTCTGTCCCCATGACCTCATGATGGTAATTGTCATTTTTCCCACCTCTCTGCAGAACCGGCTCTGGCAGCGAGATCACAGAGATTTCCGTGCAATTCAGCCCGATGCAGGCTGTTACAATGATGTGAGTACACATGCAATGTCAGAATTTTGTTTAAAACAAAACAAAATAGGCCAGATATGGTCAAAATGCAACACCTATCTACATATAGACCTGTATTGAAGATTTGTTAAACAAGAAAGATGAACCAAGAGTACATGCATCTCTACTATGATCTTTAGATGTGATTTACTACTAACATCTAATGGACTACATAGTTTGTAATGTCATTTCAAATGAAATGGTTTTGAAATTGATTTTCATGGTGGTGAAGTAGGCTGACTTTTTTTGTTGAGAGGTGTGGGTGTGGGGAGTTGGCCTAAACCCATTTATTGACCGCACACATTAACTGCATCCACGTATATTATGCCTACCTATAATGAATAAGGTAATGATTCAGTGTGGAAAAATACTTTTGCATTTATCCCCCCCAAGACATTTACTAAATATACTGTATGTGCCAGCCTTGATTAAAGATCAGGACATTGGACAAAGTACACATATACACTCAGTCACTGTGTCTATGGATCAAAACCACAAGGTGAAATGTTTGTTAGTTTGATTAATCACGACCTTGGTGCTTGGAGACCTTGGAGGGGAAATGAAGGATACAGAGTGGTGCTTTTCCCTGTGGGATCCTCAAGGTGTTAATGACCTGTTGTTTTCTCTGCAGCTTGTGCCCCCTGTCGGTATGCTCAACAATCCAATGAACGCAGTCACAACAAAGTTTGTCAGAACCTCCACAAACAAAGTGAAATGCCCTGTCTTTGTTGTTCGGGTAAGTGATGACATTTCAGTTTTTTAATCTTGTGTTTAATGATTTATTTGAAACTCCTCACCTAATGTAATTGTCTGTGTTGTGTGTGTTTCCCAGTGGACCCCAGAGGGCAGGCGATTGGTCACTGGGGCCTCCAGTGGGGAGTTCACTCTGTGGAACGGCCTCACCTTTAACTTTGAGACCATTTTACAGGTAAATGCCAACTTTATTAGCTCTTTAGACAGCATATTACCCAGTCTTGTGTCTAAAGCTTTTAGTGCTGTTTACACAATAGCCCTTTTTATTAGGGAATGTTTTAATTACACCCAGATTATTTTGTGCTTTTGATGTAGATTTGTGGGCTCTGCAGTGTGTTTTTTCCTGGGTTGGTCTAAACTGAGTTGTGTGTTGCTTCCCTAGGCTCATGACACCCCTGTGAGGGCCATGACCTGGTCTCACAACGACATGTGGATGCTGACTGCAGACCACGGCGGCTACATCAAGTACTGGCAGTCCAACATGAACAACGTCAAGATGTTCCAGGCTCACAAGGAGGCGATTAGAGAGGCCAGGTCTATACCAAATCTACCATTTTCTGTAGTTAACCCAAGGCTGTTAGCACCACTGCAATGTCAGGGAAGCACCTGTAGGGGGCTTCCTCCTGTGCTCTTTGTTGTGCTCCACTCCTCCCTCTGCTGCTCTTCTGTTTCCATGTCCTGGATGATTGACGGATGTATGTGTGTGCCTTTGCAACACTGCACTGATTTATCACCTGTAGCTCACCACCTATTCTTTCTATTGTGTGTGTACGTTTTTTCTCTACATAATTACTATGTACAGAAAAGGTTTATTTTTATATTCTTTTTAAATAAAGAATTAACATCTATTTTTATAAAAGGTTTTGACGCCACCTGATCCAAAAAAGCAAGGATTGGCAGAGTCTTGATGTAAGAGGGACAAAAAAAAAAAAAACCCTCTTACAAAATTATTTTAGGGAGTCTGCTTGGAACGTTCTCTGAAAGAACCGTAGTCTCATATGCACCATCAGTTCTCTCCTGAAGCACCTGAAGTTTTTTTTTTTTTTTTTTTAATTCAGTAGAGGCTAACACACGCCCCCATAGCAGTTCCCCAACCGCCCCAGCTTTCCTAGTGTCAGTGCCACACCTCAAATGCTTCCAGGTATCAAATAAAGTTCCGCTCTCCACCTCTTTATGAACCAAATGCAAGTCCTGTCAGGTAGTTGATTGAGTATACCAGCATCTGTCTACATATCCCAGTGGAGCAGTTGAATATCTGACCAATTTTAGACATATCACATATCTAGCCATTCTACTTCAATAAAAATGGGACAGGAGTTTGCACTATTTCACCACGGCTTTAGTTAAAGTAAACAACCCATTCTGTTTCATTCAGTGTATTTGAAATGCCATGTCTTAATAATGTCTGGTCCTTTTTCAGGGTTCAAAACAATCAAATTCAATGAAACGCATGAAGGGTTATAGCTCAAAGTGAGAAGATTTATTACCAATGGACAGTCTTTGACTTCTAGTTCCAGAATTATTTTGTCCAGTAGTATTTTTAGGCAGATGAGGAAGGATGCTTATTTCACATGCCCTATAAAGTCTTATTTGCTTTGGGACATTTGAAAACATTAACAGATGTGTTTTAATTTTTGGAACCATCAAAGAAGTACATTAGTAATTGTTTTAAACAGAATCTCTTTGTCTTGGATTTGTTGTGGAGTTGGTCTAGTGTTTTGGTTGGTTTAGCAATGTGTCTCAAGTGAGAATGAGTTGTGGCTGTGATGTCTTGATCAGATTACACAGGAGTAAGTCCTGCTCTGGGTCTGTTTTTGGTGTAGTCCCACTGTAGATACCCCATAGTGAAGGGTTGTCTGTTAAGTGGTTCATTAATGCAAATTAAAGATTGTAGTTTCGATTAAAGTATATAATTTCACAGACTTTAAGGGTGTTTGTAAAGCATTGAGTTGAATTAAAGGCTGTAATTTGACAGGATGTGTAAGATATTTAGTTTAACTTTGTAATTTAACAGATGGAGTGTTTGTAAAGTATTTAGCAAGAGATTCTGATCACTTTGGACTCCTGGAGGTGCAGCTTGTCCGTTAGGCATTGTGGCAGAGCAGTCAGTCGGGCACTTCCTCAGTCTTGGGGTATTGAAGCTGCCAAGGCCTGCTTAGTCCTCCTGCAATGTTGATTTTCTTCCTGCTGTGTCTTCAGTTTCTCTCCCACGGATAATAAATTTGCCACATGCTCTGATGATGGAACTGTACGCATCTGGGACTTTCTGCGCTGTCATGAAGAGAGGATTCTAAGAGGTATGTTTCTGTTAACAAATAAAGATGTACTGCACCTCTTATTTCAACACTGCAATGTTACTGTGCTCTTATGGGTTCATAGACAAATTGTTGAACCGGTTCACTCCTGAAAAAAAATGGCAGCATTCACATCCTCATGTTCATTTCTATTTGTAGCATAGATAACTGCTGGCGCTCATCACTTTTTCACGAGTTTGTTGGTATAGTTTAAAAGGGCATTCCTCTTATTTCTCTGGTTTTAAAACCATGATGCACTTCATTTCCACAGTGTGAGGTTTTCGTGTGTGTGTGTGTGAGAGAGAGAGAATGTGGGTGTAATCACAGTTTAAATTAGAATGATGCACAAGAAAGTATCCTCTAAGCGTTTCCCATTGCACATACATGGAGAGTAGAGATGCCATGGGAGTGTATATTTTGCACTGAAGTAATGTAGTTGTATTGTAGTACTCATTGCCCTTTGTGAACGCTTCAACAATTATAATTTCCCAATAAAGTACCAACTAATAAAGGTTTTTATTTTAGTTTATAGCTTTATTCAATGAACGCTAAATAAAAAATATTTTTTTGTTGTTTCACTAAAAGTCTATTGCAAATTAAATGCGATTTCTTTTTAATTTTGGTATATACACACTTTATAAATCAGTGTTGAGCATTAAGAACAAAAAGTACCGTTTTGTGGAATTTTGATTTGTTTGTTCTCTGGCATGTCCACACACTTGTAAGAAGTTCTTAGTCATTTCTTTTTGACAGCTTTTGTTAAATTTACTGTTTTCCACAAAAATAAAACGCCATTCTTTATGACCTAGTGTCATTTCCATAGCCTTATGTAAAGTGAAAGCATGTTTATCAGTCCTCTTGGTATGTTGTCAGAAGTTGTCAGTGTCCAATTCCCAGGTGTGTTACTTGCACACTTTGAAATGGACAGGTGACTGTTTGCTTTAAACACCTCTTATCAGGCTAGTGTTTTTATAGGTGTAACATTTAAATACTTCTCATCAGGCTAGTGTTTGTGCTGGTTTAGCTTACTTCTCAGGTTGGTGTTTTTGTGGGTCTATGTTTTTTTTATTATTATTATTATTATTATTTTTTTTTGGTTCTACCTTGCACACCACACATAAATTAGTTGACCTTCAAACATTTTTTTATTATTATTAATTAATTAATTCTTTATTTATTTATTTATTTATATAGACAGTACCCCATTGTTAAAGGGATATTGCATCTTTTTATGAAATTTGTTATTCACTCACTTTGGTGTTATATATGTGAGTAAAAGCATTTTGTTCTCAGTGCGTGTGTTTTCCTAGTCTGGGAACCTCAATTTTAGCTTTAGCTTAGCATAGGCGCTGGAAAGTAAAGTATGCAAAGACTTGCTATCTGTCCATTTTACATTCCAGCGCCTATGCTAAGCTAAAGCTGAAATTTGGGATTACCAGACTAGCAAAAGGATTGCACTGAGACCAAAATGCTTTTACCCACGTGTAACTTCAGGCAATTAGGTGGCGTACCCCTGTGAAGTTAATCATATGATTAAACGTTACTTTCACATTTTGACTTAAACAAAGACCCATGTATTGCCTCTGAACAGGTATTTTTTATCACAAGATATTCTGACTACTTGCCAATATTGTGAGTAGTGATTACGTTTTTGACCAGTTTAACGGTTTCTTATAGCTAGCTCCAACCAGCGTTGGAAAAACAGCGCCCTCATTTGTCACCACTCCGCTAAAAAAATAGGCTACTAGATCATGGTTCTTATATGTAGGCCGTTTTGCATCACTGTAGTTGTAACCAAAAATTTGAAAGTGGAAGAGCTTTCTATGATCTGTTAGACACTGATCTTATTAGTTATTATACTGTTACCAAGTTCATTAACAGCACAGGAGAGCCATCTTTGTTGACAATGAAAGAGTGAATGGCACAGAAAAAAAGATTTATTCTTAGGCTTGTTCTAACTATTGATGGTTTAAAAGTTGTCAGGTTTATCACATAGCATTTTATTACTTGAATATATTAATCAAACCTAAGAATGTTAGCACTTTCAACATTCCTCTATTTCACTACGTCCTTACTTAACATATAGAGCTAATAATTTATCCTTAAAGCCTAAAGTATAGTATTGTTGTACATTGGTCCTGAAAAACATTTAGACATGTATATTGTCTCACATTTTTTGCAAATTGACTCAGCGCCCAGTGGGTTTTCTTTTTCTGTGCAAAACCTTAAACACACTCCCATTATGCACAAGTGTGCTTTCCTATAAAGTGAGGAGAAAATCTGTAATGATGTTCATTTGTTCTGAAATATTTTTCTATTCTGTCAAAAAATAATGATAAAATCTCATTTGGAAACACATCCAGTATTTCGGATATCCTCTCACTTTCTAGGCCTGTTCCATGGTATAGCACCAGGCTGTTAGGTGTCCAATATATGTATTTCCATTAAAAACTTCAAATAGTCTCATTTTAAAATCTCCTTGTTTGCACGAGCACACACAGTACCTAGTTTAAAGAACCTTTAACACGATCAATATCCAAGATGTATGTATTTATTTATTTATTTATTTGAACTTTGCAGGATAGGTGATGTTTTCAAATACTGTTATATTCATCCATTTTCTCATGCTTTATGGTATGAGTGTTGATGTTTCCTTATACAAGGCCTAAGTGATCAACAGTAGATTTCAGTCTCACCTATTGTGGTGATGCAGAGAACATGTTGCTTAATAAGTAGCAATCATGTGAGATGTGTGTGTGTGCGTGTACGTGTGTGTGACACCGAGAGAGAGTGGGAGAGTCTTACTACTTGTATTAGTCACACCTACACAGTGGCTAGTTAAAGAAATAGGTCTGTAGGAGCCAGCGGTTCTGGCTCCATTACTATTGTACTGATTAAATATGCCCAGTTTCTGCATCCCTTCCAGAACCACCAGATACACTCTTGAGCTGTCAATCATGTTAATAGTCCCCATTCTACAGATGTTTGTCGCGTCACTCCTTCAAAACGGCACAAACAAGCACAGATCTATTTTTCCACTGTGGTAACGTTAATTCCAGCCTGATTTAAAAGATTGAGCCTAACCATTTTAATTGAATGCCCTTAATTAAGCCACTTCTTTTCTCCCCTCTGACATGTGCATGGGGAATGGTAGTGATCGTTGAGTTTATTCCAGACACAGTCTGCCCCTACTCCTGCTACAGGCACTGGGAAGGGATTACCCATAGCTTTATCAGTATGTTGGTATGCCTGGGTCTATCGGTGGCCATACTGTTCTGAATGCTGTAACATGCTATCAAGGATTTCAGATCCCCACGGCCCTCTTGGTTCAGCAGACACTCAGAGATCTGCACTCATAGATGTTTACATACTCAAACTCTGCATACTGTTTGAGTTAAATATTATCCTGCTCGTGGGCAATTTGATGAGCATACTTGTGCCATAGGGGACATGAAGGCTCTATCACAACTGTTCATTTGCCAGTATTTCATTTTGATTCCCCACAAAACATTTTAATTCCCCTAAAAAAACAGTAAAATTTAATCTAGTTCTTTTGCATCTCTGGAAAATGTTATTTAAAACATTTTTCTTCCAGGGTTTGCCCACACTGTGTCCTTTGAAATTCTGGAATTACCACAGTAGTCTGTCATTCCCTCACGGTCACTTTGTCACAGATTTATGCTGGTGTCTCTTGCTAGTTTCACTCAGAAGTGAGCTGCACCTCAGTCCCCATTCAGGGGGGATTCCAAGCAGGTGGTTAAATGTTAAGCCTTGGCAAGCTAAGTCAGATAAGGTTTTAAATCTCATAGTTTACTTCATTTCATGAAGAACCCTCACTGATCAGATGTACCACTACTTCCGACTTAACTTGTGCTAATGTACCAAAACCCACCTTATCAGTTGTTTCCTCTTTTTCATTTTTCCTTTTACGAATAGAATTTGTTTAGTAGGACACATTTTCACTGTTCATGTCAAAAACAAAACTAAATCTATCAATCAAACAAAAAACACTGGTCTGTCATGTTGCCAATGTTTAGCTGCCTCTGATCCAAAACAAGCAATCCCCCCCTGGGTGGCCAACTATCTTATCCTGTTGTTATATGAATCATAAACTCTCAATTGATCCAGCAGAATGACAAGTGAAAGCCAAGGAAAGGGGCATTGAGTCATTTGATAGGACTTTACTAAATGATTGGTTGTCTGCTTTCTCAAAGTATTTTAGGATCATTGATGATGCACGTACGCACGCACGCGCACACACACACACACACACTTGTTCACTTACGATGCAACAAGCATGTTATTAATCATAAGGAAAACTTGGCAACAATATGCACTGAGGTGGCTCTTAATGAAGGACCATTCTCTCTTCAGTTTTTTTTTTTTTATTGACAGGAAGCATCAGTAATCTCTGATATTATCTCCTCCCCAGGGAAAAAAAAATAATTTACCAAAAATGCTGCACTGCCTTTGTCACTGAATTTATTTTGTTCCACACATCAGTGTGGTGTTTTTACAAGCTGTGCTGAGTCTGTTTTCTAACATAGAGCTCCAACTCCAGCATGTGTTGCTCTCTTGGTCGGCAGGTCACGGTGCAGATGTGAAATGTGTAGACTGGCACCCCACCAAAGGCCTGGTGGTTTCCGGCAGCAAAGACAGCCAGCAGCCCATCAAATTCTGGGACCCAAAGACTGGACAGAGCTTGGCCACGCTGTAAGTGACCGTCACAGTCTTCTGCACTATCTCATCTCCATCATATCAAATGCAAAAACAGGAGCAAGTAATGAGGAAATAATGACCGCATAGGAAAGAATTGGCACTGCAAATGCCAATGAGGGAGAGGTGTAAACAGCCTTTTGGAAGCCGTTTGTTAAGTTTGCTTTCTGCTTTTCCAGGCACGCACACAAGAACACGGTGATGGAGGTGAAGTGGAACCAGAACGGCAACTGGCTGCTGACGGCGTCACGTGACCACCTGTGCAAGCTCTTCGACGTGCGCAACCTGAAGGAGGAGCTGCAGGTGTTCAGAGGCCACAAGAAAGAGGCCACAGGTATGTCCAGGGTTAGAGCAGCCACAAGCCCTTAGAAGGATTGGCCACGCTGGCCGTAGACACAGCAGGCATGACACATTTATGTATATGGGCAATTCCACGAAAAAGTAAACCTCACCTTAAAACTTTAAGTCTCACCTACATGGACATACAAATTCTTTCAGAAAACTTCCAATACAAAAAAGTATTGTCTCGATGTAAATATTCAACTGAGCAAGTTTCGAAAGGATATCTGTTTGTTAAAATTTTTACCCTATTCAGCTATAATGTAAGTCTATGGAGGGGCTTATAATGGGCATAAGTGGGTGATAACACACACAAAGCTGCAATACTATCAGTTATTTTTCATTGTTATATTACTATTTATCTTGTTACAGGTTAAAATCCACCATTCACAATTGTTTTGTATCGTTTTGGAGGGTTTTTCCAGACGTCACGTCCATAACGTCACATCCATAACGCCATGTCTCCCAATGAAAACCAACTTTTTTTACATTTACATTTGAAATTAAGTCTTTCTCTGTCTTTACTGAGGTGTCCTGTTTGGTATGAATGTAGTAATATTTACATTTCTCTAGAAATTTCACACACTTCACAGCAAAAACTACGCTCTCTCAAAAGTTTGTCCGTTTTTCGTCACGTCCATAACGCAAATTGAAAGGCTCATATTCTTATGATGCAAATCATGATATTATTTTTTTCTGTTTGCCTGTATTCAGCCATGGAGTTTGCAGAAGAATATGAAAAAAAATTGTGAAATACTGCTAGGTTTGCAGAGGTTATCTGGCCTTTTGTTCATCAATAATGCACGAAAATGTCACGTCCATAACGCTGGAATTGCCCATATACATATTGTTGAGCAGCATTGTGAATGCACTGCACAGTATGTGTGGCTTGAATCTGTCTCTGCTATGGCTATTTGTTATGTCCCGTTTTGTAACATGTTGTCTTCCCTTGCCCTAGCTGTGGCCTGGCACCCTGTTCACGAGGGCCTGTTTGCTAGCGGAGGCTCTGATGGGTCGCTCCTCTTCTGGCACGCTGGGTAAGTGAGCCACAAACACAAGACAGCTGGCACAATACACCCTGCTGGGTCTATTCTGGAGTTTTCTATATCCTTCCCATGTGCTTTTAATATTCTGAAGTGCCTTGAGAGAGCAGTTGGAACTGAAGTGTGTGTGTGTGTGTGTGTGTGTGATGGCAGGGTGGAGAAGGAGGTGGGTGGCATGGAGATGGCACACGAGGGCATGATCTGGAGTTTAGCCTGGCACCCACTGGGCCACATCCTGTGTTCTGGCTCCAACGACCACACAAGGTTAGTCCAAACTCATGAGTCGCCTCCTCACTAAGGCCAGTCCTGCTGTATCTACTGGACTGACGCTCAGTATCTCTCCCCGATTACTCCCTGAGTGCTCTTGCTGAATGTTGGTTGGCATATTTAGATTCACTTACAATTGTCCTCTTTTGTCCTCAGTAAATTTTGGACCAGAAATCGGCCAGGTGACAAAATGCGTGACCGGTACAATCTGAACCTCTTACCAGGGATGTCAGAGGATGGCGTGGAGTACGGTGAGTGTTTCTGACAGGGGCGCTGCCAATGGCATCTACAGCACTGTGTGGGAAATGCTGACTGCCTGACTGCCTCACTGACTGACTTGCTTGTTTCTCTCTGGGCGTTTCAGATGACAATGAGCCCAACAGCATGGCTGCCATCCCTGGCATGGGGATCCCAGAGCAGCTGAAGGTGGCCATGGAGCAGGAGCAGACTAGTAAGTCCTCATGGCCTCTCTTTGGATCGGCCCTTTTCTCTCCTGCTTTCAATAAGCTTATTGTCTCACTGTACACTCACAGCTATGATGAGCACCATGATGCTGCTGCTGCCACCCTTCAGTCATCTATGGTGCTGCTATATAGTCAAGAGTTCTGGCCTGTGCCTATAGTACTGGGCCATGCCATATGATTAGACAATATTGAGGGTGTTAGTAATAATCTACCTAGTGCTGGGCCATACCATTAGAGAGGATTGAGGATCCTTGGCAGTAGTCCTTGTCCTCCTGGAGGGAGTTTAACCCACTACTGTTTGGCCCCACAGGCAAAGAGCCCGCGGCTGAGGCGGAGATGACAATCCCAGGGCTGGACTGGGGAATGGAGGACCTCATGCAGAAGGACCTGAAGAAGGTTCCGCAGAAGAAAGTGCCCTACGCCAAACCCATCCCTGCCCAGTTCCAACAGGTAACCGCACCCCAGCACCAAATCTCCTCTCGTTTCCTATGTCCGACTGGTCTGTCTGTCTGTGTGTTTGTCTGCTATCTGGTGTTTTTTCCTCACTCACACACGTTGCCCCCTGCCATCCCAGGCCTGGTCGGAGAACAAGGTGCCCGCCCTCCCTACGCCCGAGATGCCCAAAGAAAGGAAGGATGAGAAGAAAGTGGATGGCAAAAAGAAGACCCAGGCAGAGATAGAGCAGGAAATGGCTGCGCTACAGTACACCAACCCAATGCTGCTGGAAGTGAGTAATAGACGCACGCATGCTCAATATTTTATTGTGTCATAAACAATAGACTGGAATGACTTATCATGAGGATTTAATGGGCCTACTGTGATTGATTTGAATGACTGGTGCCCTCTGGCTTTAATGGGACTCCTCTCCTCCTCTCTCCTCAGCAATTGAAGATTGAGCGGATGGCTCAGCTGCAGTCTGACCAAGGAATGCCTCCCCCTGGTGGTCAGCCTGGGGCTATGCCCCCTTTCCCAGGCCAGGGTGGGCCCATGCCTCCCCCTCCTCAAGGCTTTCCCCAGAACATGCCCCCTCAGCAGATGCCCCCACCCAACATGCCCCCCATGGGTCCAGGAGGCATGCAGGGCCCCTTCATGCAGCAAGGCCCCAACATGGGCCCCCCAGGGCCACAGGGCCCTCCGCAGGGCATGATGGGACCTCCGGACTTCCACGGCCCCCAGGGCATGCAGAGGCACCCGGGGCCCCCCAGGAACATGGGCCCTCAGGGGCCTCACGGCATGCCTCCAGGTCCACGGGGCATGCAGGGCCCTCCTCCCGGTGGGATGCAAGGGCCGCCAGGGGGCATGATGCCTCCACGGGGCATGGGGCCCCGAGACGGACAGGGCCCCCCGCAGGGCGGCATGATGCACCAGGACATGCGGGGGCCCGCGCCCCACGGGAATATGATGGGCGGCATGATGGGGCCTCCCATGGCCAGCCCGCCCAGGACTCACGGCCCAGGGATGGGCAACATGCATGGCATGGGCAACATGGCCGGACCCCCGCCTGGAGGGATGCATGGGCAGGGACCTCCGGGTCACATGCAGGGACCCCCTGGAAACATGCAGGGCCCTCCAGGCAACATGCAAGGACCGCCTGGGAACATGCAGGGCCCACCACCCTACATGCAGCAGGGCAAACCAGGACAATTCAATCAGGTATGCAGAACCTCAAAGTATTAGTCAAGTGATTGTGTTAGTTAGTTGTGCTGGTTAACTGGTTGTCATAACCGTTAAATCCTAACAGTGTGCCTTGATTCTTAGTTGCTAACAAATGATGTATTTCAGGGAGGGCAGAATCCTGGCCCACAGTCAATGATGCATGGAATGCCCCAGCAAGGACCCAATGGTAAAGGCAACTCTTGGATCTGCACTTCCTCTGCCCTGTGTTTCCTGCTCCGCCTACATCTCTACTGTAGACACGCTTTCTATAGCAGGCTGATGGTGCCCAGTTTGTAAATTCTCCTGTCCTGTCTGTCCCTGCAGATGGTCCCCGCGGGCCTCCCAACCACCACATGGGTCCGCCGCCTGACCGACAGGGGCCTGGAGGTCCGGGAGGTCCAGGGGGTCCAGGCCATGGGCCCGAGGGGGGTGGTCCGTACTGGGGTGACTCCAGAGAGGGTCGGCGCGGCCCACCGGACTTCGAGGGCTCTGACGGAGGCTTCCACGGGCGTGGTGGCGATGAGGGCTGGAGGAGAGGCGGCTCTGAGTACCAGGGAGACCCCCGCAGTCACCGTGGAGGAGGGGCCTCTGGGAACTGGGAGGGCCAGGAGAGGTACCAGAGGGACGGCGAGTTCAGGGGCCACGACAGGTAGCTCACCTGCTCTGCTCGCCTAAGTGGCAGATAATTGTCTTTTTCATTCTATTGATGTGTGTTTTAATCAGTAAAAGGTTCATGAAATGTTTGATCTGTGTTTATCAGAGCCCAAGATTAGGACCCCCTGTTTTTTTTAGCCATTTAGTTTCCGGTCACATCTGAAGAAATAGAACTACAAATTGTCAAGTTTAACAGGCTGCAGTAATATAGAGGCAATGGTAGAAACTGATCAGTCATTTACCATATCCTGAATGAATCAAATTGATGAATCATCCCCTAGCCTAATGGATACATCATTGCAGCAATCACAGTTACTTTTGAGCGTGGATAAGATCCTGAGTTTGGTCTCCTGGTCCACTGATGTGTGAATGCCACTCAGAGCCAGTGGTAGGCAGGCAGGTGTCCAACAACAGCAGCAGGTGTGCTGCAGGAGTGTCACTGAGCGCTGTGTGCTCTGCAGGTATGAAGGCTATGAGGGCGCAGAGGAGGAGTTTGAGCCCCAGAGACACAGAGGCCGAGATGACGGGTCAGTTGTTTGAACAAGGCTGCTTTACTCCAGTCCTTCATCCACTGAACGCTGCTGTAGCACTCCCGCCCCGCCCCGCCCCCCCACCCTTCCTTTGAGACGCACAAGAGCACCTCCTGCACCGACCTGCTGATTTTACACCCCCACTGCTCACACTGGTCTCGCACACATCTCGCACTCGTCTCACAACGCTTTGGGCACGTGTGGGACGACACCTGTCATTTCAAACACCAAGGACCGCTTCCTAATATCCTGCCCCTGCCACTGTTAGCCTTTAGCTCCTCCTTGTGGTGTCTTGTGTGTGAGCTTGAGAGTGTTTTCTCTTGTTTTGTGTAGATTTTAGTGAATGTCTACTAAAGGGGGCGTGGGGGCTGCTCTTGTGCACAGGTATCGTCGAGGAGGACCAGGAGGGTCCCAGGGCCGCGGCGGCCGAGGATTCCCTGAGGAGTATGGCGGCGAGGAAGGCTTCGAGCCTCAGGAGGACATGGGACAGGGCTGGGAGAGCCGAGGACGAGGTCGCGGTCGAGGAGGGCCACCCCGCGGAGGTCAGTCCCCCATGCACCTCAGACAGCACTCTTGACCCTCTGTGACCTTTTGACCTCCCCCTCCTCAATGGGCACCAGTAGTTTAGTCCATTTGAAATAGCTATAGGATAGGGCCGCCCCGTGACCTTTAACCCCAGCACCTACTGTATACCTATCTCACCCCACATTTAACCTTTTCACTCCACTGGTGTTCTAGGCCTCTCTTTCTCTCTCTCTACCCATCTCATTTCTCTCTCTCTCTCTCTCTCTCTCTCTCTCTCTCTCTCTCTCTCTCTCTCTCTCTCTCTCTCTCTCTCTCTCTCTCTCTCTCTCTCTCTCTCTCTCTCTCTCTCTCTCTCTCTCTCTCTCTCTCTCTCTCTCTCTGTGTTTCCCTTTTCCTCCCCTCATCACATTCTTCTGTACTTTTGCATGTTTGCTTGCCCCCCGTGGCCTGGAGTGTAGTGGCACATTCTTACTGGGTCATCTTTCTTCTCAGGCGGTGGAAGGAAAGGCTTGCTCCCCACCCCTGACGAGTATCCCCCTCACTATGAGGGCGGGAGATCCCAAGAGGGCTGGGAAGGGGGTAGAGACGCAGGTAAACCTAAACGCTAAGGGCTTTGTGCTGCTGTGTACCATATAGTGTGAGTGCCACAGGTAGCTAGCTGGCTTTGTCTTTGTCTTTAGGGAGGGGAGGGGTGTGGGGTGGTTAGCGTAGCAATGCAGGGGAGTGTTGATGCGTAAGTTAGTGTAGCTAATGCTAGTTAGCGTAGCAGAGGGTGTTGGCCTAGGTTTAGCCAGGTTTCCTCTAGTGTAGTGCTTATGCTGGTGCTGTACTGAGACACAGGGGTGACCCTTGCAGTATGGATTGCTCTGCTCTCTACCTGTGTGTGTGTGTGCGTGTGTTTGTGCTTGTGCATTTGTGCTTAAGCCATGTGTAGCTGTGGTGTTTTATCGGCTAATACTGTATGTACAGTCAATTTGAAAAAAAGTGTTGTGTGTGTGTGTGTGTCCCGGCTGTATGTGTGTGTTTTTGGATGTGCCCGTTTGAAATGTGTGCTTGTGTGTGCGTGTTTGTGTGTGTGCGTGTACATTTAGGTCATGATGGGTACAGAGATGGACCTCGGCAAGATCACCATGACAGCCCGTCTCCCGCTGGTCGTGAGCGCTCCTCCTCTCTGCAGGGGATGGACATGGCCTCTCTACCGCCACGCAAGCGGCCCTGGCACGACGGGCCGGGCTCCAACGAGCAGGACTCCCCCGGGGCCGGGCCAGACGAGCGCGGAGCAGGTGAGGACACGCCCCTGCCTGCCTGCAGCTGCTCCTGGGGGTGGGGGCTCTCTCGGGGCTCTCTTTGGTTTCTTACAGTAAAACTTCAAATTATAGTCCCGGCTTTTATTTTGCCAAATCAAAACATCGCCTGTGCTTATGTTTGGGACAGGCGGCTATTTGGGACTGGTCATTAATCATTTTTCCCCCTCCAAAAATGAAAAAAATGGTAATTTAAAAACATTATAGCCTAAATGTCCTCTCTCATAAGCAGTGGTTAAAGTGGGACTTGATAGGAGGGGCAACTCTCAAATTTTGTGAAAAAAATTATATAGCATTAGAATGGGGCGATATTCTCCATTTATCTGAGGTTAACCTCTGCTCATAAGACTGTTCAATTGATATTACAGTAAATCCTTTGCAGGAAACAGGAAGAAGTGAAGCATTTGCGTATTGCGTTTATTGCAGTCTATAGTCTGAGTTTGCCTGCAGAACGAAAATGCATGTCTCCCTGAACTAAAAAAAGAACAGTGATCATTGAGAAGTGTGCCCTTCAAGCTTAAATCTGTGAACTCTCAAAGACTTGACCTGCAGGTATCGGTTTCATAATTGGCTGATAAATGGCAGTTACGTCTAAAGGCCAATTCAGATTGAAGATCCGCAACAAGATTAAACAATTTTAGAGAGTAGTTGCAGCGGTGTGAATCAATCGTTGCAGGTTGTTGCAAGCAGTTGCAAGCCGTCGCAAAAGATTTAACATGTCAAATCACAGTTTCGGAGTTTTAGAACATCGCAGCCCGTCCCATCGTGGATCTTTGGTCTGTAGGCACCTTAAGATGGTTCAAGGCTAAAGGTTAAGGACTTTAAACAATATCAGTCCTATAGCTCAGGTCTTGTGTTTAATATGGCAATAGTCACTGCAGTAATTTCCCGCATATAAGCCGCATTGTGCATAAGTCGCAGGACAGTGTTTTATGCAGGTTAAAAAAAAACAAAACCATATCAACACCATATTAACTGCCCCCCTGTTTTAACCTCATAGTGGAATAAAAACTGCGGCTAATAGTCGGGAAATTACGGTATTGGGAACTAACTTTTGGATTGTCTTGTTTGTCAGGTCGGCCGCCCCCGCGTGAGGATGGGGGCTACGGGCCCCCGGGACGAGGAGGCAGAGGAGGCTGGGGACGGGGAGGCGGCCCAGAGAGGGGCGGAGGAGGCCCTGGGTCGGGACCAACCACGCGGCGAGGGTCCATGCGGGGAGGCCGTGGCCGATAGGAGCTGGAGAGCCCCTATGGAGTGCTGCTGAGGGCGGGCAGGGGAGGAGCAGAGCTGACGTGTCTTGGGTTAGCCCAGCCCGCCACTCTCCCACACTGACACGCTACCCCCCTTAGTCTGTGAGCATACAGGCAGGCAGCCATGCAGGCCAAAGGGGCTTTCTTGGACATGGAGCGTTTTTCTCTCTCTGCCGAGCCTAGCATCTCTTGACAGGACTGCATGATGGGTGTGGGCCCATCTTTTCCCTCTGGCTGGATCCTCACAGGAGTGTGTGTGTGTGTGTGTGTGTGTGTGTGTGTGTGTGTGTGTGTGTGTGAGAAAGAGAGAGTGTGTGAGTGTGTGTGTGAAAGAGAGTGTGTGTGTCAGTGAAACTGTTAGGCTCCTTGTTTGTGGCCACTAATGGAAGTCCACTGCACTCTCAAGCACCCAGGCCTCTGGAGAGCTGCTGATGTCTGCTGACCACAAACCTCTGGACAGTGTGCACCCCTCCCTCTAGCTGGTGGGCTGGAGGCTTTGTGCCCTTTTGTGTGTGAGACTAGCTGAACTCCACTGCTCCTCCCTCCTCATGCCCTCAACCCTCAAAGACCTGACTGGCATCAACCAACGTCACCATTGGCTGGTTCAGGCCAGGCTGTTGGGCATTCTAGGTTTTAGTTAAAGGGATATTCCACCTTTTATGAAAATGGGTTATTTAGCCTCTTACCTGGAGTTGCATATTTGGGAAAAAGCTTTTTGGTCTCAAAAGCATACATTTTCCCTGTCTGGAAACCCCAATGTTAGCTTTATTTTAGCTTTATCTTAGCACAGGCACTGGATTGTAAAGTAGATAGCAACACTTTGGCTACATTACTTTCCAGTGCTAAGCTAAATTGGGCTTCCCAGAATAAGAAAACACATGCAATGAGACCAAAAGGCTTTTACCCATGTAACTCCAGGTAAGAGGATGAATAACCCATTTTCATAAAGAAGTTGGAACATCTCTGTAAGGAGGACATTGGGATTCAGGCTATAGTTCCCTGTGTGTGCACAGATGTGTGTGTGTGTGTGTGTGTGTGTGTGTGTGTGTGTGTGTGTGTGGAGGGGTGCACGGTTGGGTGCATGATGGTGTGTGTGCACGGATGGGTGCGTGATGGCGTGTGTGTTTGTGTCTGTGTATGTGATGGTGTGTGTGCATGTGTGGTTGTGGGTGTGTGTTTTCAGCTGGTTGTTTATGGACGAGTGACTTTGAATGGTGCTGTGATGTCTATCAGTCACAATGTGTGCTTTCGTGTCAGAACCTGTAAAGGATGCAGAGCATGGCATTGCTCAACGCCCACCCACCACACCCCACCCCACCAGCACCAGCTCACCTGTACACTCAGGGAGCAACGAATGACTGACTGGTTTTGGCACACACAGCCACTTTCTCCTCCTCCTCCTTAACTGATATCCATCTCCAGGCCTCCAGCTTTGGCTAAGCCATGTCCAAAAGGAGGAGGCCGACTGCCCCCACCCCCACCTCCCCAAAACGGTCCTCAATGACCCCCATGCCCAAAATGAACTGACTAATGGCGTCTAGATCGCCTCTGTATCCTCAGCTTTTGACTCCAACTTGTTCAGAAATTTCCTTTTGGTGTAAAATAATGGAACAAAATGATTCTGTAACATTGCCAGGCTACTCACAAGCATTTGTTTCTAAATGTACAGTTTGTCAAAAAAAAAGAATGTCATTGTTCTGTCCTTTTTTTGTATGAGGCTACAATAGAATTTGTGCAAAATTTGTATAAATTCATAAGTCTGTTTTTTGTTGTGTGTATTTTACCTCATAAAATGTTAATGTTTCATTATGGAGAAGTCCTCTGTGAGCTTCCACATGCACCCATGGAATATGAGAAGGTGGGATGAGGGGAGTTCAATACACCATGATGGGGTTTGGATGGGAGATTATACTGATTTATTCAATAAGATCTGACCTAATCAAGTGAAAGGTGTTTTTATTTTTCCATTCTAGTGCTTAGCAGCCCCAAGTAGAGCTTGGGCAAACTCTGAAAGCTTGCTGTAAGGCTCTGTCAGTTACACAAAGAAAATCAGTAATTTGGATTTGGCAGTCAGCCCCTAAAGGCTACCTTTTTTTTACGCTGGTTTAGATTGTTCTGAGATTAGAATTCAGATTAATTTGTTTTAGGAGAGACTGCATCTTTGTTGTTGTATATTGTGTTGGTGAGGTGGGGTGGAGAGGGGTAGGGTTGCGATTGCAACCTCTGAAGATGTCATTAATGGTTAAAAACAGGGCTATTAGTGATAAGCAACTTATCTATTAAATCCAATACAACCACATTCATCTGAATCTACATTACAGTGTTTCAGAAACTGGTCATTGACTCTTCTATTATGTCAACATGCTCTCAAGACACTTGATGCAACTCGTTGAGTCCTCGTGTAGGTAGCCAAGGCCAAACTGTTCAAACGAGAAGTTTACATATCAGATAACGCCAGGCTTGGAATCGGCTAGTTCAGAAACAATCACACCAGAATAACAGAAAATTAATAGTTTAATGGAATGTCACCTAAAAGTGTTCACAGTTGCTACAGTTTTTAAACAGCATTTAAGTCCGTAGGTCAGAGTGTTCTGACCTGGTCCCTTTCATCAAGTGGATTTTGCCCCAAAGTCTTACGCGCAAGGAGGAATTTGGCATAATTGTATTAATAAAGGAGGTGGCCAGTGTCAAGACATCGGCGTTTTCAGCCTGTAATATACGTCTATGAAAGAGTCCTCCCAAAGTACCATCCCAAAAGAACGGTGATTAGAGTGCACAGCAAATAAGACAGTTCTCCAAGTCAGTCCACACGTCACCTCAGATTGGCATTGTTTTGCCGGTTACTGTTCTTTTTATTGCGGAGGCGGCCATTCCTCCAACAAACCGCATTCCAGCAGTCCCACCAGGCAACAAGGCGACCACGTACCCCACGATAGCAGCTATCTGAAAGGCTGCTCCGAGTGCAGTGAGTATTGTGCTATGGAGACTGAGTGCCGCGTACAGAGTACCACCAAGCGAGCAGAGGTAAACCACTGCACCAGGCGTCGGTGTGGCAATGAGTTTGCTGGGTCCGCGAAGTATAGCCGCGCCGAGGAGGGCAAAAAGGGAGCCAAGAGACCAAAGAAGCGCAAACTTCCGTGCTTTCAACAGCAGTAATGGCGCATACAAGGCTGAGAGACCAAAACACAATGCTGAAAAGAAAATACAAGTCCCAAAAGCGATGAGCCTCTGCGAACGGCTCATTCCCGGCAAACAAGGGTCTGGTTCGGAGGACCATGGCCAGGAAAATCCGCTGCTCATACCCTGGCCTGTAGATCCACGGCTAGTTGAACTGGATAATGGACTTGACCACCTCCCAAACCAACTCCCGGGAACTGGCGCTGGTTCATCTATGTCTATTGTTGTACTGGAACTTGACTGAGATATCGTTTTGGCACCTTTTGACTGTGCTAGGTACTCTTGTAGTTGTCGATTTAACTCTGCCATGTTTCTTCCTCGGTGTTGGGTGTTGTTGATGTGGAATGATAACAGGAAGTTGTGATCTGATGCAGTCAGTGCGACAGGAGTAATAGTCGCACAATGATGACGGATGGGCCACCTTCTATCAGAGAAATATTCACTGACCTCAAAAAAAGAACTTTTTTTGAGGTCAGTGGAAATATTACACAGAATAATTATATACCAATATTATTATACAGGACAAATATTATATTTTATTTTATTTTATTTTATTTATGTAATTATTTATTTCAGCCCTTCTGCTGATAAATCTTATCTACCCTTCAGTTTCAATGGTTTTAATATCACAATAGGCTAAATAAATAAACCCTACACTACCCTTTTAATATCACAATAAACAAATAAACCCCAGATACACTACAGAAAAAAAGCTTTTCCATGAAAATGTTCTCCTAAGCACAGACCATAGACCATAATTCAGAAGTCTACAGGCTAGGCTACATTCAATTTCAAAACCGCCCCTGGTATTATTATTATTATTATTATTATTATTATTATTATTATTATTATTGTTGTTGTTGTTATTATTATAGCCTAGTAGTAGTAGTAGTAGTAGTACTAGTACTAGTAGTAGTAGTATCATTAATATTATTATTACAGTATTGCTGTTAGAAATAATTAACAATAATTATTATCGTTATGAAAATCAGACGTATAGGCCTTCTGGTAGGTTGTTAAATGCTTGCCATGTGCATGCATGACTAAAGGCTCAACTGTCAGGAAGATGAGTGGGCATTGGGCAAGCGTCTCCCCGAGGCTAGTCCCCAGCTGCTGACTTAGTCTAAATTTAATCTCCCTCTCTATTGGCCATTTTGACCTTACAGCCTTTTTAGGGTCTCCAAGAAAGCCAAACGGGCAATCTCCGCACACTAGCCTAACAAGACAGTCCCAGAACAGAGGGCCCTTCATACGGGAGAGAGAAAGACCACACAGAGGGACCAGGTCAGTTACTCAACACAGCATTGCACAAACAAACAACACATAGAGAGGAATGCAAAACCCTGTGTGCCCACAGCTCACGTGCACACATGCACATGTAAACAAAGTTAAAACACCCTCAAAAGAGATAGAGGATCTGCACCAAAGAGTCATGACACCAACAACACACATCATAGTAGACCAACTGTATTTTGATTTTGAGAAAATCTATAGTGCCATGGTAATCATACTTGCACGTGCTCCATGCTGACTTGGATTAGGGGCTATCTGTTTCAGAGTTCCAAGGCACACTACAGACAGTAAATGTAATTATAATGTCTACATTTGGACACACTTGTAAGTATTTTTTCCCATGCACATTTTGGAGGAAAAGCACAGGGCCATCTGTCATCTGATAAGTGAGAGTATATTCCTGCATCTTAATCTATCCTTTAGATTACATCATCTCTATTCACGTTTCCATCACACGTTTGTGTAAAGTTGCTATTTTGGTCTGTGCTAATGTGGGATCATGTTAACATGCCACATACTATAAGCCCTTTTGTTGTTTGGGCAGTATATGCTTTAAGAAAGTGGTCTGTCTGTTGTCTTCCTGTAGTGCAGTGATTGTGCTCTAGATTGCCTCATGTTTATTCAAGTCCTTTTAAGATAGCATTGTGTTGTTTTGTATGTGGCCCTATTTTTATCAGAGCCCTGTGCTTTGATGGGTATCGTTTCTTTCCTGCAGAACAATGTCTGTCTCCCAGATCACCCCCACACTCTTCCTGAGTGGGGCAGACGCTGCGCTCAACCAAGCCTTGCTCGCCCGCAAAGGCATCACCCTCATTATCAACGCCACACTATCCCACGCCTTCCCCGTCTACCCAGGCGTGGAATGTGTCCGCGTGCCCGTGTCAGACCTGCCTCACGCCCGCCTCGGGGACCACTTTGACCGTGTGGCATCGCGTATCCATGGTAACCGTGTGGGGGGCACCCTGGTGCACTGTGCCGTGGGCCTGAGTCGTTCGCCAGCGCTGGTCATGGCCTACCTGATGAAGCACAAGGGGCTGACGCTGCGGCAGGCTCACGGCCGCGTGCAGGAGAGCCGGCCGGGCATCCGTCTCAACACCGGCTTCTGGGAGCAGCTGCTGGACTACGAGAAGCGGCTCTATGGCAAGAACACAGTGAGGGTGGCCGCCCCTCTGGAGCCCCCCATGTCCCCCAGGCCCCCCAAGCGTCTCTCAAGCCTCTTATGCCCACCAAGCCCCAGGCTCGGCCCCATCAGATACGGACGCCAGACAGAGGTCAGAGCCCCCACCAGATACTGCTCCAAGTGGTGAGAGAGAGAGAGAGTGAGAGAGGGGGAATGTTGTCTACATCTCTCCCTGTCTCTGTCTCTCTCTCTCTGCACACAGCAATCCAGGAGGAGACAGGAGGATGTCTGGATCAGATTCAAATGAGTGAACCGCTGCTGATTTACCTTATCAGTGGGATTGTTTACTTTTCTAAATCTCCCTGCTTCAGTGGAGGACTGTCAGCCATTTTGTACAAGTGTACGTGACATTTGTGTATGGCCATGTGTACGTGCCAAAGTGAATTGACTTAGGAGCACACACACCACAGTAAGATAGAATCCACAAGGTCTACACAGCAGCACATTGCAAAGGCAGTGCACATGGGCTACTGTCAGTGCTTTGACTGCTTCTGCTTCTGCTTAGCTTCTGCTGACTTTTGCTTTTGCTTCAGAGTTTCAGTGTGAGTGTGCAAATGCTCAAGAGGACCTATTGGGAATGGACCATTCATCTCTACAGACTAACCAGAAAGGAGAGCTGCTTCTCTTTGCCCTATGATGAACTGTCTGTCCCACAGACACAGTTTCCGCTTAGGGTGAAACAGGGTTCATTTACTTTTTAAAGTCATAATGAGGGTTCTTGTTATTGACTTGCAGCATTTACCAGAACCTACCTCATATTCCCCTAAAATATGTAGAACATTAAATATTTAACAGTACAAGATGCATGGTTGTTGAATACATCATCAACCCTCCCCTGTTAAGAGACCAGAGGGATGACCAGACAAGCTGTTGATTTCAAAGGTGATATAGACCTGGTGATATACATGGTGATATACAACCATGTTTACCTTATCTTGCATAGCGATGGAGCTGTCATGAATTTGAAATATGCTTGTGCCCCCCTTCATTTGTAAATCATGAGCTTTGAAATTGCCATTGAAAGCTGATTAATTAAAAGTCAGATTGTGCTCCAACTGTCATGAAATCATGATCATGTTGTGAATGCATGTGGATTTGTTTGCAAACCAAAGAATAGAAGCCAATGATCATTTTGCTCAATGGTTATGATGATGATTGACATGGTAATTATTATATTTTGGTTTTGATTTAAATTGGGCTGCTATTGTCATCCTGTAACCTCTGTAACTGTGTAAAGAAGCTGCCAGGGGATTCAAGAGAGCTTTCATTAACCCTTTAATGAGCCATTTCAAGCTGGGAAACTGTCTAGAAATAGTATTAAATGTTGCTTGGTATACCTTTAAAAGTGCTGAAACAAGATAATTGTCCTAAAATTGACATGTGTGTCATATTTTTTTCCTGAAATTGGACAAATAATTTTAATCAGTTGTTTTGATGCAATGTAATTATTATTTTCTGTTTTATGTGATTATATTAAGATATTAAAATAATGTAGCCTAGTTGCGCTCTCTCATGGAAATGGAATTTGTTAAGGCCACCGGCCAGTAGAGGGAGTAAGAGAGTTAACTAAACTGACGGATGTCAGAGGAGGAAAGACAAAACAGAGAATGGAAACTTTGGATCAGACAGATGAGGGGAGATAAAATTGTAGCATGTAGGGATGATTTGTTCCCTTGACGTAGTTTCTGAACCCTGAGTAGCACTTTGTTTTGTTTCGCTATCTACGGCAGACATCTCTGCTCCTATAGTGGGAACTCAAACAATATTTGAATAGGGCCCTTGAGTCAAGGCTTTGCACAAAGCTACTGCTACAGTGTGGGATTGCAAGTGAAGCTTACCTGCTATTCTCTCTGCAGTCATGCAGAGAGAGAGAGAGAGAGAGAGAGAGAGAGAGAGAGAGAGAGAGAGAGAAAGAAAGAATGAAAGAAAGAAAGAAAGAAAGAAAGAAAGAAAGAAAGTATGTCAAGGTGGGTGAGAGTGGGGTGGAAGACGGTTGCAATGTTTTGGCTGGAAAGTTACTAATCTATCCAGAGAAATAAACATAATTTATTCTTGGCTGAGAGCTGCCAGCTCAGGCAATTAACAAGGAAAAAAGCTGGCACTATAAGTCAAAGAGCTGAGGGGCAATGTTTGTGTGTGTGTGCAACGTGTGTGTGTGTGCGTGTGTGTGTGTGTGTGTGTGTGTGTGTGTGTGTGTGTGTGTGTGTGTGTGTGTGTGAGTGTGTGTGTGTGTGTGTGTGTGTGTGTGTGTGTGTGTGTGTGTGTGTAGAGAGAGAGAGAGAGAGAGAGAGAGAGAGAGAAACAGAGTGTGTGAGCAGAATATGTGTGCCTATTTATGTGTTTCACCCCCTCTCTCTCTCTCTCTCTCTCTCTCTCTCTCTCTCTGTGTGTGTGTGTGTGTGTGTGTGTGTGTGTGTGTGTGTGTGTGTGTGCACGCACACTCCACATGTGTTTGTCTGTGTCGTGTGTTGAGTGATTGGGAGAGGATTTAATGGGACACTGCTTTCAGTAAGACCATCACGAAATAAATAGCCTTGTCATTATGAAGTCCTCATTTTTCTCTCGCCACGTTGTTTGACAGCAAACAGTCCTTGTACGGTAATGCAGACCCTGTCCCACCGCAAACCAGTTGCTAGATTGTTAGATATTCCCGGGAAGGTATAGCAAAGACTTCATTTACACACAGTGGTGTGTGTGTGTGTGTGTGTGTGTGTGTGTGTGTGTGTGTGTGTGTGAGAGAGAGAGAGAGAGAGAGAGAGAGAGAGAGAGCGCTGAGCTAAGGAGCAATGTTTGTGTGTGTGTGTTTGAGTGAGTGTGTGTGTGTGTGTGTGTGTATGTGTGTGTGTGTTTGTGGGTCTCTGTGTGAAAGTGTTTTAGGCACCAGGCCAAGCACCAGGCGCCACTATAAGAGTATAATGACCTCATACCCATCCACCACGAGAGCACACTGTCCACATTCATCATATTTCTGTGTGTGTGTGTGCATGCCTGTGTGTGTGTGTGTGTGTGTGTGTGTGTGTGTGTGTGTGTGTGTGTGTGTGTGTGTGTGTGTGTGTGTGTGTGTGTCTGTGTGTTGCTGGGGGAAGGGGCGCACATGAGAAATAGTGCACTGTCAATGTGTCCTCTGCAGGACAAGCATTGCTGCATGCTTTCATATTGAGGAAATAATGTAAATACTTTCTGGTGTCTTGTAAAATGTGTGTCTGTATGTGCCATTAAGATATTCCACTGAGATTATACAGTACTTGACAGCTTCATCATATAAATTGAAAGTACGTCGAATGCCAGCATTTGTCCCTTCAGTCTGACGATTTAATCTGCAGCCATTGGATAAACAACCACAGACCAGTCTTGTAACGCCACATATTTTTGTTTCTGCATTTTAAAGACTTCAAATGACATTACCAGACAAAAAGGTGGGACTTTCACTCTCTGTAATTATAGATGGTGATTCATTTCACCTAGATCAGCAATAGAGGACTCATGTCTGGACTCAAGTGCGGGCTGTTTTTCACTCTAACACTTTTCTGCAAACAGTTGTCATTTCTTCGTGTAGTTTTCATCAGACAAGTCATCCAGTTCCAGGAGTGGAAAGCAGGGACTGTGGAGCTCAATTACATTTAATACACGCCTGTGGAGGCTAATCAATTATGATGTCAACATCTAACCCAGTAATATCATCAGTACTGAGCCCTTGCTTGTGCAAGCCTGTTAAAAATCATCACACCTGCGTCACAACGTTTATGAGAGGATTTATTAGAAACATTATCAAACACAGCAACAAATATCTACACCTTTCTTGTTTTTTTTTTTTTGTTTTTTCTTTTTTTGAGAGAGAGAGCAATGAAAATAAATATAACAGGACTTTTATAGAGTTTGCTAGATGGAAACTCAACACAGTGTTAAAAAAAATACATCTCTATAAACAAACTTTCCTTACACGTTGCCATCCATTGCAAACATGAGACAGACAGTGCTATCCGGCTGTCCTGGCAACAGTGTTATGGATAATTGCAGAAGCTGCTTAGGGTTTGAATGGTGTGGGGTGCCTGGAAAGTCCTCCTAGTTGCAATTACCGTATTACTGTTCTCTGTTGCCCCCCTGTTCTCAAATTATTAGGTCATCCAGCCAAAGAGAACATGCAAGCAAGCCAAGAGCCTCTTAAAAATCTTAGGCTGCTTTTGTGGTTTGGTTTTTCTCTCCATGGTGTGTGTGTGTGTGTGTGTGTGTGTGTGTGTGTGTGTGTGTGTGTGTGTGTGTGTGTGTGTGTGTGTGTGTGTGAATGCAAGTATGTGTGTGCTTGTGTGTGTGTATGTTTATTTGCTGCATGCAGGACTTAGTGTGTGTGTGTGTGTGTGTGTGTGTGTGTGTGTGTGTGTGTGTGTGTGTGTGTGTGTGTGTGTGTGTGTCACACTCCGAGAAGGATCCCAGAGAACAAGCTGTCTTGAAGGACTGTTAGCGCTGAACCTGTCCCATTGTCAAGAAAGACGGACACGTACTCCCCTCCCTGCCAGATGAAAAACAGGGATCACTCAGCTATGAATCATTCTGCACTTGATTAGCAATTAATCACTCTGCACTTGGAGATTTGTGTGTGTGTGTGTGTGTGTGTGTGTGTGTGTGTGTGTGTGTGTGTGTGTGTGTGTGTGTGTGTGTGTGTGTGTGAGAATCATTAATGGGGTAAGAGGGAGAGTGTTTTTGTTTATGTCTGCTACTTGTGGCTGTGTGTATGTGAAATAAAACCCTCAGAACACGGAAGGTTAGCACCAGGTATCCTAATGGGGAAAAGTCATTTGTGTGTTTGTGTGTGTGTGTGTGTGTGTGTGTGTGTGTGTGTGTGTGTGTGTGTGTGTGTGTGTGTGTGTGTGTGTGTGTGTGAGCAAGTGAATGAGCAAGTGAATGAGCAAGTGAGGATATGTGTATATAGCATGCATTTACATAATTACCATACTTTCTTGACATGTGGTGGGTGTGGGTCTGTTTGTGTTTGTGTGTGTGTGTGTGTGTGTGTGTGTGTGTGTGTGTGTGTGTGTGTGTGTGTGTGTGTGTGTGTGTGTGTGTGTGTGTGAGTGAGTGAGTGAGTATTCCAGCTTACCTGTAGGTAAAGTGTTCCTGTCAGCAAGATGCTGAATATGCGCCCTGTTGAGCCAACTCCAGTGACCGTCTCCAGAGACCTGCGGGCATTGCAAACATTATTCCAGCATATTCTCTCTCATATTCATGGCCTGCACAACTACACACCTTAGACATGCAGGAGCATTGCTGCTGCCTTTGGAATGCTGTTTGTGTTCAAACTGGGGCTTTTGTGGTGTGCGTGTGGTGTGGTGTGGGTGGATTTGTGATTTTGACTGTATGACTGTGTGTTGTGTTTATGTTTGTGTTTGTGTGTGTCTGTTTGTGTGTTTAGTGTGTGTGTGTGTGTGTGTGTGTGTGTGTGTGTGTGTGTGAGAGAGAGAGAGAGAGAGAGAGAGAGAGAGAGAGAGAGAGAGAGAGAGAGAGAGCTTCCTGTATACACTCACACGTTGCTCTGACATAGAGACTCGATGCAAATGGAGGCTCTCACACTGTCTCTTGGCCTGGATTGAGACTTCCTCTGTGTATCACTGGACTCTGAAAATACACACACACCACACACACACAAACCTTCAATAAAAGAACATTCAAAGTCTCCTTAGACACACAATTGTCTTGTATGTACTGACTTGGCTTGTGAGACTGTGTGTGTGTGTGTGTGTGTGTGTGTGTGTGTGTGTGTGTGTGTGTGTGTGTGTGTGTGTGCGTGAACGAGAGAGAGAGAGAAAGAGACAGAGTGTGTGTGTGTGTGTGTGTGTGTGTGTGTGTGTTCAGTGGAAACACCCCACCCTGCCCTCTTTTTCCTCAGAACTGTGTGCATGGTTTTATCTGCACTTGGCTGTATAATTGGTCAGCCCCTAGAAAGGCCTCATCTGATTGGAGGACTTCTCCAACCGTCAAAACGGTTCCTGCTGCACATGTGGCAGAATTACACTGACTCCATCATAAAGTCTTACATTAGCTCCAGTATCTACGTACACTATGTATGTATACAATTCTATAGCAATCACATCTGTACTATATAGTGTATAGTGCACATTTGCACACACATGTATAGTTCTATACCATGCAGCTGATACTGGGTGCCTCATGTGATGGGTGTGCTGGTGAGTCTTATGTATACCATGTGTACTATACTATACTGATATGGTTCTATTCTCTTGGTGCCCCAGGCTTCATTCCAACAGGTGCAATCCAGAGAAACATTCCATTCCACTGTCTCCCGTACGTTCTGCCATGTCTCTTATAGACCTTTTCAATGGTTTCTAGACCCTTCCTTTTTCATTCCCAAATTGCTTCCTATCGTTGGGAATGTTCGAACGGCAACAGCTATGAGGTG
>JAODXP020000004.1:14848011-14895511 GCA_027497455.2 Sardinella longiceps | reverse complement strand
AACATTGAGGTTTTTTTTTAAACTACAGGCTAGTGTTCCTGGCCTTGCTCTCTCTCTCTCTCTCTCTCTCTCTCTCTCTCTCTCTCTCTCTCTCTCTCTCTCTCTCTCTCTCTCTCTCTCGTGTGTGTGTGTGTGTGTGTGTGTGTGTGTGTGTGTTCAGAAGCATGGATATTAAAGCAAGAAGTGTGGATGAGGCATGTAAGTGAAAGTGTTTGTGGGTATATTGGAGTATTGGTGTGTGTGTGTGTGTGTGTGTGTGTGTGTGTGTGTGTGTGTGTGCAAACGTGTGTGTGAATGGAACGTACCGGGCTCTCAGTGCTGACGGTGTAGTTGTCTCCGTCCAGTTCGGCACTGTCCTCACTGTGAGTGGCCCCACAGCAGGCGGGCAGCAGCAGCAGCAGAGGCAGGAGCAGTGGCAGCAGAAGGGGCATGAGTGCCATGTGCCCCCGGGGCAGCAGTAGGGACATACTGGGCATGGGCATGGGCATCCCCAGTGGCCTTCGACGGGGTGCCATCCTGCAGGGGGTGCCAGACGTGCACGACGGACGGCTCAAGGTGGGCTCCTTGGCGTGACTCCTGTCCTAGTCCTCCTCAGGAGCGGCGCTAGGTGGCTAAGCACCCATCCTCTCCTGTGCTCGTGAAGCAACGGAAGAGTCTCCTCACTCTCTCTCTCTCTCACTCTCTGTCTCTTTCTTTCGTTCTTTCTTGCTATCTATTTCTCTAGCTTTCCCTCCACACACACTCTGCTATCCTGTCCTCTGAGGTGAGGTGTTGGTCCTTAGTCTTCAGACGGGTGTGAAGTCCTCTGCCTCCCCGTGTCCAGAGTGCTGAAGCAGGAGAAAGTGTCCCAGGCTTGGGGCTTGTTTTTGGGCTTGCTGTCCGTCTGAAGGCTCTGTGTGTCTCTGAGCCAGGCTGTGCTCCACTCCGCTGCTTTGAGCTGGGTGATGGTCGGTCGGCTACAGAGCCCAGGAGGGTGATGATCCTGCTCCCCCTCACTTTGCCATGCTGCTCCTCTCTGCTCCCGTGGGCACCAGTGTGAGCGTGTGTGAGTGTGTGTGAGTGTGTGTGAGTGTGTGAGCGCCTTCCTCTCCCCCTCAGACCTTCCCCAGGTGTGAGCTCATCCACTTAGCACAATCAAATCACTGCGGGTGGCGCTGTCAGAACGGCTGAGAGTAACGAGTTGCGTGCTCGCGTGTGTGTATATTTGTGTGCGTGCGTGTGTGTGTGTGTGTGTGTGTGTGTGTGTAGTAAGAGATGTTATGTCCCAGAATCTCTCTCTCGTTGAGTCACAGAGCATGCACTGTGATGTGTCTCTGTGTGTACATTTGTAAGTGTGTGTGTGTGTGTGTCAGTGTGTGTGTGTGTGTGTGAGAGGGTGTGCGTGTCTGGGTGTTGGAGAGTGTGACAAGTCCTCTGTGTGTGGTATGGAGGCTCAGTGGGTGGTATCGGTGGTATTTAATTCACCGCCTCTGTTTTCATGCCCTCTTTCTGTCTCACCCACTCACTCACTCTCTCTGCTTCTCTTCCTCTCTCAGTCTCTCCCTTTTTCTTCTCTCTCTTTCTTCACCTTTTTTCCCCCCTTCTTCAGCAGTTTCCTCTCTCGTGTGCACTCTCTCTGTCTTTCCCCGAATCTCCTGTCTTCTAGTCCTTGCTGAGCGGGTCCTTGTGCGTGCGTGCCCAGCAGCCAATGCTGTGGTGTGGTGTGTTGTGGTGTGGTGTCTTGTAGTGTGTTGTGTTGTGGTGTGTTGTGTTGTAGAGTGGTGTGTTGTGTTGTAGTGTGGTGTGTTGTGGTGTGTGGTGTGTTGCAGGCAGTAAATCCACGCAGTGTTTCTCCCTTCTCTGCACCCTTGCTAGTCTCTTCCAGGGCCGAGTGTGTTTCTCCAGCAGTCCTGTCCTCTCGCAGGCTTCCCTCTTCTCGCCTCGGTTTTATGGCCCCGGCTGCCTGCGGGGCCCCTCCTCCTTCCCCCTGGTACACTCCTCTCCCTCTCTGTCTCTCTCCCTCTCTCGCTGTCTCTCCCCCTCTCTCTCCCCCCTCTATCTATCTCCAGAATCTTGAGCTGTCAGTGCGTCTGTCCACACAACCCTTGTTCTCTTGTCTGATAGTCTCCCCTCTCCCTGTCTCCCCCTCTATCTCTCTGTCTTCTCTCTCTCTCTCTCTCTCTCTCTCTCTCTCTCTCTCTCTCTCTCTCTCTCTCTCTCTCTCTCTTTGTATACTTTTAAATCTCTCTCTCCTCTCTCTTTCCCTTCTTTCTTTGCTGTTGCTCCATTCCTATTCTAATAACTACCTAGTTTTTCCCCTCCTATCTGTTGCCATCTTCAGGGTCCTAGTGCCTGCCTGCAGGAGAACAATAAAGCTTCTGCTGCTGTGCTCTCCCACTAGTCCAGTGGATCTACAAGAACTGCATGAGGGGCTCCACTCATGAATACCAGTCTGCGGCCAGTACAGGTGTACAGCCAGTACAGGTGTCCCCTTTTTCCAGGTCATTGCAAACCTCCTTGATTTCAGCTAAATAGATTCAGTCAGCTGCTGTCTGTTGCTGAAGTGTTCAGTGGCATGGAGATGTGTGTCCTGTGGTGGCTGATGGTGTTTAAGTGTGCCACTGGGGGAGAGTGGACATTGGATGATGACATGCTGTGGAGAGTTTGCACGAGAGAGAGAAAGAGAGAGTTCTACTTAGATGACGACATTTCATTCAAATTTGAGTGATTCTTACCAGGAAACCACTCCCAAGGCATTTGCTATGTGTCTACAAGTCTGTGTGTTCCAATGAAGTGTGAAGTGTGTGTGTGTGTGTGTGTGTGTGTGTGTGTGTGTGTGTGTGTGTGTGTGTGTGTGTGTGTGTGTGTGTGTGTGTGTGTGTGTGCGCGCGTGCGCGTTTGTGCGTGCCCTCACGCATGTGTTTATCGGGGGTTTCACTGCCCCACCCTTCCTGGTTGTGGAGCATTTGTGATAGGAACACCTCAGGCTTGTTCCATGCCAGTGAAGCCAAGAGAAGAGAAGTGATAGCGAAGCCAAATGACATGGGTACCATCTTGTGGCCACAGAAATACAGTAAGTCAGCCGAGCCCACACCCACACGGCACCCATGCAGATACAAGAGCAACAAATCACACATCACACCCTTCTTCAGCCTCTCCACGCCCTGCAACTCAACACCAGTGTTGGTATAGACGCATTTCCATTACAAGCTCACAAGTGCAGACTACAGTCACGCTATATTAAGGATTGGTCACAAACCACCAAAAAATTGCTAATGTTTTTTTGTTTTTGTTTTTGTCCTATATTTAGATGTGCATACATCAGAAATCATCCCTTTGTGATCACTTTCACCCTAGAGTGGGGTTGTGGCGTGTTATCTAAGTGGCTATTTATTTATAGGTGATTTAGGGCAACAGGGAGGAGGAGGAGGAAGAGGAGGAGGTAGGAGCCAGCTGGTGGGTTAAAACCTGCATAAGAGGATTGCAGGTTCCTACTGCTCAACTCACACACACTACACACTCCTTAGAAGGGAGAGGTGAGGTGCCAGCACACACACACACACACACACACACATACACACACCCATGAGATTGGCTGCACACCTCAGTGAGTTTGAAAGAGAAGAGGGGGAGAGTGAGAGACAGAGGGAGAGGGAGAGACAGAGGAAGAGAAGGGGGGAGGGAAAGAGACTTGTGTAGGGCTGGAACTTATTATGGAAAACACTGGAAGGATGAGTGCAAGTGGCAATGAACTGTGAGAGCTTGTGCTGATAGAGAGAGGGAGAGGGAGAGGGAGAGGAAAAAAACTGGATGCTTCCCACTCGATTTCTTCTCTGCAGAGGTAAGACACCATTGCCAAGTCAGTCAGTTTGAAGGAAGTAAAGTTTTTTTTCCCCCTTGTTGTTTCTCTCAATCTAGTAGTAGTAATAATCCAGTCCTCAATGATCAGTGATCACCACCTCTTTGCATCTTTAGCTTCTTAGCAGCGCTAACATGGACCAGGAGGACATTTCTCCCCTCAAGCACTTTGTGAGAGCCAAAAGGACCATCAGTTGCATATTTGATCAGCTCCAGGAGTTTGTTAGAGAAGGCTCTGGGTTTGTGGAGGGTGAGTTATGAATAAGCCTGAGCCTATACACAAAGCAGACCCCCACCTTCATTTAGCTAGGCCCCCATAGGTGCTGTGAGGAGTGACGCTGTATCTCTGGTTGGTCTGCTCACGGGTGCCATTTTGTGCAGCCCATGTGTCTATTTTAGCCCATTGTTGATGTGTTGTAGTTGAATTCCCATATTATGTATCCTAAATTGCCTACATGTGTTCACAGTCTGTTTCATTATCTGTTGTTTGTTGTTGTTATTTGTGTTGTTTGGGAAGTGGTAGTGTCCAGCTGTCCCTTTGTGTTTTTATGTCAGCTAAGGAGGTTAGTTTTCGCCAGTGTGTGTGTGTGTGTGTGTGTCTGTCTGTCTGTCTGTCTGTCTGTGTACAACATAACTAGAAAAGTACTGCATGGATTTGGATGTAATTGTCAGACAACGTGTGTATTGGGACAAGTAACAACTGATTCGATTTTGGTGGCGATCGGTGATCCAAAACACCATCTGTGACCACATTGTCTTGGCTGAGGTCTGCGCTCTCTGAGTGCTTTTCTAGTTTGTTGATGTTGTTCTCTCTCTCTTTAGACTGGTTATTGTGTCATTCACACTTTGTTGATCTCATCTTCAAGTTCCAGTCAATCATATTTTCCTCTTGTCTGTCTGTATACATCCATGTGTGTGTGTGTGTGTGTGTGTGTGTGTGTGTGTGTGTGTGTGTGTGTCCTTTTATATGTGGGTGTGCATGCTTGTGTCTGTGTGTGTATATGTATGCTCATGTACACTGTGTGTGTGTGTGTGTGTGTGTGTGTGTGTGTGTGTGTGTGTGTGTGTGTGTGCGTGTGCATTGGTGTTTGTCTGTGGCCAGAGTCGTGGCACAATGAGGACCTGGAGCAGGTGGCTGTGGAGGACCAGTGGCTGCAGATGCAGGCCTGTGGGCGGAAGCTGGCCATAATCAGAGAGGTGCTGGCCCGCAGGCACATGAAAGTGGCCTTCTTTGGCAGGTACTGTAGGCTGCAGCCAGCCGCAGGGGGAGGAATTAACTTAGCACTAGCGCTTGAGTTTGGGACAGACAGGAAGAGCTTTGCGCTGACGCCCACTGGGCTTGAGGGCTTTCTGAGCCAAATATCAGGGGTCACATCAAACATCATTAGTCTAAAGCCATGCTCTCCCCCTTTCGCCCCTCTTTCAAATAACCTGCACAGAGTCAGCCTCAACTCTCAGGGAGACTGTGAGCAGAGAGCCATTTCACAGGAATTATAACAACACCTCAGAACACTGACAAAAAGAGAAAGACAGATAGAGAAAAAGAGAAAAAGAGAGAAAGAAAGAAAGAAAGAAAGAAAGAAAGAAAGAAAGAAGTGCAGCCTTTGAGATTATGGTAGCCTTATTTGGTTAAAGTCCCATAGCCCCGCTCGATAGACCCTCTTACCCCACTCCTCTCCATTGCTGAGCAGAACGAGTAACGGCAAGAGCACGGTGATCAACGCCATGCTGCGGGAGCGCGTCCTCCCCAGTGGGATCGGCCACACCACCAACTGCTTCCTGAGTGTGGAGGGCACGGACGGCGACATGGCCTACCTCACCACAGAGGGCTCCGACGACAGGCAGAGTATTGAGGTAGAATAAGCACAATGAAGAAGTTCTGTTGAAAACCAATCCAGTTCACCCAATATGCTCCTTTTCCACCTCTCCTCAAGTTAAACAACTGAGTTTTACCTTTCTCCAGTTCATCCAGCCATTCTCTGAGTATGACGCTAGCACTTTTAGCTCCAGCATAGATCATTAAATCAGATTAAAAGGTTAGCATCTCTTGTTTAAAAGTGACAAAAAAAATCTTAAAATTACTTATTAAAACTCTTTTGTAGTTGCAACTTTTCGGGATTTTCCAGGCTGATGTGACATGAAAATAGTCTCTCCATGTGTTCCTTAATTATCATGCCAAATAGATCCATGTCAAATGAGCCCAGAGCCCAGAAAAATCACCATGTTTTGCACGCTTTGCAACTACAGAAGATTCTTTTTGTTTTTGTGTTAGAGTCAAGTGTTTGGTGTGTTCTGTCACATCCATAACAAGGAATTACCCTCCAGCAGAATAATGTCCCTATAGGCCTATATGTTATCATATGTCCTCATTCCAGGCAGCATAGAATAGTGGGCACACCCAGCCTGAGCCCAGGGCCCTTATGCTGGGGTAAGGGTTAGTTTAGACACTAGGTGTCGGCTACCTTTGACTGTCTTTGATCCTTAGTCTTTCCTCTTCATATCAGCTTTCATACTTTACATACAGACACTTTTAAATCCCCATCACTGTTCATCCCAGTCTCTATGCAAAATATATGACCTCAAAGGCCTCCGCTTAAGATTGTCTAGACCACAGCATGCTGACTGCATTCTCTCTCGCTTTGAGTTGTATGGGAGAGATGGAATAAAAGAATGTACTGTAATTCTCCATTGTTTTTACTGGGCAGTCATCTTTCATATGTATGTCGATGGACTTTCTCAAAAGAATTAGTCATACCCTGAGCCAGACTACTGAGTATTTTTGCATGTTTTGATCTGAACGTGCCTGTCTCCACGTCTCTCTCTCTCTCTCTCTCTCTCTCTCTCTCTCTCTCTCTCTCTCTCTCACACACACACACACACACACACACACACACACACACACACACACACACACACACACACACACACACGCACACTCTCTCTCTCTCTCTCTCTCTCTCTCTCTCTCTCTCTGTCTGTCTGTTTCTCATCTCCACTCAGACAGTGAATCAGCTTGCCCATGCCCTGCACATGGACCCCAGTCTGGACTCCGGCTGCCTGGTCCGAATGTTCTGGTCCAAGACCAAGTGTGCCCTGCTGAGAGATGATCTGGTTCTGTTGGACAGGTACTATTGAGCTGTGGAAACAGTAGTAGTGCATATTATTCTCACTTATAGCAGTGCTACCATTGGGAGAAATACTAGGGACTACACAGGACTACCCTGACTTCATTTAAAGTTCATAGGTGTAACAGACGTTCTAATGAACTCATCTCGGGGAATTTTTCTTGATGATCTCCCAAGATCATGCTGCTTGGTCAGTGCTGACCTACAATGACCAGTCTGTCATGAGACTGCCCTCCCTCCCCACCCCACCCTGCTGTTTTCCAGCTTAGACCGTAAGAGCCTTGTAGAGGGTGGAGGGAGGGTGGGGTGAGGGGTGAGAACAGAAAATGGGATCAGTGGGTTAATGAGATCTGACCCTCTAGCCCTCTCTCTTTCTCTTTCTCTCTGTCTGCCTCTCTCTCTCTCTCTCTCTCTCTCTCTCTCTCTCTCTCTCTCTCTCTCTCTCTCTCTCTCTTTTTGTCCCCAGCCCGGGAATCGATGTCACCTCTGAGCTTGACAGCTGGATCGACAAGTTCTGTCTGGACGCTGACGTTTTTGTGCTGGTGGCCAACGCCGAGTCCACCCTGATGAACACGGTGAGCGCTCGCAGACACCGTGGCGCCAGAGCCAAAATGTCTGCCCGTCTGTGTTTTGATATTTATATGGCGTGAGAGCGAGCCTCAGAAGCGAGGCGGGCTGAAAGGTTAGAATGTGTCCAGAAGGAGGCCCAGTCAGTTCAGATGATGTTTAGATTATTGCTGGATAAATTGTTTGGACTGGGTCATTTCTTCTTTGCGTTACGAGACCTTCATGGCACAATAGTCCTTTTAAAGGTGTTTTATGACTTGAGCAGCCCGGCCCACATATCCACATACTGACTTTGCCTCCCTTTTTCTCCTCACTTTAAGGAGAAGCATTTTTTCCACAGAGTCAGTGAGAGGATATCGAAGCCCAACATCTTCATCCTCAATAACCGATGGGACGTCTCGGTGTCGGAGCCAGAGTACTTGGAAGATGTACGCCACCTTCATTTGCTATGAACTATACTACTGGAGTGTTCAAGTCATTGCAACCTATTCTAAACGTATCCCTGGGGTTCCAGCTCCCAGAGCATTGTCTGTAGGGAGATGATCAGGAGGATTTGATACAAAACAGGCTGAATATGGAAGAGATTTTGTAACTAATGCTGAATGGAGTGATACGCTCACTTTCAGATTTGTTAGCCATGGCGCCTTTAAGTTAGCATTAGCTGCAGGTTTTGTTATTCAGTAAGCTGTTCCAAATTCCTTCATTCTTCTTCCTACAAACAGCACTTGGTGAAGTCAAACAATAGTTGGTGGAAGAACTCCAGACTATCTCTTTAATGTTGGGGAAGGGTCTTGGGCTGATGTCATGATCATATTGTGGGATTTGTGAGATTTTAGGCATCTTCACAAAATACAAGACAGTAAAGAAGGATACCAGTGAGGTCCCAAACAATCAATAAAAAGAAAAATTCTGAGTATGTCATCATTAAGATCATGATTGAGAATCAAACACAGTGGCGCATTTGATAAAGTGAGGGTCTGTGAGTAATTATGTTCCCAGCAGTGAAAGCAGTAGGTGTTTATGTTCTGAAATCCTCTGGCCGTGGACAGACACCTGTTAGACCCATTCCATTTGAAGTCCTATATGTGGATGAATCATCATGTAGAGTATGTAAAAGGTGCAAACTGAGGTGTTTGTGTTCAGGTGCGGAAGCAGCACATGGATCGCTGTCTAAGCTTCCTGATAGACGAGCTGAGAGTGATGGACGCCCGTCAGGCTCCCAACCGCATCTTCTTCGTGTCCGCCAAGGAGGTGCTGAGCTCCAGGATGCATCGTGCACAGGGCATGCCCGAGACAGGTGAGAGAGCACACCTGTTCTATCAGCCGCAAGCTCATAGGTTTGATGTCCTGCACTCAAAACTATGGACAAACTGGCCCAATGAGTGCAATAATATTATTTCAAGTTAATATACTGGCATTCTGTAAGCTGAGCTGTGAATTGAAAAATGATCAGCAACCTCTCAAAGGAATGCGATTAATAATATGAATGTGACTATAATCGTTTGATTCATAATGTGACTGTGACTATAGTCTTTTGATTGATAATGGAAGAGAAAAAAAGAAAAAGAAAAAAAAAACAAACAATATAACCAAACCTGGATATGATTTAGAGTAGCGTTAGAGTTGGATTGTGAGTCTACTAATAAAGAGTAATAGAGCTCATTTCTGTCATTGTCTTTCCCATTGCAGCTTCATAATTCTGCTGCTCTTCATAATTCTCTGAATGTGACGTGAGTCTGACTGGTTTATTTTGTGTAGGTGGCGCCCTGGCGGAGGGATTCCAGGAAAGACTCACAGAGTTCCAACGCTTTGAGAGAACATTTGAGGCAAGTGCCAAAGCTGAGGTCCCGCTAAAGAATGTTGCATTGTAGCTTAAAATGGAAGACTCCAGACGGATATCAGAACACCTGGAAAGAACAGCCAAAATAACGTCTAACTTTTACAAACTCCTTTCAATCACAAGTTATTGATGAAAGATTCCCAAATATTTGATGGCAGGTTATTAGTGTGTTGTTGTTGTTGAAAAGGGCTTGTGTAAAATACGAGGAGCCGTGTGAAGTGATGATGACAGTGCTGTTTATTTTGCTCTCTGGGGCTAGTGGCCGAGTGAGTGTGGGCTCCCAGCGCTGTGGGCTCCCAGTGCTGCTGGCACCCAGTGCACATTCCCTGTGATGTGTCAGATGCTTGGCTCTCCACGCTCAACCCTCCTCTGGCAGAACAGTAGTGCCACATCCCTGTGCCAGTCTCCTCTCCATGCCAACCCCTGGCACAACCACTGATCCCCTAGATGGATTTAGGTGAGGCGGACCCTCCACACGCACCCCCCCTCCCCCCTCCTCCTCCTCCTCCTTCTTCTCCTTCCCCTCATTCCTCTCCTCTTTTCTCCAAATCCCAGTGGAGGCTCCTGACATACAGTCTCAGTGCAGTGTTTGATCTAGCTGGTAGGGCAGGACTTGTGCAGATCTGCTTTTGATCATTAGCTCAATTTGTAGGACAAGGCCGTCCAGACTGCTGCCAGACTGTACTGTAAGTTCTCCAGTATGACCACACAGGCCCACTGACTCCAGTTCTACAGCTTTTTGCATAAATGTGTCTCGCTAGAGCAGTTGAGATTATTTCCAGTGTCTATCCGTTGTTTTTTTTACACATTAATATTTTATCCATTAATCAACTAGTCTGATTGTTTTCTTTTTTTAAGTTTCTTTTAAAAAGGAATGAAACCAATCAATCAATTTGTCAATTCATTTGATAGTGGATAGTTGATTTGTGTAGTAACCATGGCAGCCCTACAGTGAGACTGTGCAGCTGTTGGCTGTGAGCTGTAGCTGGGCTGACTTTAAATGAGCGACTGACTGACTCCAATGCTCTTCTCCTTCGCCTTCACAGGAGTTTATTTCACAGTCAGCGGTCAAGACCAAGTTTGAGCAGCACACCATCCGTGGCTGGCAGATCACGGAATCTGTCAAGGCCATCATGGACGCTATCAACATCGCCTCGGCCGAGAAGAAGTAAGCCCCCGGCCTTTTTTTTCCATTCCGTTTCATTCTTCTCCCCCCCTCCTTCCCAACAGAGCTGCTGCTGGACGCGCCGCCACGCCGAGTGTCTTTGAAGCTCAAGTAGTTTATAAACACAGCCACAAACGGTAGCGTTGTGGAGCATCAGGAGTGACGTCAGATACGGGAACACTTCTGTCCTGACCTCTCGCCACCTCCACTTCTTTGAAAGAGTGTCGCTCCAGTAAGCCGGCCAGCCAAGCAGAGCCCTCGCAATCTCAGCCCGCCGACCGGCCTCCCGACCGGCCTCTGGTTTCCAGGGAATCCAAACACGGAGTAGATGTATGCCCCCACAGCGCTGTAAATTACGTCAGATAAAACAAGCCTCCGCTCAATGGAAATGTTATTTCACTCACTTTTCTTCCATGAACTGTAATGTTAAAATATGAGCGCTGACTGCAGACAATGCAGCACGTGTATTTTAGCAGACCAGAGAAATGAATCATCCCCTCCCCCTCCATCGGCCGTCCACACGTAGCTGGCCTGGACTGGCCTGGCCTGGCCTGCTGCAGAACGGTGCTGGCAGCGGGGTCACAGGTTCATCTCTGAGGGAGCGCGCACACACACACACACACAAACACACACATACACACACACACACACACACACACACACACACACACACACACACACACACACACACACACACACACAAAATACTGATTGCACGGGTCCATCCAAGCTGTAAGTCACTTTGGGCTCACACGTTCTGCACAGTGTAAAAGTCAGAGGAGTTTAGGCAGCACTCGTAGGCCTCAATAACAGGACCTCGCCGAGCCATTCCCAAAACACACACACACACACACACACACACACACACACACACACACACACAACCCCCCACCCCCCAAGCTTTCCAGAGTCCAAATACCAAAGCTGTGACTTCAGCTGTAGGGAGACGGACACGCTAGTGATAACATGCATGTTTCTTGCCTGTGTGCTTCTATGTCGTTAAAAGATTAAAAACAACCTCAATCACCAGCACCCATTCCACCCCCCCATCTCTCCATCTCCCCCTCCGACTCCCTGAGTCTCTCCCTGGGTCTGAGTGCGGGCCTGCTCCGCTCCGCTCTGCTGTGTGTCTCCTTAGGGTGCTGTCTCTGGAGGAGCGGGAGTCCCTCATGGACCGGCTGGAGTTTGTGCGCAATCAGCTCAATGTGCTGACCGAGGACGTCAAGGAGAAGATCAAGGCCACCGCCGATGAAGTGGCCACCAAGGTATAGTGTGCTGTTTTAGAGAATGAACACCCTCACTCACACACACACACACACACACACACACACACACACACACACACACACACACACACACACACACACACACTCACAGAGTCATGCTTGGAGGGTTTAGTGGGCCACTAGCACACACTACAGTGGTTTAAGTGGATTGTAGTGATGTACTCCACACTGGCACTCCTCATGAAGGTCTAACACATTTGTCACACTCCGCTCATCTTCTAAATCCCTTTCTGTGGCCGTAATCCTGTAACGGCTGGCCGTGTGTGTGTGTGTGTGTGTGTGTGTGTGTGTGTGTGTGTGTGTGTGTGTGTGTGTGTGTGTGTGTGTGTGTGCCCCACAGGTGACTGCTGCTATGGTTGAAGAGATCAAGGGCCTGTCTGCTTTGGTGGATGAGTTCTGCTCGGACTTCAGCCCAGCCCCTAACGCCTTAGCCCTCTACAAATCAGTGAGTCCAACACTCCACACACACACACACACTGATGTGGTGGGACAAAAAAATGTGTGTACGTGCATTTATGTGTTTGTTTATTTGGGGATGGGGGGTTGAATGTGTATTAATGAGATGAGTGTGTGCTCATGTAGAGGAGTCCTGTGTGTGTGTGTGTGTGTGTGTGTGTGTGTGTGTGTGTGTGTGTGTGTGTGTGTGTGTGTGTGTGTGTGTGTGTGTGTGTGAGTGAGTAAGTAAGTCCTGTTTACCTCTGAGCTGAAACTCCATGACTACAATAATCCCATGGTTGGTGGTCCAACCACACAACCAGAACACAGGTCTGTGAAGATATACTGATGTTTTTGTTTAACAGCGCAGGCCAAGGATGACAGAAAAAGAGCCTGTAGCTGGTATATACACAATTCCCCAAACTGCCGGTTGACAGCACTGCTCCTTTCAATTTATATTTGACGTGCGGTCAACAGTAAACCTTGACCCTTTTATTGCCCAATATTTTAACCACTATGTACAATTCATTTAAACAACCTAGCAAGCTGATAGAGAGCAATTGTCCATAAACCTCCAACCCTCTCCAAACATACAGTGTCAACACATATCTCACACACACACACACACACACAGATATGCGGTGATTACAATAACAAGACTGGCTGGCACAGTGTGCCTGTAACACCACTGAGCAAGTGAAAGCACTTGACTCCTCACCTAGTCACATGGCTCGCTGTTTAGCTTCTCACCCTTCACTGGCTCTGCCTCTGGTGCCAGCAGCAGGTTGCTCTCACTGCTCTGACCCTTTGTCCCCCCCTGGTGGCGTGTTGCAGAAGCTGCAGGCGTATGTGGAGGAGAGGATGGGGAAGAATCTCACCTTTCGCTGCTCCAGCAGCATCAGTGGCTACATGCAGTCCTCACAGAGAGACATCATGGGTGGGTACACTTACACGTCTTCAGATCGCCTAGGGACATGGCAAAGCTACAGCTGTCAGTGTGCACTGTGGTCAATCCAGGGCCAAATAGGTCAGGATTTGTTGTGTCTTTAACGGTTGTAAAACTTTACATTTGTTCTGATCAAGAAATATGGATACTCAATTTCACTCAATGGTAAACAAACATGGGTTTTGGGTGTGTAAAAAGGGGAAAACTAGATCTGTGATGCTATTGCTTGTGGGGTTTTTTTTAGTACTGAAAGTTGTAACAGATGGATGCGTTTCAGGCTAAGCTGGCCCAATATGCTTCTGTCTGTCGCCATTTTTTAGTAAATAAAAGAACACAAGTGATGAAGCTTAAGAGTGAGTTTATTTATTCATCATAGATAAAATGCATTAGTTGCCTAGTAAAAGATCAAGAAATGTGCCATCACATCACATTTTCTAAATGATAACATAACCTTTCTAACATAGCACCCAGGGTGAGAGTGCTTCAAGCCAGGGGCATACCTTTGGGACACACTACTACTAACCCCATACCTGAATAACTAAGCGTGTCTGTCTATCTGTCTGTCTGTCTGTCTGTCTCTTTGCAGAAAGCATAAGGCCTCTGCTGCCCCCTACTGCCCGGGGCAACCTGCACCTCCACCTCCCCAGTCACAAGTTTGAGGTCTCCTACGACCTCAACTTCGCAACCCTCTGTACAGACTTCCAGGGTGACGTGGAGTTCCAGTTCTCCTTGGGGTGGACAGCTCTGGTCAATCGCTTCCTTGGCCCAGCGAATGCCAAACGGGCCCTCGTACTGCTGGATGAGAACATGCAGGTGCCTATAGGTCAGGGGTCAGGGGTCAGGCAGGGGTCAACAGCACTGCTTGAATCCCAATCCAACCTCACCACAAAGCTCTGCACTCTCACAGATGCACAGTAACTCAACTTCAAGGAGAATTCCAGCATGTTTGTCAGAGAACTTTCGTAACACAAATAACGACAACCTGTTCAGAAATGTGTGAGCGCTAGGCAGTTCTCCTAATCAACCAGAAATAGAGCACTGAAATAGAGCTGAAAAAAAAATGGCAGTAATTTGACCAAAGTCTAAAACGTTCAAGGCAAACCCCTAACATCTGTCTGTAATGTGTGCAGGCTGCTGGATTTGCTAACGCTCCCATGGACCCCCAGAGCCAAGAGGATCTCGCTATCTCCATGGCAACTAACCTGGCCTCTTATACCTCCAGAGCCTCCATGGGGGTGGTCGTCATCGGAGGAGTGGTGAGACGGATCTTTTGGGACACGTGCTAGGAGATAGCTTTCGCCCCAGTGTTATATTAGCAAGTCTGTGAAGTACTGAGGATATTGGGGCAAATGAAACTCTGCTGCAATTACAGTAGCCAGTGATCTTCTTAATGCTCTGTTTGTTATGAAACAGAATTACTATGAATGTAGGTGTATTATTTAGTTGTCAAACAAAATTTAAAACGTGATGATGATGATGATGGTGTGTGTGTGTGTGTGTTTGTGTGTGTTTTCAGGTGTGGCGTTGTCTCGGCTGGAGGTTGATAGTGTTTTCGGTGGGCCTCTATGGCCTGCTCTACCTGTACGAGAGGCTCACCTGGACCAACGGCTCCAGAGAGAGAGTCCTGAAGCAGCAGTTTGTTGACTTTGCCACCCAGCGCCTCCTGGCCCTCACCCCCATCACCAGCGCCCACTGCAGCCAGCAGGTCCAGCAGTAAGTCAGCCAGTTGCCCCACCTGGGGAGGGGAGGCCTGTGGCTATGCCTGCCTGCCAAGCACTGACTCTCAACACAATCTCAATGCCCACCCTAAAACCAGAGCACTGAACCCCGAAAAAACAAAACAAATGTATGGCGCCAATCCGCCGTTTTCTGGCATGAATCAGCCAATCACCAGAGGAATCATGCCATTGAAGTGGTTCCATTGCCATGGGGATAGTCCAGGTTTGGCCCTGTTTAAGCCTAGCCCAATAAACAGGCTACTCTTTACTTCTCTGCCTGGCATACAAAATTGGATTCAGTTCCGTCCGACATCCATAGTGGAGAGAATTGGAAAAAGTAACTGCCATTGCTATTGCCTTTTGTCCAAAGTCACCTGGTCACTGCTATGTAGTATACACTATTAAGATCATTAGTGCTGTTGATTCACACCTGTGTGTGTGTGTGTGTGTGTGTGTGTGTGTGTGTGTGTGTGTGTGTGTGTGTGTGTGTGTGTGTGTGTGTGTGTGTGTGATGTGGTAACCCTGCCAGGGAGATGGTGGCCACGTTCAGCCGTCTGAGTCAGCAGGTGGACAAGAGTGAGAGTGAGCTGGAAGCAGACATCTGGAAGATGAACTTGAGGATCCAGCGCCTGGAAGGGGTTCAGAAGCACTCCAAAATCCTCAGGTCAGAAGTTGTTCATATGCATCCATCCCAAACAGCAACGTTTCAGACATCCTCCCCAAAAACACTTTGTCAGAGCGCCCTATACAAGGCTTTTCAGGGGAGTCTTCAGCATCATCAGAAAGAGTGTATTAAAGCCTTGCTTAGGTGTCTACAAACATGACATAAACATATAGACCCATGGTCTTTAGGGATGGTTACTGAAGACTCTACAGGGTGCTTGCTCTTTTTCCAAACTGATATCTTTTTCCCCAAGACCTTGACTCATGGGCGCAACTACCCCCCCATAGAAAAACAGTATCACTAAAATTACATAGAATCAATTCAGCATCATATGATGACCTTCAAAGTAGTATTGTTGGTAATGTATACTGTGAAGGCAGCACATCAATGAAGAATATAGGATGCATATTTGTATAGAGAAGTAGTAGGCACCCCCCCCCCCCCAAGAAAGTTTTGAAAAATGAGTTGCCATTTCCTGCAATCTGGTGCATTTTAACTCAATTAAGTGGATTACCTCCTGCATTGCACATCATTTGAATGCTGCATGAGGTAACTGACAATAGCAGCCCTGGCTGATATCATTGTAGTTGGTAGTCAGTGAGACCTTGTAATATTTCTTACAATGGAACCAAAATTGGTTTCATTTCAGACCTTAATGGCATTTAAGCAATATTAAATGCACAATATTAAATGCGTTCGCGGTTTTTATAACGTGCAGAGTAGGCTAGGGTGGTCTGTAGTGGTAGGGACAATTTTAAGGTTACCTGCTGTCATTCATGCACAACAATGTTTGACATATCATCTATCACAGACATGGGCGCACTTCTCAACTGGGGTGAATTAAAATTATGGACAATAAAGTAGAGGGGAGGGGTCTTTCTTACGTTGTTTTAATCATAGTTTTTACACCCTTATACTATTTCTTATTTTAAAATATTCTGTGTCTTTGAGCATACTTTTTTTCCATACTTTATTAAGACTTTCACATGAAATCCAAGACTTTTCAAGGTCTGGAAAACAGCATTTCAAAATTCCATACTTTTTAAGACTTTCAAGACTTGCGCAAGCACCCTGCTCTAATATTCAGATGGTATTATATATGAAAGATCAGATGTGATTCAATATGTAAACTTTATCCTGATTATGTACACAATTATAGATGCCTTTTGCTAATCGAAATGGTTCCATTATGATGCAACTATAATCCTTAAGAGACACGCTATGCCTAATTATGTCTGGGTGAATTTCAGCTGATGCTGTGTGTGTGTGTGTGTGTGTGTGTGTGTTTTTCAGGCACAAAGCTACTGATCTGGAGAGACAGCTGGAGGCTTTCACCTCCCAGTATCTGCATGCCACGCCCTGAGGCCCAGAGACATCCACAGGCATGGGCCCAGTCAATTATTCATCCCACCCACATGTTTAAAGCCACAGCGGAGAGAGAGATGGAGAGAGAGAGATGGGGATGAAAGCCATTATGGTGCGAGTGACTCCATGCGGTGCCCGACTGACACCATGGCAAGCTGCTGTAGCTTCAGCTCCAGGAAAGGCTATTTGCTACTAGTAACACTGGTGTTGAGAACTAACAGGTGCCATAAAGTCAGGTGTGCGTACAGGTGTATATTCACACTGTCCGTTCTGCCTGCAAGCACTGGTTCAACCCAGCAAGCATCAGGAGCGTGGCAAAGCCAATGTAAGAGCATTGACTGTAAAGGCCTCGGAGATGCACAGCAATGGACTTAAGATAGACTACCAATAAAGTCATAGTACAAACACACATACAATCCCATTACACCCTGATTGATGTTAATTTTTTTTATTGGTTACAAGAACATATCGCCACATTTGGGTACAACAGTACAACTGTACAGATACAAAACAATCTGGTGTACAAACCAAAAAGAAAAAAAAAAGGAAAAAAAAAGGGAAAAAAAATTAATTGCAAGTGAGCATTCACACAACAACACTGCAACACTGCAGGAAAATATAAATCCCTGGGTTTAGAAAACAATGATCACCAAACATCAAGGAGTTTCGATATACTGGAGTCAAAAGGCAGTGAGTTCTGTCAAGAGACTGAGAATGTGGCAGTTATGCAATTTTAAGCAGACGCTTACTTTTCAGAAAAACAAATAAAAAAGTATTACTGAGTACAGAGTATTTTGTTAAATGAGAAAAAAAAATATTAAAAATACTGCAGTTGTGTTGTACAGGTCACAGAGGATTAAAAAAGATAAAAAAAACTAATGGAAAAAAAAAAAAAAAAAAAAAAAAGTGGTCATGTCTTTTACAGGCACATTCACTGATATACCACTTACGCTTTACCTGTTAATACTGGTCCATTTCTCTTGGACGTCTTCTGAATTTCACATTAAGTTTATCTCTACATTTCTTATTTTGTAAACGACAGCTGTGATTCTAGTCCGGGGCTCATCCAGGCCCACCTTAGAGTGAAACGCGCCCATCAGTGTTATGAAGACTTTGCAAAAGCAAGAGATGCACACAGAAAGCATTGCAAAAACGTGTGAACCACATGAAGTAAAAAACAAACAAAAAAAAAACATAAAACAAAAAGCTAATGATTTCCTGACAATGACTGTGCTACAATACACACACACACACACACACACACACGCACACGCACACGTACACACACACACACGCACACACACACACACACACACACACCTGTCTGCAAATCTGAAATGCTCAGTGTATGCGTGTGTTGCCAGGAAGTTTTTCTTCATGTGGCAGAATAGAAACATGCTAATTTTAAGAGGCGACTGCACTGTCTAAACTCCCTCTTCTTTCCTCTCTCTGTCTCCCTCCCTCCCTCTGCAACACCAACCAGTTTTCTTCCTTGCTAGCTTCGTTTTTTTAATCCCGTGGTTGATAAGAATTCCAAAAGATGAGGCAATCGTCTCAATAATCCAGTACAGGCTCTTGGAAACACTTTGGCACCAAAAACATCACCACAGCAAAACTAAGTACAAATAAAATAATTTTGGGGGTAAAAAATCATCTTACACTCACAACACCCTGACACTTTCCTTCAAATGACTAATTAATGACTAATCTGGTCTTTTGAACACTTTGAGACTTTGAATCTGACCTCTAATGGGGGTCCTTGGCCACTGCTTAGTTGAAGCCCAATTCATTAAAGAGCAAACAACAGCATGTTGCTTTGAGTAAAAGATTTCAAAGACATTTGTAGAAGGGCTGTTAAATGTTGAGCTCTTCTCTAAGTGCCCCTTTGAGGGTCCTTCCAGAGGGCTCGTCCCCACACTTGTCCATCCCTACTGCCCATATGTTTCATCAGTACAGGCCGACCCGCAAACTTCTATAAGCTACAAGCTTTATAGACTGCAGACCATTACTGTTGGCAGTAAACTAAATATATAATAATTATAGATTTCTTTCCATTCCTTAGGTAAACTTCTTTATTGAGGAATCACTGAATTATTTCTATTATTCATTTCTAGCTTGAAAAAGATGCCACCTTGGCACCATCTAGCATTTTACATGTCGAGTCATAAATTAATGTTGCTCTTTTCCAGAAAATAAACTTGAGCGTATCATTTCAAATCCTACCATTAAAAGTGAATATTTGCTTTACAGGTACAGGCCATCAAACATTGACACATTTCAAATCTTTCACAGTGTGACCCAATTTGGCCTCGGGGGACAAACACTAGTGAGTGAGTGAAAACTTTAAGGTCAAAGGGCAGCTCCCATCTTCCTTTGTTTCTCAGTCAGACTGGGCTGAGCGGTGGCTGCAGCCCTCAAATACAGGCTGGAAAGAGACCATTCAGCGGAGTGCACCTGGGCGTGCCCAAGCACTGCTAACTCACATACTGTACAGCTAGGAGCCTGACGGCACAGGACTCGTATACACAACACGACATGACATGACATGACATGCAGCGACTTCAAGACTGGCACAGAAAAAAAAACACCCTATTCCAACCGAGCTACGTTAAGAGTGAGCCATTGCAGTAAGGCTAGCTGTTGGAGTTGGGTAAATACACTTGTCCTTTGAGGGGGCACCTTGTGCTACCTTAACCCTGCCAACACTGATCTGAGGTCTTGAGCATCCAAAACAGACAGAGCGATGGCACGGAATGGAACAATCTTCATTTACTGGTTACTGTGTGCTACTGTCAACAGCGTTTTGTGTTCTCAAAGCTGATATTGGCACGGAGAGAGAAGGAAGGCAGGCTGGGCGGGGGCGGGGGGGCTTTAACGCAAGATTAAGGTGATTACTCAGTAATGAGAGAGGGTGAGAGAAAAGGCCTCTTGTTAAGGCTGCAGTCTGAGAGTCCGCCGTGGAGATCAGTACCAGCATTGAAAACAGCACTTCATGCCACAAAGGTACAAGGGCGGGGAGTTTGGTGTGTGGTGTGTGTGTGTGTCTGTGTGTGTGTGTGTGCTGGACAGACATGAGTCGAGTCAAGAAGCTAGCAGGCTAACATGCTAAGAGAGCCAGGGCCTCAGGCAGGCAGGCAGGCAGGGGCCTGGAGTGGAGGAGATGTGCAGCGGTAAGAGAAGAGGTAAACCATACACCAGAGACCATGGTCAAATCCATTGTTGATCCTAGCACCACAGGCAGCTCATTGGGAATTACAGGCATGTTGGGTGGCTGGATGGATGGATGAATAGATAGGTGAGGACAGACAGACAGACAGACAGACAGACAAGCAGCAACACAGTGCCCATTCTACAACAGTGCAACTAACGTGGGTGTGGGTGCTCAATTCATTCCGCTTCACTCACTCACTCACTCATTCATTCATTTCATTCACTCAGTCACTCCTTAGTACATCTAACAAGGCGAGCCATAGGATCAAATGTGGAAAAGTGGAATGAAGGTTGTCACAAGGATGGGCTCTCTGAGAGCGGTGAGTGAGTGGCCGGCACACAGCCAGTGGCCAAGACAGGCCCAGCGACAGGCCTGCCAAACTCTGCCATGGCCAGGCCATCCTAGGTGCCATTGGCATCGGCGTCGGCTCACGTGTGAATGCAAAACGAGTAAACATGTTAGACTGACAGACGAGGAGAGAAAGGAAAAAAGGAAAAAATGGTGGGAGAGAGAGAAAGACAGGGAGGGAGGGAGGGAGAGATAGAGAGAGAGAGAGAAAGAAAAAAAAAAAAAAAAAACAATCCTAGCAGGACAACAAACGGGACGTACTATGACAACTTCACGCACGGAAAGCATTCATACACTTGAGAGGTGCATATGTTCTATGCGCACGAGCACACGTAATGCCAAAGTATATATGTACAAATGGGGATCGCATCCTCTCGGCTCCCACGGGTGGCTGGCGGGCAAAGGGGACCCTTGGAGGGATGGAGGGAGAGGTGAGAGGGAGAGAGGGATAGAGGGATAGAGGGAGGGAAGGAGGCGAGCTCCAAGGGACTGCACAGGAGGGAAACTTCTAGTCTCTTTGGGACAGACAGTTAGGGACGTGTGGAGAGCCTGGTTGTGGGGAGTTGTACTGGGCCATACTGGGGGTGGGGTGGGGTGGGCAGCAGGGATGGTAGAGGGCCAGGTTACCAAAAGAGGAAGAGGAGGAGGAGGAGGAGGGGGGTGGGGAACAGATGTGGTTTGGGGTCTTTTAGGGGGTGTAGGTGTGGGTTGGGAAGGGAGGGGAGGGAAGGGGCGGGGCAGGCAGGCTGGCTCCTCTGGGGCGGCGGCGGCTTGTGTGCTACGGTCGCATCGTGGAGTGGACCTCAGCGGACCGGACCGGAGCAACCTGCTCTTCTGCTCCCACGGGCCTGCCTCCCTGCACATCAGTTCCATATCCGCAGGAAGCTATCCCACGAGCCCGTGGCCACCGCCATGCCGTCATCCGTCACGCCTAAGCAGCTCACCCTGTTGTCGTGACCAGCCAGGACACCTGCGGGGTTAGATTAGAAAAACACCACAAACACAGTTACACCTCAGAACAGCTGCAGCTTGCTATCCAGCCAATTCAACTTCCTGCTCGCAGTACAAGCAACCAACGTTAAGACTGGTTAGTTACTAAGCTATCTATCACTACCCTGATAAGATTTGTTTTGGATCATTTGTAATATCTTGGCTGATCTATAATGGTAACATTGTGTGGATGTTGTGACTATAGTGGTCAATAACAGAAGAAGGAAACTGACTTGCATGTGGTAAGCGTTTGTTTTCCACCTGGTTCATTAGTGGTGTAGCTTTACAGTACTCTACTGTATTGTACTTGTACTGTGGCTTTGAGTTCAGGAAGTAGTCATACCACTAATCAATAGTCATACCACTTCCAATGGGAAGTGTTTTGGCTGTCAAATTTGCCCATGCCACGGGCTGAAACACTGGCAGATGTCAAAATATTAACAATCCCTCTCTAACTGTCCCTATATGATTGGTGCACACAGCAGCTGTGTGTGTGGTCTACTTACGCTTACTGTGTGACTTGTGTTTGTTGGCTAGCTTGTGCATGACTGCACAACCAAAAACTAGATTCAGTTCAACAGGCTCCAAAGGGTTAAGAGAACATACATTACACTTCTCATTCGTCTGAGGTAAAAGTCAACTATTTCAACTCCAACATCCTGCTCAAGATTTGGCCAGCTGGGTGTCCCATCCATCCCCAGTGTCCCCCACCTATGCGCTCTCCCTTCAGTGTGTCCCACCCATCCCCAGTGTCACCCACCTATGCGCTCTCCCTTCAGTGTCACCCACCTATGCGCTCTGCCTTCAGTGTGTCCCACCTATGCGCTCTCCCTTCAGTGTGTCCCACCCATCCCCAGTGTCACCCACCTATGCGCTCTCCCTTCAGTGTGTCCCACCCATCCCCAGTGTCACCCACCTATGCGCTCTCCCTTCAGTGTGTCCCACCCATCCCCAGTGTCCCCCACCTATGCGCTCTCCCTTCAGTGTCCCACCTATGCGCTCTCCCTTCAGTCTGTCCCACCTATGCGCTCTCCCTTCAGTGTGTCCCACCCATCCCCAGTGTCACCCACCTATGCGCTGTGTGTCCCACCTATGCGCTCTCCCTTCAGTGTGTCCCACCCATCCCCAGTGTCACCCACCTATGCGCTCTCCCTTCAGTGTCACCCACCTATGCGCTCTCCCTTCAGTGTGTCCCACCTATGCGCTCTCCCTTCAGTGTGTCCCACCCGTCCCCAGTGTCACCCACCTATGCGCTCTCCCTTCAGTGTGTCCCACACGTTGCAGTTGAAGTCGTCGTAGCCGGCCAGCAGCAGGCGTCCGCTCTTGGAGAAGGCCACGGAGGTGATGCCGCAGATGATGTTGTCGTGGGAGTACATCATCAGCTCCTGGTCGGCGCGCAGGTCAAACAGCCTGCAGGTGGCGTCATCCGAGCCCGTGGTGAAGGCGTTACCGTTGGGGAAGAACTAGACGGGGAGGTCACCAGAAGATGCACCAATCAAAAACCACGCAGTAGTTCCATAGAAGATTCTAAAACAGCACCCTCCACACATTTATTGTCAGCTCAAAAGACTACAAATGTGTGGTGGACTCTTGATGGACTCCCGTCACCTTGGTTGAGTATGTGCACTGACTGCCATACCTGAATCTGGCTCTTTGGCTTAGTGCTCAAGTTGCACTCTCATCTGTAACATCCACTTTACAGTGGATATGGTCATTGAGTTATCCTTTTAACAGACCAAGTGTAGTAGCCATATCAACACCATCAGGGTTCCTGCAGGTTTCAGCAAGTTAAATTTAAGACCCTTTCAAGACCTTTCAAGTACATTATGCGCAAAAGACCCAACACGACCCATTACTAGAAGCATTCTTATATTCTTAGAAACCTATAGCTTTATAGGACAAAAAAAATTCTCACCATTTCCACCAACAAACTTTCAAAGCCATGACTTTAAATGAAACACCTTTAAACGAAAACATCCATGTTCTAATCAAACCCTACAAATGTAGTAATGTACATATGTTAGGGTCCAATTCAACCCCTTCTCTTCATCTCATGATATGGTGAAGTACAGTACAAGTTGTCCTGACAGTCCACAATGCTACACTGATTTTTGGACTGATGAAGCCTATGGCATGGAAACAACACACAGCACAGTATGGCACAGTATTAAAGCAAGGCAGAAAGTAGTCAGTGAAAACATACTGTACGTCATCAGCAATTGTTTCCATGGTTGGCATCATTGAATTTCATCACTGACTGATAAAAGTGTACATGAAATGCAATCTAGTATGGAGAGCTTTAGAAGGATAAGAATCTTAACTACCTGTTGGTAGTTGAAGGTTTATGTGTTTGACAGACCAATGCGGAACATGGTTAGCAAGGCATCTCAGTTGCCCACACTGATATGCAACACAGCTGTCGATTGTAATAGCCAACTTTTTTCATCACCCACATGCGCTCCAATGTCTAAAAGCAGCGGTGGGAGTAATACTGTACGCCTAGTGGACAAACAGGGCCGCTTCCTGCCTGCAGCCATCACGCTGTGGGATTTACAGTATCACCATGTACATAAGCCTACAACAGCCATGCAAACCGGAAAACACAACCAATAGTATTTAGCGCTAGTTTACCATTTTCTGTGGACAAAGCCTCTCAGCAATGAATGAATGTAAGAATTTAAGACTTGACTAAATTAAATTTAAGAATAGGTAGACAATATGGATGTTTTAGGCCTTAAATTCAACTTTTCCAATTTAAAGACTTTATGGCAAGTTTTTCCATAAAAAAAATCACATAGCATTACTACAAACACTCATCAGTGTGAAGTGTGAAGGTCCAAACAGGACACACAGAGGATTACACACAGTGTACAGAAAGATGTGTGTGAAAACTGTCTATTCATGCAGTCACCTCATCCACACACACACACACACACAGTCAATAATATACATGGGGTTTGCGCTGCATTTCTAGTAGACACACACACAGACAGACAGACAGACAGACAGACAGACAGACACACAGGCTACTTGGGCACACTCTCATGCAGATGGTGTTTCTACACATGGTGTCTAATCTCTCTCTCTTACTCTCTCATACACACACAGGCAAAAAAGCTCCTGGCACTCACACAGACGGCGTTGATATCGGACACGTGTCCGATGAAGGACTGTCTGCACATGCCGTCGCGGATGTCCCACAGTTTGGCGGAGGCGTCGCAGGCCCCCGACACGAAGCAGCGCGAGTCCGGGCTGAGAGACAGGCTCATGACATCACCGCTGTGGCCTGTGAAGCTGGTGGCCTGTTGGCCCGTCTCAATGTCCCATAATGCACTGCGAGAGGCAAAGGGGGCCGCACAGGGAGAGGGAGTCAGAGCAGCAGTGCATGACATACAGCATCAGAGGCAACGCGCACACACACACACACACACACACACACACACACACAGCTGTCAGCCGCTTTTCTGTCTCAATAAAATATTTATCCTAGCCACCGCCCTGTGCGCTCATGTATGTGTGTGAGTGAGTGTGTGTCCTTGTCTCAGAAACGTTAATTAGGAACGTGGATTCTGACAAACAAGGAATTCAAAAATGTCTTTAAAAATCTTAACAAGCACTCTGCCTAGGGAGCGTTTGAATATTTCATTAACATAGGGGATCAAACCTGAACTCATCCTGCACACACACACACACACACACACACACACAGAAGCCAGTGCCGAAATAATGCATCACATCATCATCAACATCATCATCTAAGTAAATGGCCCAGTTTTGCTTGCTCTGACACACACAGTAAAAAGAGGAACAGTAGACGGTGTGTGAGGAGTGCACACACACACACACACACACACACACACACACACACCACAGCTGCTGCTGCTGCGGCGTGGCTAGTGAGCGGCGGAACGCTAAAGGTTACGCTGTGAATGCTAAATGTCAGATCTGCTGCCTGGCGGCTCTGAACTCACCATGTGGTGTCTCCTGAACTGGTGAGGATCTGGCTGTCATCCAGGAAGCGACAACAGGACAAGTAACCTGCACGCGCGCGCACAAACACACACACACACACACAGACAGACAAGGGGGGTGAGAGGCATGATCCCACCATTGTTTGTTTCATGTTCAAGCTGCAGTACATTACAGAGCATTAAGCTCTTTTAGGCCGGTATTCTCCCAGGTGCTTGAGTCCAAAAAAGTGCTTACAGTAGCTCTATGCGTTACCGCCAGCACAAAGCACTTTTCTGCCACCTTACCTGGGAGAATAGCGCCCATAGTGCCAGTGTCAACCTGCTCAGCCAACTCTACATCAGTAGCTAGTGCATGTTCCTTTATTCCACCCCAGAGCAATCCCAAGAGGGCTGGTCACCTGGAGTGAGGTGGGACATCAGTCTCTGTGCGGACACTAGTGATGAAGCAGGGTGGGATTTCAGTGGCCCTTAAGTGATGCAGTGGCCTTGGGCCCGACCCTTGGGATTATTTGAGCTCTGTGTGCGCTGGACGGGGCAGACTGACTCAGTGGTTAGAGGCGTTCTTGAAGGAGAGAGTTGTGAGGATTTACTGCCACCAGTTAGCCCAGGCTAGTTAGCATCCGTTCCATATGTATCTCTCTGGCCCATATTTCCACTATGGTGGGCTGCTATAGTGTACATATTGGAGGGGGACCACAGCAGTTGTGTGTGCGTGTGGGAAGCGCGCCGTGGCTGCTCTGACTGACCTGTGTGTCCAGGCAGCTCGCGGGTGACGCGCACGTTGCCCTCGCGGGTCTTCAGGCTGTAGATGGAGCAGATGTTGTCCAGGCCTCCACAGGCCACATAGTTGCCAGAGGGCGCATAGGCACAGGTCATCACCCAGGAAGAGCGCAGGGGGATGGCATGTATCTGACACACACACACACACAGAGTACATCACTGTTAGTATAGGCTCATTCACTTGACATCCACTGCGTTGTTATAAGTCACAAAAAATGTAGCAATGTCCTAACTCTTGAACTTTCGTGGCACGACTTCAAAACTGTATTCAACAACTCTTTTCAAATTTTGTAGAATTGTCACGTTATTCTGGAGGAAGTACGTGAAAAAGGCTATTTAGGCAAAAAACACGAATTCTCTCGCACCATCTAAACCCTGTAATCGTTGTTGCAAAAATCCAGTGCTCCCTGTAGCCTTCCACCAATCAGGTACGGAGGGAGGGATAGCTGCCTGTCGATCACAGTCAAGTCTCTGAATTACGTAGACTTACCGAATACAGTTTTAACAGGACATGCCTGTGGTACATCAGTATTTTTAACAGAGCAAATGTCTGACACATCTAAAGGCGCATTCACACTCATTGTTACTTGTCCATTGCCAACCTATGATGGACAACAATGGAATGTGAACTTGTAGCGATGTAAGTTAAGCGATTACCAATAACAATGAACTATACCGTTGATTAACAGTTGACTGAAACAGCCAGTTACCTAAATTGTAACAGGTTTCCCTCCCATACTTCAGCAGTGACCACTGACCAGTGAATGAACAGAAAACCACAAAACCTGACGAGTGAGAGCATCTCAGTGACCCAGCCATGGGCAAGTAACAAATGTGAATGCCCATTAAAAACTGCGCCTCAAGCTCACAGAAACGGCAAATTCATGGATTTTTTTGGATGGATGGATGGATGGATGGATAGATGGATGGATGGATTGATTTCCAACTATTTGGGCTAATATATATGATAAATTAGCTCATATTTTGTCTGACAAAAAGCAGGTGGACTGGGCAACACACAATGCACTAAATTGGGTTGTGAGCACTGAGTGTGTCAAGAGCAGTGGTAGTCTGGCACTGGTGCTTACCTTGTTTGTGGTGTAGCTGTCCCAAATGATCAGTTTGCCATCTTGGGAAGCACTGACAAGGGACCTGCCCAGTGGAAGGGGGAGAGAGAGAGAGAGAGAGAGAGAGAGAGAGAGAGAGAGAGAGACAAAGAGGCGGTCAAGGACAGCATTCCTCAGATGCAAGTCATACATGAGGCGACATGTGAGTGAGGCCTGATGACCTTCACACAGCGGCGGGGCAGTTGGCATACAGCTCCTTGCCCTTCCGCTGAAATACACACACACACACACACACACACACGCTCCTAGCGGCAGGAGAGAGGAGGAATATAAGTGAGAGTGTATGAGTTTGTGTGTGTGTGGGGGGGATGTTGGGTGGCGAGCTGATAATAGGGAAGAGCCTGGGTGGGGTGGGGGTGGGGTTGTGGTGGGTGTGGGTGGCCACGGGAGAGGGAATGATCTCAGGATACCCCCTGAGCCGGGAGCCGTTTCATGTATAATTGAGTGAGTGAGCTGACAGCGCTGGCCGCCTCGCTCTGTAGAGACATCCTCCTCCACCCCTCCTCCTCCATGCTACCCCCCCCCCCACACACACACACACACACACTTTACCTCTAGCCCCTCTCTCCAAACCCACACTGCCCCTCCCATCTCCCCCATGTGCACTGACCTGGAATCAGTGGCCCAGTGCATGGCGTAGATTTTGGCGAGGTGGCCACGGAGGGTCCGCCGGGTCCTCATCTGGATCCGCCCCACCGAGTCCAGACCAGCTGTTATCTGACACAAGAAGCCGAGACAAGAGAAGAATGTCACTGACGAGTCTACTAACCATCGGGACTCCACAAAACAAGTGTGGACCATTTTTTTTCCCTTTTCACCTGAACAGTCTGTCTCTACAGGTGCAGAAACGGCTTAACGTCAAACATTATCCCAGGACATCCTACGACACCACTACACTCATACACTCATTTTCCATCCCCATTGAGTTAAACAATTGAGTTGGACCTTTCTCCACTTCATCCAGCCATTCTCCGAGTATGACGGTAATGTCTTTACCTCTAGTCTAGCATAGATCATTGAATCAGAATACACCATGAGCTTCTTGCCTATATACATTTGCACAAAAGTGACTAAGAATTCTGTCAGTGATTTTCTAGACTGATATGACATAGAACTATACTCTCATTTAAGCCTTGTTATCAAGATATATTGCCACCACATTTGAAAATAGTCCCTAAATGTGTCCAAGTAAAGTACTGCAAGCTCCTGATCTCATGGTAGGTTGCAAAATTCCTTTTCTTCAGAATTCTTAGTCACCTTTGAGCAATATTCTAATAGGCGAGATGCTAATGGTCTGGTCTGATCCAATGATCTATGCTATGCTATGCTGGAGCTAAAAGTGCTACCATCAGACTCAGAGAATGGCTTGAACAAGGTAAACCAATTCAATTGTTTAATTCGAGGGAAGGTGAAAAATGAGTACTTCCCCAAGTGATGGCAAGCATATCCCTTTAACAGCTAACAGGAACATTTTACAGGAATCAACCACTTATGAGCACAGAAGTCTTTGAAATGATGGAATTAAATAAAAAAAAAAAAAAGAAAGAAAGAAAGACACCAACCCACGAGGGTGGATGATGTTTAAAATTTGATGGTAGACCTTGGCATGCTGGATGGTGTTTAATATTTCAGAGCACTTAAGAGCATGTTCCGCATGTAGGTTAGCAGCAGCGTGCAATGCCTGGTTTGCGCTGGCTGCTAAGAGCCGATCAGATCACAACACAGCAGAGCAGGCAGAGGGAATCTCCTCTCTTTCTGTAAAGGCTTACTGCTCTTTTGGGTTACAGGGAGGAGCTACTGTTGGGGCTATGTGTGTGTGTGTGTGTGTGTGTGTGTGTAAGATAGTAGGTTTATGTCTTTTAGTGCAAGTTTAGTTTAGTGAGAGTAAGAGAGAGAGAAAGAGAGAGAGAGAGAGAGAGAGAGAGAGAGAGAGAGAGAGAGAGAGAGAGAGAGAGAGAGAGAGAGAGAGAGAGAGAGAGAGAGAGAGAGAGAGAAGATGAGTGTCTTGTTACCTGCAACAGGCTGGAGTCACTACAGGCTTTTCTGGCATCCTGGAAAGAGATGAGAAGACAAGAGTAAAACGTGTCCCTTCGTCACTCAGCCCTTAGTAAATCCAGCTCCCCGGTGGCACTTTTTATGTAACCCCCACTTTAACTTCAAGCAGACACCATGAACACTGCACCCGCCCAACACTGACCCTCAATATGAATGCATCTGAATCAGACCCTCAATATGAATGCATGTGAGGTATTTAGCCATAGAAATGGGAATGAGACAGACGCCTTCTACACATTCTGACTGGCCTCGGCCTGAAGTAAGAAAGTCATTTACACAGTAAGAATTCTATAATATATGCCATCACTATTTCAGGCATCTGAAATCACTAGAAATATACAGACCTAATGAAATATTTCTTTCACAACTATGTTTTTGCTGTATTGTCCTTTGCTTCTCACCACTGGGTGCTTGATGTGGTAAACCTACTATGGTTGAACTTGTACCTGAACTTGCTGGTTGTAGATTGTTTCAAAAGTAACTGTTAAGTCTACACCTGGTTAATATGCAACATTTTGTTTTTTTGTTCCAAAAAAGGCGTCAAATTTAGCAACTCCAGACTGCTGAGTCAAAGGCACAGGAGATGACTTCTACTTTTGGAACCGAAAAATTCCCCTGGTTAAATCGCCTGCACAAATAAGGTCTTATGTCACTACAAGTCTATCTGCTCATCAATGGGTGAACATTCTGCAACCACTGACATTTACTGTATATAACAAGGAAGAACTAAACACAACACACACAAATTCTAAACGCAACCTGAATCTTCTGAGCCAAAGGCCATCTCTGACATAGCGTTCCTCTGTTAAAATCAACTAGCCTATGCTAGCAGGAAACTCTGCAAATAACATCAGGGAAGAAGAGGTGGAGGAAAGCAAGGTGCAATTTGAGTTGAACCTTAAACCCTGTGAATGTCCTCAACCAATAAATAATCCCATGCTCGCTCGCTCTCGCTCTCTCTTATCATTGAAGGCTGATCTGTTCTCCAAGAGTGTGTGTGTACCTTTTTGAACACCTGAGCATACAGGTGGCCTTCTAGGACTTAGGCTACTCCTCCTCGCTCCAGACTTACTCTGATCTGATTGCGCAGCTGCTCCGCCTCTTGGCGCAACTGCTCCAGCTCACTCATGGTCCTCTGCTGGGGTCTTCACTCCACAGCCCGATGCTGCTTACTGCTGCTGAGACCTACAAAACACACACACATACACGCGCACAAACACACAACACACACACACACACACACACACACACACCCAGTGCGAGAGAGAGTAGTCAGATTCTGAACATCAACTCTAGTTAAATGTATACGTTCGTCTAACAGTGATGAGCCTTATACTGTACTTGGTTAAAAAGAAAGAAGCCGACTTGACGTTCTGCCAGAAACTTTATTACGTTTACAGTTCCGAGTCTGACCACATAACAAACACACACTTCACAGACAGAGAGCAAGTTAACATAGCCTGTGGTGACAGTGGGCTAAGAAAGTTGTGGATGTGATCCATACCCAGGACCTACCGCATAATATAAACAACGACAGACACTAAATACACACACAAAAAAAAACCCTCTTGTTGTTCTGACAGAGGAAGAACTGCTTGCTATAGTCTCTCACAGCAACAGATTTAACCATGGTCTGGTGCCACTTCCTAAAACACTCAGACAACTCTCAGCAAAGCTGGTGCACTCTGAAGAAATGGACCAATAGGCCTACAGGCATAGACTAGCCTGCTGACCTGGGAGTGCCACTAGTCTGCCACTCACATCAGGGTATCTGCCCACATATTGGCAATAAGACAGATGGGTTCTGACAGACCTCTAAACACAACCAAGACAATGACATTGGCCTGAATCATACGTGATTCAGTTCACTTTATCATTCCTTACTTGACTGCTTGGGCCTACTTTTTTACTAGGCTGGTGATGCAATACTGAAGATACCCTTAAAAAAACAGCGGAGAAGTGTCAAATACAGGAAATGCAGCAGGGTGTGACCTTGTGTGCGATAGGTCATGTTCTCCTCTTTTTAGTCACTGAACTTCATCAGGGAACTAACGGTATTCTTTTAAACTTACTGTAATGTGGCAGAACAGGAAGCTAGGCCTAGTTGTTTCAACCCTCAGTCTCTTAAAAACAACTCCGAGGAAAGGTAGAGCCGATTCAATGAGCCCACCAATTAAACGCTGGTGTACGCTCACATTTGAGAGCGCATGATCAGATTCTTTATGAACAACTAGCAGTGACCATATCAAACAGGAACATCATTAGTGATCATTACCATCATTTGCCGACTTATTTGGAGGTTAAGAGTGGCCTAACAAATAATTTAAAAATGAATGCAGATATGCAGGAGTGCTGGTTGAGTAACGCTACGGGACTTGAAACATTCCGCTATGGATGAAAACAAAAGTAACTTAAAACAATAATCTTAAGGCAAAAGTCAAAAACTTGCGTTGTTCGCGGCGTGACGTTGAATGAACTATGTTTAGCCAGAGGAAATTTGGTTTAAAAGCTGAAAGCTGACTAAAAACCCTGAGTGGAATGCAAAACACTCCCGTTATTTGACAACCAACGACCAAACGTTTTGCATATTATAAATACAACTGGGAGATTCTTGAAAGAAGTGATTATTTCATGATAATGCCAAAGACAAGTTCAGACCAAAAACGAAAGCATTTACGTTAACGTTAACGAGCAAACAAACCAGCTGATTTCTATGAAAACATTCACACCATGGCTAATTAGCAAACGTTCGCTAACTAGCTGGATGCATAAAGACAATTCATACTTATCCTATCAATACGACAATGTATGACAGTAACGTTATAGATGCGTATAGGGAGTTTGGCTGAAAACAACGCTAATAAAAAAAACTTTTAAGACTGACTATCGTTAGCTACAGCTGATTGAGAAAACTAATGTTAGTAACGTTATCCCACAGGTTGCGATGAACGCCAAGTTGAGCGAAAGCAAGGATACATGAGACCCACCTAAGCTAACAGGCCTGGCTATGCAAAGACTAACCGTAACTTGTTGAATATAAGCCTTAATCAAATAAAAGTTGTTTCACCCAAAAACTACAACAGTTATATCAATCTCCTATAGCACGATTAACCATCGAGTTTGTTAGCCATTATATGGCTAATTTAGCTTGTTAGCCAGCTGTCTTATGTCTCAGCAGCTACTTAGCTAGATAGCAAGCTAGCAACTTGTGGTGTCATGAACAACGCCAGCAAACTTACGTGCTGAGAAAGGCAATTTAAAGTAACGATGAAGACGAATCCACCTTTAGACACCATTCATATTTCCAAAGTGAAGCAGATTCTGAAATGCAAAGTATATCCTATATCCGATATTGTGATAAAATTAGAGCCCAACCGCGTCAAACTTACGAAATTTTAGTCAATTCACCCGGCGATTACCACACCCATACTAGTATTGGGAACATGGTAACAGTCGAAAGTAGGGGAGTGGATGTACGTGTGTGGCTTAAACCGATGACAGAAACACGGGGGACGCTGTCTGGTTTTGGGAAAACGTGTTAGGTCCGCACTCTTGTCATCACATAATTTAAACGATAAACACAATTTTTACAGATAAGGAAAAGTTCTGTAGCAAGTGGTTACGAGTAACCCATAAACGAACATGGTATTGTCTGCCAGCTTCCTCCTCCAGTGAGTACAAGGCAACTGCAGCTAACCAGCAGTCTGTTTGATAGCCTATGTCATTTCTGTTATTAACAGAAAGCGCAAGTGTTTCTTTGAATAGCATCACAAATCAATCATTATTCATTCTTCCAATACGACATTGCATGATGAATATAGCGGCGAAATATATGCATCGCCTAGTTAAGCATGCGCCAGTGCTGAGCTTCTCACCAAAGTCTCAGATAATGCCTTCATTATAAATCATAGTGACGCGCTGCAAGCATGAACAACGAAAAAGAAAATAAGTGAGGAATATGAGGAATATTGTGCAATATGTTATTGTATTGAATGGTGCAGGTTAGGTTACTATTGTGAGTGTAAATCCAAATGACCTGCACCTGAATTGAGTAACCCCCGTGAGTCATAACAGATGTTTTGCCTCCAGATGTAAGCCATGCACTAAAGCTGCATAAGTTCACGACCTTTTACAATTCCAATGGTTGGCTACTTCAGTGAATGAAGATTTCAGATGGATTTGACAAAATGCTTATTTGGACTGCACTCAACTGCAAATTTACAAAACATTCTTAAGGCAAAATGACTTGTTTATACATAATTGCCTGTTTTAACAAACCAATAAGGAGTGATCAACATAAACAAGTTCACATAATCTGAATCAGGACACCACTACACTGTTTCAGCTATAGCTCATAGATTGGAGCATTGTTGTGTGAAAGCCAACAGCACACTTTGAAAAGTAAAGATGCTAAAAAGACAGGCTTACCTTTCAATGATTTGCCCTGTTTCTAATGAGAGTCTGCTTTGTGCTCCTAGATGTACGATGGTAAAGTGGACCTTGAGGTCCAGAATGGGACAATGTGGTGAGGAGCCGGACAGGAAGAAGTCAATATGATCTACATCAGAGCTTGGGAAGCTTAGGTGGGGCTGATGATGGTAGTGTGTGTGTGTGTGTGTGTGTGTGTGTGTGTGTGTGTGTGTGTGTGTGTGTGTGTGTGTGTGTGTGTGCTAGCTGTTAGGGGTGGGGGGTTGCCAGTAGTAGGAGAGAGGATGTAAGGTCTTAAAGGAGCAGTGGTCATATGTCATTATCTAGTTATATTTCTACTCAGCCATGATCTAATGAACTAGACAAATATCACAAGAATGCAGAACGTGCCTTAAAATCCTGCAGATGGTTTTTTTGGGGGGGTTTTTTCTTTCTCAAAAGACAATAAAAGCAAATCCAGAATAGACATACCTTTGTCTACCTCTTTTGCTTTATCCGAGTTTAGGCTACTCCCAAACTAGATTATAGGCCTACCATAAAAACGACTTAAAAATATATTTGTAGGATAATATAGCCCACATTTATTATTTTGGATGGTAGGAATAATTGCTCAATATGAATCAAACTAGAAAAATAATTAATGGGAAAAAAAGTCAAATTGGGGGACATCAAAATTGATAATCCATGTAAGGTATGAACTAATGAAAATCATATTCCTGATCAGCATTATATTTAGATAAAGGCAGATACATGTTGAAACACAACACCAGCAGGGATTTATTTTCTCGGTTGCCCTTGGACAATGCAGAAATCTATAAAGCTAAATTCAGCCTTCCCTGTCGGGGCAGGGTATCAGTTTTAAAGCTGAATGCAGAATGCGCGAGGCCTGTGAGGCTTCTATTCCTTCTACTGAGCCTGCTTGAAGAAACAGTAGCCTATGCCTCTGACCCTGTCAAGTAATCTGATGATGAGACTGAAGGCTATATCAGTTTTCATATTCATTGTGAAAGTAGAGAGATAAGAATTTAATATTAATTGTATAATGAATATTAGCATAACCATATGCTTTTTATGTCTTTATGTTTGAGCTAGGCCTGACTCAACTGTCTTTCCATGAGATACAGTATGTGTGTGCGTACTGTATGTGTTTTAAGTCATTCTGTTCCTGCTGTTCCATCATCACAGATAAGGCAGAATATCATGCTGTTCTTGTATGTGCATGGCCTACTTTTCTCCCCTGTGTCTATCTATCAACGGCTATCTGCTCTCACGTTACCACGCTGGCACTATGGGCTGACTTTATGGGGTCCACGCATTGGGTCCACGTCAACTGGGGACGTCCAACGGCATCTTCCGTTGACCTGGGGCTGTATAAATAGTTAGGAAACTTCCTGTTTAGTTAGAGCAGCAGCGCTGATGGATTTTTGCGGGTAGCATGCTGTCTCTCCCTTGGTGCATCATGGCTTTTGTTTTGCTTTTTGTTAATAAACTCTGTTCCGGATTTTTTCTAAAACGTCGTCTGACTGACTCTTTACATATTTTTGATATCCTGATTAAATTACCATCAATTGTGAATTTATTATTTAATCTCATGGAACATGTGCAAGCAGAGCCAGCTAATCTAGGGCTCTGGGTACAAGTCCTACCAGTGGCTCTGCCTACCAGGATACTGGAGCACCATCTAGTGGTGTCTTTTGAGACTACAGTTTGAAAACACAGCAACGCCAACATCTGGAAGACTGTGGATGCTATAATAGCCTGTGCAGTATGGTAAGGACTAAAATCTTATTATTGTTATTATTATTATCATTTATTTATTTAGGAATTATTACTATTATTTATTATTATTCACCAGAGACAATAGGACTAACACTAATTTAAATTAGATACAATTTGTGTCATTAAATATGAAATCTTCAAAAGTAAAAACGAGTAAAAATAAAGTAGGCCTAAATATGATAAAAGGTTCTACCAACCTCTACATTCTAAAATGTTTTATACATGCAATAATATTGAACGCCAGTAGAGGGCACTGGAAGCTGCTTCACCTCAGAGTCGTATATACGGCTCTGTTTCACCTCAGAGCCGTATCCATAAGCTTCACCTGACCACAGCCTGTAGTGTAGATATTGGTCTGCTTCACCAAAAGCCATTTGACTTCCACAACTGGCCCTCTGGCAATAAGATTAGGCTACAAAAGAAAGGAAACTACTAACATATTGTACTCAAATACCATTGCACTTTATTTTAAAATGTTATTGTTGTTTAATAAGCATTTTCATATATCGTTGCCTGTACAGAATATAGGAAAGTGATATTTGAGAAATTCATTGTTACTGATGTACTATACATGCATACATATGGTTGGAAAATTGTATATAGGTATCCTGGTACTGGAAACTGCATGACATTACAGATGGAATAAATTACTTAAGATAAAGGGATCCCAATAAATCTAATGTAAAATGTGTAAAAGTTTTTTTTTTAGATTTATCATCAAAACTATTGTTTTTTATTACTCCAAGTGAATATGATGACATTTTGTCCCCTCTTATAACAGCAGACAGCTACACTTGAGAATATTTTGAAAGCTATTTAGAGGGAAAACAAACCAGCAAGTGCCACCTCCCTTCCTTACACATACTTTCAAAACACACACACACACACACACACACACACACACACACACACACACACACACACACACACACACTATTTACAGATGTGGATGGCATGTGCACCAGTAGGATACCTTCAACATTATTATACTGCATTTGGTTAATACGGTATCATAGGCAGCCTGTAGTAAAAACTCCCTTGACTACACTTGATGTCTGATATTTAACCATAACAGATATTGTACCTATAATAGCATCATGTTTTAACAAACAATCTTTAGTCTTTTGTGCATTTGAAATTATGTATACAGAGTTTCAAGATGCAACCAAAAAGTGCAACATTAGTCAATACACTAGGTAAAGAAACTGAGTTTTCTTCTACATGCAAGCTCACAATTTTGTGGATGAGTTCCCTCAGAACAAAGTCAGAGACCCATTCTCTTTGATACTGATTCTGCATCTTAATTTTGAGAAAGGCGTAGCATCTAAAAATGTATTTCATTTTTGGGGTGTTTTCAAATCACTCTGGAAAATACCTCTGTCCAGTGCATAGTCGCTTTATCAGCGTAATGTCACAACATCAAGGGAATGTCTCAAGACAGTTTACCAAAATAAATGTTTTTTTTGGTCCAATCGGCTACAGACAAAATAAAACAGGATCTTTGCATAGGATTTCTTTTAGGGAGAATAAATCATGCATCATCTCCAAACGTGTCACTCATGCAGAGCACAGAACTAAACTCATCAAGTTCTTTAGCCTTTGCCATTCCTCATACATGCTCATGATCAAGACCGGACAGAAATGTTTCAGTTCAAAAGGAGACTAATATATCCTCTATAATGGAAAAAGGTTTTCATGGTAGACATAAAATTGAATAAAGGAACACAAACATTTCCCCGAATGCTTGTCTTTGAAGCTGATCCCTTCTTTGTACTGAACTCTATTTGTGGTTTGTCCCTGACGTCAGCTGGGCATGCAGCATGGGCCAGGTGTGATGACGGTAAAGGGCACGCCCTAGAGTATTATCTGAAGAGTGGGGCCTCATACAGAATGAGTGAAACAGAGACTACAACCCAAGTGGGTGGTTGGCTCTGTTCTTAGAGAAACAATGGTGTTCAGAGGTGCGGCTAAACATGTCTGTGTCAGGCCTAGCCCCTCAGCAAAGACATCCAACTAGATTAAGAAATGTTTGAGTCTTCAAAGTCCTAGTACCATTGAGGGCTCCTCAATGCAGCTCAAATAAACAAGCAGTAAAATCATTTCAATGTTACATGACTAAAAGATATTATTTGTTCCCCACTGAGTATTCCAAGCAGTAGTCCAGTTCACCTCCGCCAGAGGGCTATGGAAAGCCACTCCATGCTGACGCCAGGCTTTGGGAATTCTGACTTGAACTTGAGTTCCTGTTATGTATTGCAGGTCTGCCATGCTGGGGTTCCACTGAAAAATTCCCCTGGACTGGAATGTGAATTCTGCATTGTTATGGAGCTACAGTAGAGAGCGCCAGAGCCTCTAGTGTGTGTGCACTGCTACAGTAAGGAGCTCGTATGCATACATAATAAAGACCCAAAAATAGATATTAGATGTTGTGTTATGGAACTGTTATATTCCTATATTGACCCTAATGGCCCTAGAAAATGGTTGTAATCATAAAACAACGTTGTGCTTTCCCTCTGTGGCGAGCTGGCTCTTGCCTGTTACATGCACACACTCACACACACACACACACACACACACACACACACACACACACACACACACACACACACACACGCACACACCCTTGTCTTGTGCTCATCTGTGGCATTCACCATACTGTGCAAAATGTCAGAGCTCCCCATAGGGACGTGCTGCATGTGTCCTCTCTCTCTCTCCCTCTCTCATGGCCAATGACTAAGTCAAAAGTGCATGATGGGAAACAGAGTTCAATCTGGGCCTGATCCTCGCTGCTGTCCCAGACTGGGTGCCTGGGGAGGCCAGCATTGCGATCACATGTCCACGTTGAAGGCCCTCATGAGAAGGTCAAGGTCCCCCACACTGGCAGCATGGAAGAGCTCTGGCAGGTCCATGAGAGAGAGGGCGATGCGCAGGGCGGCCCAGATGTTGCTGGACATGATTTGGTGGCTCTTGTTCTTTCTCTGCTGGTGCAGCGCTGTCAGGAAGTTGCTCACAGCCTCCCTGAAAGACAAGAGTCAATCAACAGCACTTTAAAGGGGAAGTTCAGTTTTAGCATGATTAGCCTCCTTTCTGGAGTGTCTAGGATAAAATAGAATCAGACACCAAAATTTTTGAAACAATTATCACAGCGAAATAGAGTTTTACATGGTACTTTGAACATTCTGGAATATTTATTTTGGTGTAGTAATACAGCCTGACATAGCCCGACCATAATACTGCTGTTCATCTGTATTCATGATCTGGAGGTTCTTTAATCTGACGCGATTATAGGGCGGGGACGAGAACATTCAGTTCTGGTTTGAAACGATTGGACAGCTCGTCTAATCAGCTTCGCTTATTGGCCGGTAGTCTCTCTACCGATGTAAACACGCCCCAGAAGACCGTGCCCAGACCATGATACGTATAAACATTCGTATTATGGGTGGGCTATGTCAGGCTAAGTAATACCAACTAGCACAAAAAAAGGCAAATAACACTGGATAGGAACTGTATTTTGCTAAGATAATTGTTTTTGGAACATCAACGGACACCACTAACCTTTCAGTGAGCTGCACATGTTAAAATAAAAGTTCAAGGTTTTGTTAAGGACCTTATTGGACATGCACATAGCAAGCCATTCTGAAACAGATGGGAAATTTGGAAGAGAGACAAATATACGAGACAGGACCAATAATCACAATTTTGGTCTCAATGATTCTATTTCATTCTAGAGACTCCAGAAAAAAGGGCTAAAACATGCTAAAAACTGAACTTCCCCTTTAAGTCAAAGTTACTGTACGTGGGCTCTCAAAACGCTAGAAGCACCGTGTGTAGATGCCATTGTATGCCCAGGAAGGACAGTGGATTGCTGTGCTGTAGCCTGTTTTAATTCATTTTAAATGGAGGAAAGATTTATCAGTACATACATTCACATAAGAAAGACCAAATGACATGAATGCCTAAGGCTGCTGAATTACCCCACCCAACTCTCTTAGACATGGCTATGCAGTCCAACAGACATAAATCTGCAGCTCTGGCCATTAGAATTCATCATTTATAATTTATGCTCTCTTAGAGGGAATTAAATTAGAGATAAGTCTGAGTAGTGTTTTAAACACCCTCTATCACGTCTGGCTTTGCTCAGGAGACACATTATTGTTTAACCCTAAGAGACCTACACAACTAAAGATGTGTGTGAATTTGCTGGCTTGTTTGCTTTTCTCTGCCATCTTTGCCTTGACTTTGATACAATGCGTCATTAGGGGAAGTAAAAAGATATGAAGATGAATTTGCATGGGCCCAGGAAAAGACATCTGCTGTGCTGAGAGAATCTTGCTTTACTTACACATACAGGAAGAGGGGTGTTATTGACTTCTGTCAAGGTGATTAGTTGTTGTTACCTGACACAAGGAACTGGGGGGCGTTACTGTCTTTTATTCTTCCAAAGGATGCTTCAGTGAACACATTATGCTACAGGAGATTTGAAAAGGAACATTGGACACCTCTCCTGAGCAAGTAAAAACATAAAGCCAGGAGTAATTTGATAGTAAATGGATGATATGGATGAATAATATCCTTTTATTCAACATATTCATGATTTTAATAAAGTAAAATAATGAGGAGATAATCTTTTACAGTAATTTCTATTCTTATAATACAGTATACAGTATGTATATTATAGTAAAATGTCTTTGAACTCAGCCCAGGAGCTGCATGCAGTTGACCTGTGTGCTCCCAGGTTGATGCAGCTGATGCCCAGGTTCTAGCATGAGCTAATGAAGTGTGTGTGTGTGTGTGTGTGTATCTGTGCTCCACCTGTGTGCACTCAGGTTGATGCAACCGATTCCCAGGTTGTAGCGTGAGTGGATGAATCGTGTGTGTGTGTGTGTGTGTGTGTGTGTGTGTGTGTGTGTGTGTGTGTGTGTGTGTGTGTGTGTGTGTGTGTGTGTGTGTGTGTGTGTCCCACCTGTGTGCGCCCAGGTTGATGCAACCAATTCCCAGGTTGTAGCGTGAGTGGATGAATTGTGTGTGTGTGTGTGTGTGTGTGTGTCCCACCTGTGTGTGTGTGTGTGTGTGTGTGTGTGTGTGTGTTTGTGTGTGTGTTTGTGTGTCCCACCTGTGTGCGCCCAGGTTGATGCAGCTGATTCCCAGGTTGTAGCGTGAGCGGATGAAGCCAGGCTGCAGCTCCAGGGCGCGGGTGTAGGCCTCCACCGCCTCCTCACTGCGGTCCCCATTAGCCAGTGTGGCTCCCAGCCGGTTCCACAGCAGGTAGTCCTGGGATACACAACAGAGAGGAGATACTGATGATGCTTAAACTACTCCCATGTAGAATTAAACTCCGCTCACTGATGCGTAGACTGACTCCTCCCACTGATGCGTAGACTGACTCCTCCCATTGATGTGTGGACTCCCCGCACTGATACTTAGAGTCCCCCCCCCCCCCCCCATTGATCCTTATGCAAAGTTCACACTACACAATTTTAGAGACGATTCCTAGGTCACCAGTTTGGTTAGAAATCACAAGTACTTGTGGGGAAGCTCACCAGTTGATCTGCGAGCGCATTCAACTATGCGATTAAGGGCAATCGCGGGCTGTCGCAAGTTGTCGGACGGCATTTGGCATGCCAAATATCTGGAAGAATCGAGTGATTCACAGGGGAACAGCCAATCAGAGGCATGAATTTTCCAAACTCAGCTTTCAAAATCAGCTTCCAAAATTCGCTTTCAGATTTTCCGCACTTTGTCACCAAGCAATAGCTTTCTTTATAGGCAGTCATGTGAAGTTTACAGACAATAAATTGGCTATTCAGACACCTCCTAAATAATTTGAATATATTTTTGCAACAATAACGAGGTTGAAACAGTATATCTTCTAAATAGACAACAAGATGAAAGCATGACGGTGGCAAATGAATTCAGCAGACACGCCTGTGTAACCTGTACATTAGGCTATGTTTAGAGGGTTATACAAACACACTCAGAACCCACTCATGGACACACTCAGCGCACCCTAGTCTATATGTCTGTGTGAGTTCTTGTGGTGTAAACACAGAGGTCGCAGATCAGATACTAAAAATGCAAGAAGCGAAAGCTCACAGACACGTTGTGTTTTGTCGTGTCGTGGCTAATAGCGTGTAATCTGAACTTGCTATTAGAGTCACTGATGCCTCCAGGAAACGGCACAGCTCAAGTGGGACATGTAAGACTAGACACATGTCTGAGAATCGGGCATCCTTGGGGCATTTTTAAGATGTCCCAAACATAGCTTTTTTTTATAAGGTATGCTGAATATAATTATAATTACTCTTTTCTAGAAATATGACTAGTCTGTCTATAATAACTTTGCTTTGATTATTACTCGGCTGAAAAGCAATGTGAGTCTAACGCATATCTAAATGACATGCAATTTTCTGGTGGATATTATGGCATGCTACTCGTGTTTGGTTGCAAACAGACTGCCTCTTTACATTGTCTTCAGCCTCCATGTCTGAGGGCATTTTGGGGCAGCTAATTTGCACCATTTTTCCTAATAGTCGCTGTCAGCACAATGCATGGCCATGACTCATGGGCACTATAATACTAATGGCTTCTCAAGTGTCACACATCCTATTGTATTACATCGCACCCTGATGGAAATGGCTTGATGTAAAAATCCCTCTAGATATTTGTATGCCCTTTTGCCAGCTCTTGGCAGATTCTCCGACGTGAGCACAATGCTAATTCCAACCTAAACAGAGCAAAGCAAGGAAGAGCAGAGCAGAGCAGAGCGTCCGTCTGCACTCAGGGAAAAATACAGCTGCCTCATAGTGGCCCTGTAATCATCCTCAGCATACATCTTTTGGCTTCAGCTATTCTCTCAATGCCATGCAAGGTGATGGAGATGATAGCCAGCACTCCCGTGGGTGCTGACGGCATATGTGTGTGTTTGTGTGTGTTTGTGTATTTGGCCAGGGGACACAGAGAGAGTGGGTGTGGGGCAGGGATGGTTTGGTTGTGTGTGTGTGTGTGTGTGTGTGAGTGTGTTTGTATATCTGTGTGTGTACGCACTTTATCTCCCCTCTTTATTTGACCATATGTTGTGAATATATTATGGTCTGCCCTCTGGCTACAGGCTGTGCCATCAGCACATGGGTGACCTTTACCTGAGGGTGATAAAAGCCCTGAGCCACACACTCTTACTCATACCCCCAACCCCCCTCCACCCCCCCACCCAGCTCACCTCTGGCCGCACGGACAGGGCCGAGTTGAAGGCATCCACGGCCTTGTCGAACTCAGAGCTGAGGTTGAAGAGGACGCCAAGGCCAGTCTGCAGGTCTGGGTCCACCTCCTCCATGTTCTGCTGCACAGCTTCCTGGAACAGCTCCTTCACCTCCACCAGCTGAGAGCTGCAACACACACATGGACACCAGTCAGAGATGGATGGATGGATGGATGGATGGATGGATGGATAGATAGATAGATAGATAGATAGATAGATAGATAGATAGATAGATAGATAGATAGATGTTCAATATCATAGAGACTTATCTAATAACGACATGGGTCATTATAGATAGACTGGTCATTCTAGAAAGAATCAGGTGGACATGCAACATCACCAACAGCAGTGATCATAATACAGATCACATGAACACTAGCATCACAAACACACAGACACTGGACATCATGAAGACATTGGACATCCCCAACAATACTCAACACTCAGAGGTGAAAGTGAGCCAGTGTAGTCCTGTACTAGTATTTGTCTCTGCTAAATGACTTGTAAAGTACACGAAATGTGAAAGTGCATGATATAAGCTGTCCAGAGGTGCCTGATGTTGTTCTGAAGTAAATTACTTACTTAATGAACGTAACTTTAAATTTACATATTCACATTACAGTATGCAGCTTTGTGTGCATGGACCCCCATTTTTCTCAGTGCAACAAATCACCACCTCTTTACACAACATTATGCACCAGAACATGCTGGACTCATTGGCATAAAGCACCTACTCTATACAATTAGTCATTTAGATATTACTGGAAATTTTTGAAATTTTTGTCTTTCATGCATCAACAACAAGCTGTTTTTAAAAATGAAAAGTCACAATTAAGCTAGTCTTACTAATTGCATACAGTGTAAGCATCTTGGCTAATTTAGATGTTAAAATGCAACATCGGACATAACCAAAACATAGTCATTAAACAGATACTGGTCATCTCACACAAAATGGATAACACAAAGACACGGGACATCACACACACAGGACAGGACAAACACTAATATTAACAGACATTGGACATCACCAACACTTGCCATCACACAAACACAGGACATTACATCACATCAGGGAACAGTGTTCTAATGGTGTCCATGAAAACCATTTTTTATAATGAAAAAAGGAGAAAACTTCAAAGTAAACTGATGCCTTTTGCTATCTGTTTCCATGGAGATAAGACAAATGATCCTTCTCAGGAAGAACAATGTAGGATATTCGAGACATGACATGAAAGGATTGGCCGAGAATTGAAGGTAGTTGTGGATGTGATGAAAGGGTACTATCTTGCCATTTCATAAAACAACCCAATTTTTCTTTTAGTGCTTTGAACTTGTCTGCACATCATGGCGTAATGCTCTAAAATAGCGGCCTGGTCTGTGGGTGCTTGATAGGTTATTGGACATGTCTTTTTGAGAGACACACAGGGGGGGTGCTGAGAAAGATAGTGGGATGAAAATACCTGACTAAAATCCTTGAGCAAATGCCAGAGGAAATTTAATCAGTTCCAAAAATGAATGAAGGAACATTTTCTTTGGCCAGCCTCCCAGTCCTTTTGCCTTGTTTGAGGCGGTAGTCTAAGTGAAATTACATTTCAATTTATTGCCTAAATTGCGTATTGCTAACAGCGATTACACTAAGCACTATGACAAAGCCTTCGGACCGCATATACCACATAAAGCGTGACCTGTCACTGATGTGTGTGTGTGTGTGTGTGTGTGTGTGTGTGTGTGTGTGTGTGTGTGTGTGTGTGTGTGTGTGTGTGTGTTTCCATAAACGTTGACCTTATGTTTTGGTCCCACAGTTGGTCAGACTTCTACTCTTAATGGATAGCTCCGGAGTGAATTCAAGCATAGCCCTGTCGAACAAACCTGCTAAATGAACTAGTTAGCGAGTGGAACAAAATAATTTGGAACAGCATAGACCGAACGCCAACGCAGGAGCGAACAAGCACTTTACATTGAATCAACCTCATTATTTGAAACCGAAAGTAAGATCTGAGGTGCCTTTGACTCAATGTAAAGTGCTTTGTGTTCCAAATTATTTTGTTCCACTCGCTAACTAGTGCATTTAGCTCGTGTGGTAGGGTGCTAGGACTAGTGATGAGGTGTAGGTGTGGGTGGTAGGGTGCTAGGTGTGCATACTACACTAGTGATGAGGTGTAGGTGTGGGTGGTAGGGTGCTAGGTGTGCATACTACACTAGTGATGAGGTGTAGGTGTGGGTGGTAGGGTGCTAGGTGTGCATACTACGGTAGTGATGAGGTGTACATGTAGGTGTGTGTGGTAGGGTGCTAGGTGTGCGTACCACACTAGAGGTGAGATAGGTGAGCTGCGACGCTGGGGCAGAGGGGAGCCGTCCAGTGGGCTGCGGTTCTGCAGCAGGTGTCTGTATTTGGGGTTGTGGCGGATCCAGCGGTGCAGAGCCTCACACGCTTCCTGCTGCAGCCCCGCATTGGTCAGGCTCACCGCCAGAGCCATCAGAGCCGTCAGGTTATTGGGGTGGAGCTCCAGACATCTGGGGAGACACACACACACACACACACACACACACACACACACACACACACACACTACACACACACACACACACACACACACACACACACACACACACACACACACCCCCCGATGATGAGGAAGAGCAAGCAGACAGTCACTCATTGATGGAGACAGGGGTGGATAAGCAAGATGGGAACAAAGTGACAGATAATGGATGGAGAATGATGAGAGAGAGAGAGAGAGAGAGAGAGAGAGAGAGAGAGAGAGAGAGAGAGAGAGAGAGAGAGAGCATTAAACAATGAGAGATGGAAAAAGTTTATCGGATTTAGGAAGCAAATCGCGGATACAATAGATTTAACTCATGTCCAGATAAAGACTTACAGAGAAGGGGAGACTGGATTCCTGGCAGCTACTAATCTCTATGCTTTTACAACAATATGACTACGTGAATGTGGCAAATACTCCAGTTTCCTATACAGAAATAAAATGTTTCTTACTTTTATCTTCCAACATGTAATTCAACTGATTCACTGGCAACCTATCTTTAGATACAAAGTCAGGTCCTTTGAACACCAACACTGCAGACCAGAAGGCATTTGTCTGAGGGCACATTCAATAGCCCCAGGTAACCCCCACCCCCTCCCCTGGATCCGCTCACCTTTGGAGGCAGACAATGGCCGCCTGCTCGTTCTCATTCTCTGCCTGTGTGGTTCCCAGTACCTGCCAGGCCTGTGGAGGGAGCAGAGCAGCGAGGGCAAAGACCTTTTAAAAACCATCCCAACGTGTGAAATGGCTTTGCCCAGAAATAGGGCGCTAAGCTTCTGTGCGGCAACGATAAAAGCAGCCCAGGAAAAAAGGGTAAAAAAAAGGGGCCATTGTGGAGTGTTTGACTTTGAGCTTCCATTATTGCAAGGTGAATGGTTAGTGCGGCGGCGGTGGCGGCACCATGACTAAATGGGCGAATGTGATTTAGGGCTAATTGTGTTCCCACAGGACTGCATATAGCACAGCATCTGGGCTGCATATGGGGCTAATTGTTGAGCAAGCAGAAGATGGCCCATGAACACGCTTGGTTAGGACAATTATGGGATGGCGGAGATTACATCATTCTGTCATTACAGCCTGTTTGGAGAGACACTGTGGAACAGTTGTCTCCATCAGAGCCCCATTATTCAGAGAAACTGTGTGGTTATTGGACAAGTTGTGTTGGTAACACTTGATATTACAGTCCTTTTTTTCAGTGTACATCTCAACTACAATGTACAGTGTAATTAAATGTAATTTAATGTCATGTACTTAATGGATTTTTGTGCTCTTACAAATTCTTTATACACTTGTAATATTTTTTAGTAAGAAACACATCTGCAAATACACACTTACATCATTTACAATATAAAAACACAATATTACACAACATTACATTATGTACAATATAAATACATGATATTACACTTTGTTAGACACTTTTTTTGCCAGTTTGTGTTTGATGGTGTAGCTCCACAACAGCACAGTGTGTTGGGCATACTGTACATTGACATTTACATTAATGCATTTAGCAGACGCTTTTATCCAAAACGACTTGCACGAGAGGATTGACAATCAAGTTACATACAGTAGGAGTCTTAGAAGAAAATATCACTTGGGTCTTTAGAGTGTGGTAGTGCTATAGGACAGGAGGTGTTCTCTGAAGAGCTGGGTCTTCAAGAGTTTCTTGAATACAGAGAGGGACAGATGACAGATTTGGACTGTAGGCCAGTATAAAGTGTTCAGACTCTCTACCTCTGAGTCCTGAGGGTCCTGGAGAATGGCAGCCTCCAGCAGCAGCACTGCAGTGTTCAGATCCCCCTCCCTGGCCTTCTGCAGCCCCTCCTCAAACGCATTGGGCCACTCTTTGTACGGGTTATTGGTATGGAAATAGTAACCCTGCGGCCAGTCAAACATCAGTACTCATTAGGTTGGCTCCAAGCGCAAAGCAAACGACAAATATCAACAAACAGGATTTATATTTCAAACAGGGATTATAAAAGCGCAACGTGAACTTTCAGAACTTTTAAATTATTATTCACAATGGATAAGCAGCCAAGACTATGAGTCTGTAAGAAAAAAATAC
>JAODXP020000004.1:14815511-14843011 GCA_027497455.2 Sardinella longiceps | reverse complement strand
GTGCTAAATTAAAAACTCAACACATTTGGGTGCTGCCAGACGTCCCTGGAATGGGTGACAGGAAGCTGTGAGGATACATGACAGTGCCAGAATCCCGATACAGCCCTTCACAGGACACAGGATCTGTGTCATGATTGGCTCACTCATGCCAGTTCAACCCTGAGTGACCTTCTGTGTGAGATTTGCTAATGTTAAGTACTGCTTTGCTCAGACACAACATATTTACATGTACAAATCTGGCGTCATAACTAGGTCTATGTGTAAGACAAATGGCTTGCTGATTGGCTGATTGGCTAACTGTCAAGACCATTTCTTATTGACACTACATGCCAACAAGGTTGCTGACCCCACTGCTATACAAATAAAACGGCTTTAGCTTGAAGGGTCCAGGACTTATGGTTTTGAGTGGCACTAGGGCTCAGCCAATGGGTGAGCCCGCTGTGAGAAGCCCACCTACCAGAGCAGCTCGCTGGAGGAGTGATGCGACGTGCACCTCTTCTTCTCGAATCGCCACTTCCTGCTGCCGCTGCCGTTGGTGGCGCTGTCGGGGTGCAGGTTCACTTCCTCCCACTTCTCCATGGGAGACGAGACGCTCACTACAGGAAGAGGAGGAGGACAGAGAGAGAGAGAGAGCGGTGTTAGCTATATAGCCTCAGGCCATCCATCCTCACGAGGAGCTGATGACAATGCCATGGCTGGCTGATAGCCTGCCTATACAGGAATAACAATGAGGTGCTTGGGCTTAAGCCTTAAGGCAATCCAGAGGATAAAGATAGCAGCTAGCAGCAGCAGTGAGGAGGAAGTAGATACAGCCGAGCGCAACAATAGGGCCCCATCACCTGCCTATTGTCAGGCCCAGTGAGCAGGGGGAGTGGGTTAAGTCCGCTCAGCTGATAAGGGTGTTAAACTGCAGGCTAAATCCTTCGCTATTCTCCCTGATGAGGAGGTGTGATAAAAACAGGGCCAACTCTGTCAGCAGTGACTGCCCAACCTCTAGGCATCAATCTCATTATCTCCAAGGATGGCTTCAGCAGTCCAAACTATCTGCCCTGTATATCTGCGCTGTGAAATCTCCCACCCCCCGTTCAATATTGTATGATGGTAGTCACATTGGGCCACTACAGGACAAAGGAGATTGATTTTATTTTTCCAGCCCATTTCCTACTTCTGTTTCAGGGCAAGTCTGCCGGTGACACGGAAAAATGAGACAGTGAAAACTGGGTTTAAAAAAAAAACAAAAAAAACTAATCACTGTGAAAGCATAGATTAAAATCAGCCATTTGCAGCTCCTAATCATGTGTTCTTGTTTTAAGTCACTTTTGACAAAGGAGGAGACTGTGGAGAGAGAGAGAGAGAGAGAGAGAGAGAGAGAGAGAGAGAGAGAGAGAGAGAGAGAGAGAAGGACAGAGTGGGAGAGAGAGAGGGATAAAAAAGACCCACACGTTAGATGTGTAGCTTGAAGGTTTTAACATAATTACCAGATGCACAATTCATAATCATTACACTGAGATCAAAGGCTGATCCCCAGACTGTGAGCTGCTAAAGGGATTGGGGTCTCCTTTGGAGCACTGGAGGGGTTTGAGGGGGGGCGGTCTTAAGAGCATTAGTACAGTGAAAAACCAAACAATCAACAGTGAATATTTCCCCTTTCTCCACGCCTCCGAAAGACAGAGGAAAGAGTCACCGGAATGACAATGTAAATACATGCTTTTTTTTCTCCTGCTATTTTTAGCTTTTACCCGAGAGCTCTGGATTCAGGAGAGAGACTGCCCTTGATTCAACTCATGATAGTCTCAGAAATCCTTTGGATCATTTCTTTATGCGATGATACTCATTCTCTCTCTCTCTCTCTCTCTCTCTCTCTCTCTCTCTCTCTCTCTCTCTCTCTCTCTTCACACACACACACACACACACACACACACACACACACACACACACACACACATACAGGTGACATTCCTGGCCCCCTGGCGTGCACCTGAGTCCAGGGAGATCCTCTCTGGGTTGAGAGGCGGGGGCGAGAGCTGCTCCGTCTCCACCTGGATGAGTTCCGTCTCGTCAGGCTTCTTGCGGCGTGGGCTGCACCTGCGCCCTTCTCTCCGTGAGCCCAGGGGGCTGCGCCGGTCCCAGCTCCATCTCCTCTCCGTGGCCTCACTCAGGTCCACTAGGTCCAGAGCTGTGGACAGAACTGAGACATGGCAGGAAGGCTCCGGTCACAACGGGCTCTCCAGGGCTATCGCCACACTTCAGCAGTCTACACAAGAGTAGCATCACTATAGGCCTGTAGAGGCTTCCCTCACTTCACTTCAATACACACACACACATGCACACACACACATACACGCGTGTGTAGCCGGTGGCGGTCCGCACCGTACACGGGTCTCAAACCCACCACCCTGCAAGCTACTAACTCTCGGCGTGGGAGTGGGACGCTCTAACCATCTGAGCTAAAAGCCTGAGCTTCTAACTCAGCTGTTAGAAGTGCCCAAGGAATTGGGTGATGAGGATTTATTTACACGTACTGCCGCCAAGCTACACACACACATACACACACACTCTCTCTCTCTCACACACACACACACACACACACACACACACACACACACACACACACTCTCTCTTTCTCTCTCTCTCTCTCTCTCATCACACACACACACACACACACACACACACACACACACACACACTCTATGACCATTAACAAAAGATAATGCTAAGTGGTTTATAAAATGGCTTCAGAGCCACCGCTTCTAGAAATGCACAGATTGGGAGTGGGGGCTGTATTTCCATGCTAAAAGGACTATAAATACTCCATCCATATTTATTGCCTCATATCCATACGAAAACACATTTAAACACAGACACACACATAGGCAAACAAAGACCTCCTCCCTCTTCCTGTCTGTCTACCTCCAGCTGGTCTATATTACAGTCATGTGCATCTGGACAGAGAAGACCTCCACTGAGGCTGCCATATGCTTGGAGCGCAGGAGAGAGAGAGAGGAGAGGAGAGGAGAGGAGGAGAAGAAAGGAGAGGAGAAGAGAAGAGGGAAGGTAAGGAGAGGAGAGGAGAGGGGATGTGGAGAGCAGAGAGAGGAGGAAAGAGGAGAGGAGGGGAGAGGAGGAGATGAGAGGAGAGGAAAAGTGAGATAAGACAGGAGAGGAGAGGACAGGAGATGTGTGGGAAGAGAAAAGAGGAGAGGAGAAAGGGAGAGGAGGAAGGGAGGGAGAAGAGGAGTGGAGAGGAGAGGCGGGGTGGTCCAGATGAGAGCAGTAAATGAGCTGAGGGGGGGGGACCTGCTGTGTTGGAGGTGACCGGCCGGCTGGCTCCATCACTCTTGCTCTCCGTCTGGAAGTCGTCGATGGACGGGCTCAGAAGGGGGCGGCTCTCTTGTTGCTCACTCGCCAGCTGTAACACACAGAAAGCCAGCGCCCGCATCAGCCATCAGTCTCTGCCACACACACACACACACACACACACACACACACACACACACACACACACACACACTCTCCAGGCACACCATCAACGCTCATTTCAAAGATGGCTTTTAGCGCTGCGTATGCATAACCATGAACATGAGCATTACGGCCATCATACTGTGTTTTACAATGTGCCTCTGATTCATGGGCTCTTTAAACCTCATGAATTATGGCACAATACTGATGACACTTTACAGCGACTCTGTGAGATTACACAAAACATGCAAGTGGATTACACAGCTAGCTTGATGAGTCACAAAAAAAAAACACAATAAGAGATAGCATCAAGCATGTTTGTTGTTTTTTTTATTTTCATACTTGACAAAATATAAAAAAGGGATACAACTGTGTGCCACTTCAAATATGACAGGTTGTGAAAACACTGGATTTTACATGGCCGACACTGATCACTGGCATGGACAGACTGTACTGTGTTCACCATGGGAATTTTCCTCTATGTGCTATAGCCTATTTCTCTCTGACACATCATTTGCCTTACATGCATTAGTTGAGTGATTGCGTGGCGGTGAATTTGACACGGAGCCGCTCCAGGCACTATACTCTATATAAGAGGGGGAATGGATGCTTCTCTCTTGGGCCAGCAGAGAAGACATCAGTCACAATCGGACTCACTGCCTCAGTCTCGCCCCTGGTGGGCTTTACTTGATCTGCCTCTGCTTACATCAAATGAATGAGCTCCTACAGAGCCTGCTGGGAGCAGTCATGCATTGGTGTTAACTCTCAAACATTCTCTTTTGCGTTCAAAATAAATGCACAAAGTGCTGTCGTCACAGGCTCACATTCATGGATGCACACACACACAAACATAAACACACACACAAACACACACACACCCATTCATGCTGTCACTTTGTTCTGCATACATCAATATGTATACATAGTGCTATTAAAAACATTTTTTTTTTCTGAAAATGACTTACACAGGACATTAGTGATTTTATTGCACATAAATTCCCTGTGCTGCCTAAATATGCTCTGATCCTGATGGCATGTGCATGTTAGTGGTTCTTATTCACTGTGCTGCAGGCATTAGAGTTTTTAAGCCTGTAAAAGCCATTGCAGGCCAGTACCATCGATGTGCTTTTTATTATGAACAGAAACTAAGATTTCACACAAATCTGTCTGACATTTTAGTGATTGGATCCTCAGATCAACACAAAGGCTGCTGCCCTCCAAGCCATGAAAGAGCAAAGCATAATAATCACCCTCATTTGCTACGCCCTCTCTCAGTCCCTTCCCTTCATCATGGCTAGACTCAGCTAGTGTCAGCCTAGCACTCATAACACAGAGAGTCCCATGTGTGTGACACAGTGCATAGGGAAGCACTCCACAACTTCACGAACGGCACACACGCACACACACACACACACACACACACACACACACACACTAACCACACAATGTACAGTATGCCAAGAGGACAACACATGTACAGTAGAGCCACTGCTGAAAGGAGGAACGCCACTTTTCACCATGAGAAACAGCAAAACAAATAGAAATTAAAAACTCAATAAAAGCATAAACACACACATTTAAAAGCAGATCTTAAAAAAAAAAAACAAGACATGCATGCACCTAGTTTGACATTCTATTGACATGCGGCTCACAGGGGAAGAGAGAGAAAAAAAAAAGAAAAAAGAACAGAATCAAAGACAGAGGACTGGACAGAGACGGAGACTGCGGAGGATTCATTTCATTGCAAATGTTATCCGGGGCAGTCGAGTACTCAAGAGGGCAAGATGGACAGCTATAAGCTGCTTATAGGGAATATGAGATCAGCGTCCTCATGGGTCAGAATTGATTTCAAATACCGCACATGTGTGAATGGAGCATCTGCTTAAGTTGCAGCGCTCCAGAGAAGTGTGTCAGGTTGGAGGAGTATTACTGGGTTAGTAGTAGTAGTCTATTTGTTTGATTCATTAGCAGGACTACTGTTCCATTTTAAATTGGCTATGTACGCACAAAGGTCATTTTTAATCCTTTCCAGGACACAGGTGCTGACTGCTGTGCAGCAGCATGTGATCTATATTTCATAAAGTGCACGGAGCAGCAAAAGCAGATGCTCTGCGGAGCTGTATGCTATTCTATGGTGTGTGTGTGCGCATGTTAGGCAGAATGTATTTATAACCCCATAGAGCAGCTTGCCTGGATAGAGAGAGAAATATATTCAAAAGAAGCAAACTATACAAACCACTACAACAACTTTGCACATCTTTGTAGCTGATGTGTCATTGTAAAAAAAAAACGACAGAAAAAGAACTGAGATTTACAAGAAAGCAGGCTGCACCAAGCCCTTCCGTGTACTGTGGGCACACGCCGCGGCACTATTACCATACCAGGAAAGGCTAGGTACATCCTGTCGGTGGGTGCCTGGGTTATCCCCACCTTGGTTGTCACGGTGAGGAGGGCGTTTGCTTCTGAGGATGCCTTACTTGGTAGCTCCTTCAGCACCATGGCAACAACCCTAGAGTCTTTCCCCTACAACAATGAAATCAACAGTGGATGGGGTCAGTTTCAGGCACAGGTCATTCCATTGCTTTGCCTGCCTGCCTGCTGAGGGGTGGGTGTGGAGCACAATGTGAGAATGATGAGACCAATTAGAGAGGGAGAGGTCAAGGCTGCAGGACACAGGCTGTGGGTCATCATGTGGGTTTCTTCCTCAGACACTGCTCATTATCCTAGCATGCTCTATAATTATGGCTCCTAAACAGACATGTAATATACTATTGTTCATCCAGTGAGAGTGAGTGAGGCCTTTAAATGGAGTCCCTATGGTCATAACAAGAGGATTGTTTATCCACTGTGTCCTGTCCTCCTGACATGGCAGCTCAGCTCAGCTCGCTGGACATAACAAACTGCTTTGACATCCTGTGGAGTCAACATCGCCTCCCTCCCTCCACCATGAGGGTGTTATTAAAGCCGCGGCCATTTCTGCCTTTTGACTGAGCCCAGTGCAGTCTATCATTGCCACTCCATATTCTAACAGTGCTTTTAACACTTCCACTAACACCCCCCGTCCACCCCTCCTCCCTCCGCACCTTTCTTGGACAGCAGTAAGCACTTAAGCGGGACCACAGGGCCCAGGGGTGCAGGCCAGGGTGGCAGCGAGCGAGTGAGCGAGCGGCGGGAGTGATGGCGGGGGCTGTGCCTTACAGAGCAGTGAGCCGGCCCAAACCACTGCACGGACACATCATAGAACAAGCTGAGCAGCTGATCCATGGCAGCAATCAATTGTACACATCTCAGGATGACTCAGACGCCTGCCTGCCTGCCTGCCTGCCAGACTTTCCACTCTTCACTCTTCCTTTTCTGCCCTCATGGCACTTTGCATTGCACAAACACTAGAGGTCTGGGAAGAGAGAGAGAGGTGATATGATATTCCAAAACAAATCCAAAATGCCTCTCATCATATTGATTTAGTGGGAATAGAGAATAGAGAATGGTGGAATAGTTATTGCATTTATAATAAGCTATTTTAAGCACAGGTTTAAAAAGCACTATATCAGACTAGTATTTTGGTCATAGATGAAAAAAGAGGAAAGAAATATGAATGACAGTAGCACAGCACGAATACTTTCCTTCCCTACAAGGAGCCCCTATTGAGTTGTGAGGACATGTGAAGAAAAGTGTCAAGAGCATCACGCAGGCTTAACCTTGCTATCCACTACGGGGACACCACAGTGAAGGCTTTGTTAAGGGCAACTGCCCATCACTCCTCAGGCTGAGAGAGAGAGAGAGAGAGAGAGAGAGAGAGGGGTGAGTCATCCTCGTGAGAACTGATAAATGTTGAGTCAGGAAAACCCTCTTGAAGAAGAAGCCAGCCTGCTCCTTCTGTGGACCATTTATAGCGCGGCCCATCCATATTTAAAGAGAGTTGCATGCCACTGGTTGTGTGGCTGCTGCTGGAGAGAGAGAGAGAGAGAGAGAGAGAGAGAGAGAGAGCAGTCCTGAGAAGATGCACCAGAGAGGTTACTCAAAGTCCCTCGTCATTACATAACCTCAGTTTAGCTTCCATTTTTGTCCCTTGACACTCATTTTGTCAATGCTAGAGGTCTTTCAAAGAGAGGCTATAGGTAGCTAATTTTACCCTGCAGCCGTAACAAAATATCAGCTCCGACATCACTCTCGTTTGACTCCTACAAGAGGCTGTCTTGTGCAGTTGGTGTGAAACTCCAGATCCCTTTGTCTTCTTCCTTGGCACGTGACTTCTGTTGTTTCCTTTTTTTTTTTTTTTTTTAAGGGAGACTGTGACAGTTATTTATGAAGTGCGCGTGCTGCGGCGCTAGCAACTGCCTGCCCTGATATCCAGCCACATCCATCCCGCTGCGTAATCACCAGCCCTCTCGGAGCACACACACACACACACACACACACACACACATACACACACACACACAAACACAAGTGCGCTTGCCTCAGCCGGGCCCTGCTGTCTGTAACTCTAGCCCAGTCTCATTCATTTCTTGTCTGCCCTTCCACGTGCTCGGCCAGCGCCTCTCCCTTCAAAGCGCTGCAGAATCATTGCAAGTTCAGGCGATGGCGTTACATCAAAATCTAAAAATAAAACCGGAGCTGGTGGTTGTGGTGTGTTTGTCTGTGGAGATGGAGAGATGGGAGGAGGGGGGAGGGGGTTCAGCAGCCAGTAAAGTGAAGAAGGCTATGACTTAAAAAAAACAAAAACATTTAGCTCAAATTGTACAGCTCTCTAAGGCCCACTCTATCTAAGGCCCTGCATTTCTAAGGCCACGCTGTACCTCCCTCCAACTGGCACTGCTTGGATTTAAAAACACACCCCTCCCCAACACACACACACACACACACACACTCTTCTGCCTCACCACTCATGAGGGAGCCCACAGCTGGGTTTGCGTGCAAAGTCATCAGAACTTCATTACCAAGCACTCTCTGATTAAAGGCAGGATTTGGGAATTAGGGACAGCAGCCACTGGTGATGTAATCACCTTTTTTTCTAGGAAGATTTCAAATGTTAAAATTTGGCATTTCAAGGAATATCCACATCTGGCCAGACCAATGAATGACTATGTTTTCCTTTTTATTGTTGTTTTACAAACTGACGTTGACCGCAGTGTTTAAGTGGCACACGGGAAAGCTGGAACCTGCGAGCATTTAATCACTCTAAATAAATCAGCCACACTTATTTTAATGAGAAGCAGAGTCATTTGTAGGTTTTTTTTAATCCCCTGCTCCCTCAGGCTGTGTTGTAGCAAGCCAGCACACTCCCTGTGGCCCACACACACGCACACACCACACACATACACATGCACACGCACACACACACACCACACACACGCACACACAAACACACACCTGCCACCCTCCCACTTGGCAGTGGGGTGGTGATGCTTCCCACCCTGACCAGTGAAGGAAAACCAGCCACACAGCTGGCATCTTTATTTTCAATGGAACAATGTGTGTGTGTGTGTGTGTGTGTGTGTGTGTGTGTGTGTGTGTGTGTGTGTGTGTGTGTGTGTGTGTGTGTGTGTGAAAATGTGAAACACTCTGCTGACTGGCTAAAACAGACAGATACAGCACAGTCATGGGCAGTCCTGTTGGCGGGACACACACATAGAGAGGTCCAGCATTCCAGTTGGGAAGTGTAAGAAGCTTGTTGATGGGAAGTGATTATTTTCTGTTATCTTTTCAAACGGGTGTTCAGTCAGTTTCCTGTGGTGCCAACAATTTTGTCTGGTACATTTTTCCATTTTTTGTAGTTCTGTGTAAAATGATATGAAATTTGGCTTCTTTTGTTGTGTCCAATAAACATAAAGGAAATGAACATGCGTACACAAAACCATTTGCGATTGCAATTTTTTTTTGTGGGAGAAATGGTGAGGTTTTGGCCATGACTGGATAAACACGGGCAGATTATTTGAATGGTGATCCAATTCGGCCCCCAAAAAAGAAAAAAAACTCAGAGAGAACAGAGAACAGATGCTGGGACGTCTCAAAAACCTCGATTACGGCCGACTCTTTGTCTGTGGCTGGATTACAGTAACAAAGATTATTCTGTGACTGGATTACCACTGACTTGCCGGTTTAGAACACGATGAGGAGGGCTGGCTGGCCAGCATGAGGTTGGTGATTCATAAATATGCCCCATGGACTGACCAGGGGCAATTGGCAACTGCACTGTAACCAACAAAGCAGCTAAATCACTTAATTACATAAAATGTGCATAACTTAGTGCATCACATTCACACACAAGTTTCTCTTGCTGAGGTTCAGCCTCTGATTTGGAGTTCAGGTTGACCATTCTGGCAAGCTGTACATTTTGTGGTATATGAGGTCAGGCTGTGCGTGTGTGTGTGTGTGTGTGTGTGTGTGTGTGTGTGTGTGTGTGTGTGTGCTCTACTGAATAATATTCCCAATACCCCAGACATCTCTGTCATTGATGAAAACAATAGAAGAGTCACAATTGTTGAAATGTTTTGATGTTAAAATATCAGCCACTTGTGGAGACAATCACAGGCCTCGGTTTTAATTGTCAATTAATTATTCTTGTATTTGGGAGCCTCAGGCATGTGCATAAAGATGTCTGTATTTAAGCAATAAGCCCTAAGCTGCTGTTCTTTAGTGTTAATATAACACAGCTGAGGGGTGTTGTTAGGCACAAAACAAGCAAAATGTGTGTGTGTGTGTGTGTGTGTGTGTGTGTTTGTGTGTGTGTGTGTGTGTGTGTGTGTGTGTGTGTGTGTGTGTGTGTGTGTGTGTGTGTGTGTGTGGATATACCACAGTGCCACAGTGATACTGAGAAAACAAGCCCGAGCCCCTTCTGTGTGGAGCCTGTGCGCACAGCCCCATGTGTGACACTAGATTAGAGCTGTGTTTACACAGGGATGAGCGGCGGCCTCAGCATTACCTGCACTATCATTCAGTGGCAGGCCTGAAGGATCCTTAAAGCTGATTTACCATAGCGCTCTCTTTGCTGACCACAGCTAGCCAGAGTCAGACACAGACTGATTTAGTGCTGATGTGTTTGCTAATTCTTACAGTGTGGCACACTGGCAGACACTGGATAGTCTTGGACCCCTTGATGAGAGTCTGTGGCCCAAAATTGAACGCCATTCACAGCTTCAATTTAACAAGTTGAATAAGAAACAGTGGCAGCAACGGTTGGTCGCTATCAGGGCCGGCTCTCATTTTGTGGTCCAGGTTTGAGTTTTGCCCCTCTAATCTATAAATACACGTGTAAAAAAGCAAGACTATACATATAAATTGTGATTTTGCCCCCAGAAATGTACACTCTGAAATGTCTGCTCTGGTGGCATGGTTAGTGGGCTTGGAAGTGCACACACACTATTACTCTATTTGTCTTTCTGTCTGTCTGGGTGCATCCTCTAGTCACTTGGGGAGTCCTGTGTTGTGGAGAATAGCTGGCCTTAGGAGTGTCACATTTCCTAGATTTAGAATCTTCTTGTGCACTAACAGACCCACATGGCCGTCATACTCTGACAGGCCCTTGGACAGGTTGGTTTTGTGTCAGCGCTGCCAACAACACATTCATCTCCGCCTGAATCTGCTGAGGGTTCTTTACGCTCGGACCGAATGGCTGACAGGGTAGAACCCTGACATGTTGATTGAACATTTCTCTCAAATCGCTCGCCAAACAAGGTCACTTCGATACGCCTCACACTGGGACACAGCTGGGCGTTTGTTTGTTCAGAGCCTCGCAAGATCCAGCTGTGAATCTCCCTAACACACACACACACACACACACACACACTCGGAGCAGTGGACTGCAGATGATGAGCGTGCACTGACATGGGGATGATACAGTCTGGTTGGGCCTAATTCATTCAGCAATATCTTCCCAGGAATGTTCTGAAAACAAGTCCAGAGTACTTACGAACAGAACTCTGGTGTTCAAACTCTCCAAGGAGGAAAAATAATATGATTGAATATATGAATAATATGAATTTGGTAGCCTGTGAGATCAGAGCCACATTTCAATACCACTAGGGTAGGACTAGATTTCTAGGCTAAGAATTTGGTGCAATGTAGATTGAGTAGCTAGCCTGCAGCTTATGCTAACTGAATGGGGCTCAAGTGACTGGTTCAGTTAATGTTAGCTGATACTATCCAGTCTACGTTCTTTTTCCTACCAACCAGCGCTCGCTCAGTTTGGGCTATGGTTGAATGAATTGATGAAATTGACTGGAAAACAACCAGTGGTTTTGCACAAACAAGTCACTGCTCACTGGTTAGAATGCACCTGAGTCTGTGTAGATATTGTTTTTACCTACTATGAACAAATACTAAATAAGAAAGCATTGCTGAATGTGAAATCCTGTTGAAAAATGTGGGGTTATTGGTGAATGGATTGCAGGGCCGTCGCAACTGAACAGGCAAATCAGGCAATTGCCTGCGGCCCCAGGCTGAGAGGGGCCCCCAAGATTGACTGTTTGACTGTTTCAGTAGTTTAGTTAGCAGTGTTTTTCGACTGTAAGTTCAACACAAATGGTTATATTAATAAAAGATGCTTGAAGACTATAATAATATGGTTCATGTAGGTGTTTATGGGAGGTGAAGGGCCCCCATGTTTGCTTGGGGCCCCCAAGTACCTTGAAACAGCCCTGATGGATTCATATTCGCCATTTTACTGTGGTCGAAATGGTAGACAGGAAGAAATTGAGTTGAACGTGCTTAGTCGGACTATGAGGCTTTCGCTCTTGTTGCTGTGCATCACAGTTAGAGGATTAGGGGAGGAGTTTGCAAAGAGCAATCCATCTGCTGTTTCTCTGTACAGTAAATCCCTGTCTTCTATATGATGCCCTCCTTAGGGTGGGCAGACTCTGAAGAAATAACAGGAGAAACTTATGTGAATTTCCTGAGTACTGTAGCACTCTTTAAGACTTTGAAATAGGCTATGCCTCTAAAAATCAGGATCAGTTTATCTTGATCTGTAAAAAAGTCTTTGTGGTTTAAACACAGCTCTGTGGTCACGTGGGACCCACTCATTCAGTAGATGGATGTCAATGACTTTGCTTTAGACAGATGACATGACTGCTTCCTGGTGGGTGGGAGGCCATTAAGCGCTCGGCCGTGTTCAAGGGAAGATTATGCTAGATGACCAGGGGCGAATCTTTGGAAAATAGTGAGCTCATGAAAAACATGGTGGTGGAGCAAAGTCCACAGAAGCCCCTCTGGTGCAAGTCTCGCAGGGATGTGCAGTAGGCCAGAGAGATACTCAATATGAAGCCCTTTTAAAACACAGACTACTGCAGATCTTTTAGCTGGCCAGTCAGATTAGAGCGGAGTGGTGCCCAGCAGTGCGTGCATGAGTGTGTGTGTGTGTGTGTGTGTGTGTGTGTGTGTGTGTGTGTGTGTGTGTGTGTGTGTGTGTGTGTGTGTGTGTGTGTGTGTGTGTGTGTGTGTGTGTATGTAGATAAGAAATGTTCTCTCCTCAGACCTCATCACCAGTCTGGAGTGGAGAGTGTCTCTAATCATCCAGACCCCCATCTCCACCAGAGGCCCCAGGGGCCAAACAGCCACAGGCACAGGCAAGCACAGCGCAGGCACAGGCTCCCATCACCGCAATCCAACATGGCCGGCGGCTTTACAGACACCTACACCCTTCCTACCACTGCACAGCACCCACGCACACACACACACACACACACACACACACACACACACACACACATACACACACACGCACATGCATGCATTTTTCACAGATAGCCTGCAGCTCCTCTCATCTCTCTCTGTCCAGATGTTGGAGCGGTTGTTGGATTGAGCTTAGACTTATTTATAAGGCTATGGATGGAGCTGTGTGATATAAGTTTGCTGGTTATTTGTGCCATGCTAGAACACTACTGCCATACTTGGAAAGGGATAATGTATTGTTGTCATAGCCGGAAAGAGATCATGTATTGTCATAATGGAATAGAATAATGTATTGTTTGCGTCATTATGAGAGAATAAGTCCCATTGTTTGCGTCATTATGAGAGAATAAGTCCCAAAAGGACAAACAGGAACATGACATAAAGTGAAGGGGTCTTGTTTTGTCCTGAAAGGAATGATTTGACTGGTGTAATATTCATTATCACTGTTATTTTACGGCTACTTGCCAAAAGAAGATTCACAAACTTCAAGCAAATGCCTTTTAAATTTAATTATTTTGCAGTTTTGAGGTTTTCACTGAAAAATAAATTGGGACCCAACTTGACCTCACGCATCCCAACTTTCACTTTTAATGAAGTCCCATTGTGATAAGTGAATGATTTCTACTATTTCTACTCTATGATGTGCAAAACCCAAATTGTCATTGACAGTGGTCATCAGACAGAAAAAAGTACCTCAACATCCTGCAGCATTCAGGAGAGCCTTATAATAAAAATGCTTTACATGCACGATGTACTCGGTATAGAACTATAATGAGGTACACAGTACTATAGGCTACAGTACTCAATACCATATACAGTGTTGTTGTGCTTCCATACAGTGGGTATAGAACTATAATAAGGTTCTATACAGTACTCTAATATAAAATACTATCTCCAGTACGCAGGCCGGGAGGCATGCCTCTTCTAATTTCTCCTGGCGTAGCTTGAACATCAATACATGTCTGTGAGTAACGCTGGCTGTTGAATAATTAAGTGTCTGGCTCTTTGGCTCCTGACAGAAGAAGAATGCTTTGCCTGCTGCCCTGCCCGGCTCTAACCAGTCCTGTATGTGGTCTCTCCCAGTAGCTGGATATTGCTGGGCCATTAGTCCACCAGCCTGATATTATGGGTGATAAACCTTCGTGTGGCGTCTGACCTCAATTATGTGAAGCGGGCATCAAATTAAGCCGCGAGACCTCCGTCATTTACCGGATGGAAGGAGACAGAGAGGGCCAGAAATAGCCGGGGGAGTGTAATCCACGTATGTGAACACGGCGACCCGCATGCCAGTCTAAAAGCCCGGAGCGACCACACACACGTATACACACACACACACACACACACACACACACACAAACACGCATGCTTTTGCCCCCAATTCCTGCTAATCCACTCCTTGTGTGCTGGGCCTGATAGGGAGACTCGTGCTTTGTGGATGCTAGTGCGCGGTGGTGAGACGGTGGCGTGAGATGGGCCCTGGCTTGTGGAAGCTGTGGAGGGTGCCAGTCCTGGGTTGGACCCCACTCTGACTACAACCGTTGAGGAAGACGAGGAAATCAAACGAGAAGTCGAATAGGCTCAAACCTCAGCTGAAGCCCTGTCTCATTTCCAATGTCAAAAGAGAATGAGCCGCTGCTTAGGACCGTGTCCATTTCCACACATGTATGACTCAAGGCTGCAGAACTGAAAACAACATTCGCCTGCTTCCTTTGTTCACATATTCTCCTTTTAGTGCCTTGGAGTGCCTTGAATCCACAGCGAGAAGCCCAAGTGTGCCCCCACTATGGCCCTCCTGTATGTCAAGCAGCCAACCAGCTATTTCAAGAGCTCTAATGGAAACACCACAACACAGTTATAGGTGATGCAATGTAATGGCTTCCAATGCAACTGAGGGCCTATACTCCTGAAATGATATTACAGGGGAATGTGAGGGCCCTAATAAGATTGGGTATCAAATGGGGGGTAATTTTAGGTACTATGGACTGGCCATCGTCCCGGCACCTGGCCATCATGGATGGGTTACTTCCTGTCCTCTGACCTCCGCTGAGAGAGGCTCCGAGAGGTCAATCGATGGCAGGCTAGAGTTACAGCAGCGCTGGCGGCTCCGTCTCCTCTTCGTCTCCACTGCCTCAACCTAAAGCAAGCAGGAGCTGCTGCTGATGATCATGTGAGCACACACCACCACCAGAGTGAGACAGCAGTATGGGGAGTGTGCTCTTGAGTTAAGGATGGAGGGGGCCTCTGCTGCTAAATACTGCTCTTAATCCTGCTCTGTCCATCCAGGACTGTTTGTCTTTTGACATTACATGGCATTTAGCATGTAAATAGCAGCACAATAACATTTTATTTCTTTACACACCTTAATATCTTGGTCAAATATTCTAAGATGATCTTAGTGATGAAAATACATTGTTAGCGTGACAAACTATATGCCAAAGCCAGGCAATTTCTTTAAGTTCTTATTTATCCTTTTATACACCTATGCTGTTTATTGCTGCTTATTTGTGGTGTAAAGTAGCACACAGAAGCATATAACTTCCTTTTCCAGTGTGCCATCATCAGGCATAAGGCTATCCTAAGAAATCAAATGTACGAATTTATGTGTCGCCTAGATAGTTCAGGAAATGAGATCATTGAAAACCCAGTTAATCCAGCAAGGAGTAAAGTAATGAAATATTTGAGAGAATGTCTACATGTTTATGTCTGACTGTTTTTTGTTTTGTTTTGTTTTTATCTATTTATTATTATGCACATTTCATTATGCTATGGGCCCTATAATGGAGTTTGAGATAAAGAATTCATTGATTGACTGAATTGGATCATTTTTGATGAATGTACTATTTCCTTGAATCACCACTCGCAACTTCCAATTTCCTTTCATATTTAACAAGCTTTTTATATTACTGATGCTGTACACAAACTGCAAAATGATTACGGTGTGTGCAGATGAAAGGCTGGTTGTTTGTCACAAAAGGCCCAGGTGCCATAAATGCTCATTAAAAGTGGAGTTTGCAGGGCTTCACAGCTTCTCTCCCCAGAGAGTGTGGAGTTGCCAGGCACTGTGTCTATTTACACAGTCAGACAAAGCACTACAAGAACATTTCACATAATGACGGATGGCACAACGTGAACCGACCAAACACCCTCATTTCCATGTTGTGGATACTGCATCAGTGATGATTTCCATCAAATAGCCCCTATCCCTGCCTATGCGTTAATTCATTGGCTATTTAAGTGCTCTCTCCCAACCCCCCTCCCGTCAAGCCGTGCATTTGATGCTCCACCCCTGTTTTCTTGTTTTGCCACTTGGTTTCAATTTATAACTGCCAATTACTGGGTACTCATAAATCGTCTTTGTGACACAACTCTGCTCATTGCCAAATAGGCAGAAGGAGAGGTCGTGTTTTTTTCACCTAGCATCACCATCCACTCAATTATCTATAAGACTTGACAGAAGGTGTCGCTGTAGAGTAACGAGCTCTGAGGAAAATTCACCCATGTCATCCATCACTCCTATTCCCACATGGTGCAGCCAGCATGCCGCCGCCGATGTGTTTGCCTCAAATAAGTATACTTGAGAATACGCCTGACTTTCTCCTCCCCCGTGGACCTGAAGCCAGGAATCTCTCTCAGCTAATAAGAGAAAACCACTGCAGAACAGCTATGCTAACGATGACCTGAGAGAGAACGAGCGATGTATTTAGCACATCCACACAAAATGGTGTGAATACACTCATTCATTCATTAAAAAACATGGGATGATCCTCCACATCAGTAAACCTTCTAAAGTCAAATCTTTCAAATGAATAATGTCTGTCATACTATGACAATAAAGGTTTCTCAATAGTCTCTCAAAACATTTGACTTCTCTGTTTTCCTGTGTGCTGTAGAGTTCTGCTCTGTGTGATTCCCCTCTCCACACTTCCCCCTGCTCCAGGCAGTCCAGCCTTGGGGAATCATGTGCACTGTGTTCCCAGAGCTCCCACTGCTCTGCCAGGAATGGCCAGTGCAGGACACACATACATTTTCCGGAAGAGAGAATCTTAGTCTTGGCCACTCAGGAATGATGTGCATCCTCCGCTTAGAGGAGAAAGAAGGACTTCAAAGGGATCTTTCTCACAAGAATTTATTCTCAAGCCTTCAGTGGACTCTCCTCAATGTTTCCTACCCTTGAAGCCTCTAGTTAAAAGTCTGGAAATCCCATCACATATTGAGGTGGTGAGAGGGTATAGTAATTCTCAGTTAAACCACTTGCGTAAAGAAGAAATACACACAACAACACAAACACACACACACACACACACACACACACACACACACACACACACACACGCACACACACAAAGACATTAAACCGTCTGTGAACAGTATGTCCTATAACTAGCCTCGACATAAGTTGCTACACAAAAGTTTCTGAGGGTAAAAATGAAAGAATGTTTCAATCACATCTATGCATATGAAACTTCTTACCAGTAGTCTAGTCAGTATGAGTCTATGGCTTAAAATGGATAATCCTTGCATCCCAACCGGCATGAAGTCAATTAATCAAGCATCACAAACATTTTGGTTTTGGGGTACAAGGATCATCATCCTAGGAGTTGAAAGCAGGCAGTGATTAGTGTTTAACTAGTTTTCTACAAAGGATCCAAGGAATTTAGTAGAAACGAAAAGCTCAACTTTGGTGATTTTTTTTTCAGCCCAAAGTGCAAGACAACATCTCATCTATCATATGTGCGGGAGAGAGTCCACCAGTCCAGCCACCTGATCATATAACGCTGAAGGTCATCTAATTCCCCTGTGCATGCTACATGGATGTTTACATAGTGCATCATTTAGTGCCACTGGCCAGAGTGTAGATATCCATGATGTGCTTGGGGCTTGCGTTCCACTGTTTTAACCAAAGAGTCAATGTGATTGAATGCATTATTAGTTGCAGGGTTGATACAAAAGATGGACCATAAATTCAATTCTAAGGTTCAGTCCCTCTAAGCAAGCAAACCTAGTTTAAAGTTGGTCTCAAAACATCATGTGAGTTTTTTTTTTTTTTTTTTTTTATGACACATTACATTGGGGGAAAATAGTATCATAACAACAACAACAACAGCAGCAACAACAATGTTTTTTAATATCATTAGGCTATTAATATAGTTATTATAGCCTATGTTTAGGCTACTGCCACGGCTACTAATTAAACTTCACTATAAACTATATATTATCCAGTATATATTATTTCCCAGATAAAATGTAGTAATGTAATTAGCCCAAACCTGCTTTTATTTCAACGCCAAGAACTCTTTGTTGTGAAAAAGGTATTTCTTTCTCGCCAAGGCTACGTTTTTCTTTCACGCTTCCTCTTTTCCCTCCCAAAATCCAGCTGTTTAAATTCCCTTAAAATTGACTCAAAGGCTAGACAACTGCATGAGCCAGTCTTATCCAACTTGGCCAAACGAAATAAAAAAATCTTAGACTACTGCATGTAATATCGGCTAATGGAACTGACGAGTATAAATATCAAAACGTGCAGCGTAAGCAAATGTTAAGGCCGTGCCACTTACTTAACTTAGATAGCCAGCCTACTGTACACGAACCTATTTCATCTGCATATGCTAAACCATCACCTGAACCTTCAATGTAAGTTCTACGTTAACTCCCAGCTGCTTTAGTCACGATGTTTTTTTGTGTAAGTTTAAATCTTCCCTTGCCTCACTACTGAGAATGTGTCTCTTACTTCACTTCCTGATTATGCCGTTTCTTACTCATGTAATCTTGAGGTCCCATGTAGATGTCCTTGGCTAACCGGCAGTTGTAAAAAACATAAAAATAAAATGTAAATTTGTTTAAATGAAACATTGGCTTTCCCCAAACCATTGTGCAACACCACAAAGCCGTGGACAAAAAAATCGCCTGCTTACCTGCAAATGCCCCTGGTACATATTCAGTCGAAAAGAGAGTTATTTAGCCTCTGTTAGTTGTTCAGTAAAAGCCCGATGTGCACTTCGCTACCTGCACTGGAAAAACAATAACGAGGGAAGAGGCGAAGTAGGAGCTGTCCTCAACTGTGGTGCTGAACGTCTTCAGCCGTCCTGTTTTGATATCCAGCTGAGTGCACATGGGAGTGGAGGACTGGCTGCTGGAACAGTAGTAGGCTGTAACACACCACTCCGGAGCTCGTTGGTTACGTTGAAGCCACGCAATGTGCGGATTTGTCTTTTCAAGGAAGCAGACAAATGATGCGTCCAAGCCAGCAGTGTGGTCGTTTATGTTAGAACTATGCGTATCGCTGCAAGCAACTCTTGACGTGCGTTTGTGAATGAGCGGGGGACTGTAATTTATTTGGCACTATTGGGTTGTAAATTGTAGCCTACATCTGTTTTTTTTTTCTGCCGGTTTGTGCGCCCAACATAGAAGCGATGGTATTAACTCACGTGCCATGTCATAAATAAAACACAATATGCTCTATGGCGACGTGAGGGGGAGTGCAAGAACACTGCCAACTGTCTACGATAATAAACACCGATTTGATGATGAGTAATCCGTTTGCTATAGCCTACCTTATGTGCATGTGTGTATTTCCTCATGAAGACGAATTCTGAAAGTGGTTATTTTTGCAATGTTTCTCAAAAGTTTAAAGACTAATAATTGTCTAATCTTGGCCATTCAAATGGATTCTTAAATGTCTGTCTTCTGATCCAGAGAAAGAGAATGAAACTGACAGCAAAGCTTGGCACTAAAGTAGTCAGCTCTGCCTTTCAGAAGATCTTATGAGAGCTGTGCATCAAACATGACATACATATTTGAGTATAAAATATTAGCTAAGTAGGGCATCTTCATATACTGCTACATGTCCATAGTACTCCCTCAACCAAGAAATTAATTATATATATACCTAAACATCAGTCTATCTGATTTGCAAAATTATTTTTACAAAGTCCATTTTGTTGTCAGCACAGAGGTCTCATGCCACATATGGATACATTTTCCAAACGTGCTTCAAAAGGAGAACTAACCCATAACACTTACTAAATATCTTTGACCCCTCATTCTGTAAAATCAGGTACATTTCCTTTCCTATCAACTGTGGGACATTCCCAAATCTACACAGATGGGGAGGTCATGATAGGGGATGATCCTGCTGTCAGACTGAATTTGTGAGAACAGATTTCGCCTATTTTCCCCCCTTTGACTTACAACTGCACCTGTCCTCTCCTTAGCCTATCAGGGCCCAATGGACAGAGCAACCAAGCACGGTGTTGTGAAGGCACCTTCCTGAGGAAATGGACCCTCTAAAAAGTGAGGAAGTAAAGTCACAAACCGGTCAGTGGCAGCACACTCCACCGAGCGCCTGATGAACCCAACCTTGAAATGAGGCCTTTAAGAAGACCATGGAGGGCTGTGAACAGCAGGATTTCCATTACCAGAGAGTCCAACCGTTAACCATAAGCACAAACCTATATATATCCTCTTACTCAGACACACACACACACACACACACACACACACACACACACACACAAGACTCTTCATGTACATAGACACATGCATAAGCAAACAAAATATACAGAGGAGCGCTTTAGGAAGCCTCTTATCATGATTGATGGTCCTCCGCTCTGCTTTCTGACACAGAGCTAATCAGCGTCGCCACACACTTGTACACTGGTCATCTCCACAGCCTTTGTTTCAACCTCCAGATAAATGAGCTTTTGAGAATCCTGTGCAAGTAACCTAACAACACCCCCCCTCCCTCCACCCACATACACTGAGAAATGGGGTCAAGATATGCAAATAAATAATACTGTGAATCTCAGTTTTCTCACTCAACACTGAATCTGCAATTCTCTCTCTTCCTGCTAATGGAAAAGAATTCACAAATCCAAATGATAGTTTGGTTAAAGCTTTAGGTGTTTCTGAGGACCGTGTCACTGGTATAGTATCAGCATTTACAGTCTTTCACTGTGGACTTTTTTCATCCCGCATGATTTGCATATGAATCCACACACACACACACACACACACACACACACACACACACACACACACACACACACACACACATGTGCTAGGCTTCCCCTGTGATCCCATTCTTCCTCTCTTATCATCAGGCAGTGAGGATATGCAGGCTGTGCTGTACAGGCTGCTCTCGGTACAGTAGACCTACATTAGAGTATCAGTGGTGGGGAATGTAATTAGCTGTCATGGCCTGTCCACAAGAGGGACAAAAACGACTCGCCACGACTGATGGATTGACATTTTCACTAACCTGCTCCGTGCACATCCCATAAATCTCAACAAGGACATGTGCTTCTGTGGGGCTCTTGGGCTTTTGTGTTTGTGGAGGGTAGGGGGGGGGATTCAGGATCAATGTGGGGACTGGCCAAAATGTGAGTGGAATTGAAACAAAGATAGCCACACAGAACACAAAAGACGGAAATATAAATGTGAGCCTTCAACCAAAAACCCTCAAACACTTAACTAGGAATGCGCTTCATGACAGGTTGATTCATGTCAATTAAAGGCTACATAGAATAGATGAATGGAGTATTGAACCTGACAGGGTTGATGATCTGATATTAGAATGTGTTGATCTTTGATGGATAAAAAATAAGCTCAAAGGTAACCAAATACAATACAGCCTTATATTTAGGCTGGTTGAAATTTGTTATCCTTAGTACTTTTTGCTACATTGTTCTTACCCACTCCTTACCCAGGCAATTCACTTTAAAGTGTTACCGTGTTGCACTTTTCAGTCTCCCAGTAGTACTATAGCTGTATAAGCTTGAGATTTACTGTAAGAGGGAGAAAGTAAAAATGGTTTCCCACGGGTCAAGAAGGGAAGACACTGAGATTCTATTCCAATAAGGTCTGATTATTTTTATGAATAATATATATCCACAAGCTATTTTCCTGTTTTGCAAACACTGACACACCCACAGCTCCTCTCCTCTCCTCTCCATCCCAGAGGAATAGCTGCATTGAGCACAGTACACGCTGCCATCTTTACTGGGCCTGTTTGTTCAGAGGAGTTTCATGCTGCACTCCTGCTCTGTGGCTCAGAGACTGTCACTCGTCTCAAGGTAAGGACCAGAGTGCACCAAGAGGGGAGGAGAGAGTGTTTCTGCTGACTTTTTTATTTATAGTCTCTCTCTCTCTCTCTCTCTCTCTCTCTCTCTCTCTCTCTTTCTCTCTCTCTCTCTTTTTCCCTCCTTCCCCCCACTGTCTGCTCTCAGCTCCTCAGTTGACGACTGTATCCCAAACTAGTCTCTGCTGACTCAATACATAAGGAAGAAAACACTAAGACACACACTGAAGCAATACAGGTACACTGCATTTAGGCCTACTGCTTTTGTCATTAGTAATCATTTCCCCTTTCTAGAGATTTGCTGCAGATTTTAATCCAGGTTTTGATGTATGTATGTATGTATGTATGTATGTATGTATGTATGTATGTATGTATGTATGTATGTAGCCTATGTATGTATGCATGTGTGTATGTATGTACAGTGTGTATGTGTGTGTGTGTGTGTGTGTGTGTGTGTGTGTGTGTGTGTGTGTGTGTGTGTGTGTGTGTGTGTGTGTGTGTGCGTGTGTGTGTGTGTGCATGTGTATTGGTCTATGAACCTTTGCACCCATGGCAGCCTAGTATTCACTGAATACTATTCACAATATTATTTGACATCCTCTCAGCATAGTGTACTTCTACACAATGCCCAGTACCTAATGTTTTGGAACTGAATGAGTAATTAATGAACTATCCATTCTGATTGCAGGCTTAGTCAAGCCTCACACACTCATATTTCTAATGCATCAATGTCAGTGCAGCCAAGTGAAATGAAATTGGCTTATTTTTCAAAAAATGATTTCCATGTTGTCAGCAGACACCGATGTAATGGCAGAGACCAGTTCTATTAAGGTGAATTGCCCTTGTTCATTCACAGGTGCCACATTAAAGGATCGTATGATGTAGTGATGTATGATGTGAAAAGGATATGGGGCAAAAAATAAAGAAAATAAAACAAGACAAACAAACAAACAAAAACAATAATATGTATCCTAATCTAAAACCAGACAGTTTCCCCCAAGGGTCTGTTTTGTGACTATAAACAACATTATTGCAGAGCAATGGAACAAGCTCTCATTTCATCCCAATTTGAAATACTGTTGAAGACAATAACTTTGTCTCCTGAAACTAGATGCTACCAATATGAGTCATGGAGTGTAAATGAATCAGATGGCATCTATTACAGGTCAGAGGAAAGAGAAGGGAAATGTTTAATCATTATTGAGGACACACTTTATTAGTCTACCGTGGTGGGACTGTTTTCTCAGCTATTTATGGCGTGAATGTTTACACATAATTAACCAAGCCTGTGAATCTAACATTGGAAAATTGATATTTACCCAACCATCGTAAATGAAAATATGACAAAACATATGTATATGTTTTCATTAAAATGTCTCTCAAATAATGATTTTGCCATGTATTTCTGATTTGAAGAGCCACAGCTGGATAAATAAAACAATAATGAAAAGGATCAAACTGCAATCAGATTTGTGCACAGAAACAGAAAATGTATGTGATGATAATTCATAAATCAAACCACTGAACCAAGTATGACATCTATTAAGGTCATCCTAAACCCATTTTTGGAGGATTGTTTTTTGCTCCAATCTCACATAATATGCATAAGCAGGCAATGGTAGATGTGACGCTCACACTCTAGCCCTTAATTAAGCAGTTGTGCACTGGGGATGATTGAAAGGCCACTCCAGTGAGACACCTCATCATCACCCAGCTGAGTCACTCTGATGATGGCATGTCTCATGAGCTCGTCCCCCTCATCTCCATCTTCCCCTCTTGACTGATTAGAAAGGCAGGCTAGGCCCACTGACTAGCGTGTAGCATGAGGATGACGCCGCCACCGCCGTGCTGAATGTCAATTGCAGATCACTGCGTTCTCGTCCCACTTCCCTTTGCTCTTCGCTCGAGAGGAGAGCGGCCTGACGATGTGTGCGGCCTCAGTGTGAGCATCGCCCATGAGCAGAAGCTCTGAATATGCACAGCACATTGGGTGGAAGTGACTGGCCCTTTTTTCAAAGGTTCCAGACAGATTCTTCTTCCTTTTTTAAAAGAAAAATATGATTATTATTATTCTGTGAGCTGAAGCGGGCTGATCTGCTACAGAGGGTACAGATGGGGCTTATGTCACCACGCTCCGCTGGCCGAGGTCAGGCAATGACAATGCAGCGGGAACCACGGGGGTTCATCAGCGGCACAGCGCTGCTCGGGACAGAAGGGAGGGGAACTTTCACACCCTATCCATCTGTCATGTGGAGAAGGAGACGGTGCCTTCTACTGCTGCCCCAGCCACTCGGCAGGGGGGGAGAGAGGGGGTTGCCTTGGCTGACTCACAGGGGCCTGGTTAGGGGGAGGTGACCCCCAGGACTTTCCACCAAGCTACTGCTGCCACTTTCAGGCTGATGGTGCACAACTCCTTATTGTTTACCACAACAAACAACTTAGATATAGTGATATACTACTGTGGCATGGTCTGCATGAAGCTTCTGACCAAAATCAATCCCTAAATAATGTACACTTTAATACAATGTCTATATATAATAACCAATATAGTGATGTGGCTTGTTTGAAAACATGCTTTACAAATGTTTTCTTCGTGATGCAGGGTCTGGATAAGTGTGAATGAGATTGCTAATACTTTCATTGATCATTTAATAACTGGAGCACCATGTGTGTCTTAACATAACATAACATAACCTTGTATTGGCAGTATAGTCCATGGCAGCTGCAGCTGGTAAACATTAAATGAAGGATGTTAAGCGAGCTGCTGTCTCTGAAAGCAGCTTAGAACAGCTGGACAGATGCTGCCCTTAATAATGACCCAATAATAACAGGAAATAAGGCCTTGACTGAGAGGGGACTGTAGGATTTACTCATGGTTGACTGTTGGGTTGGGGGGGGGCGAGGGTTGTAGCAATATCCGATTTAAGAATGGAATTCATGAAGCTTGTTTAACAGTGAGAGCCCCACAAGGATGTGTGGTTTTACGTCAGTGCTATTCACAAACCTCAAATTCATTCATATGTCCACGTGTTTACGCTTCACATTTTATTTTATGTCCTCCATTACAAGAGCCTATTTATCATCTACCAGCATTCCCAATAAATTACAATTAAATTTAAGTTTACAATAACTTTACTATGGACTTTTCAAGACACTTACTTAGGCTATTTATTTGTCTGTTTTTCCAGAAACACACCCACTGAATTTTGGTACTTGAGCACTTCCTGAAACTACAGTGTACCTTGATGAATAATTCATTCTATCCTGGTGTACTGTGTGCACTGTCCAGATAGCTATTGCAAAATTTATACAAATGTGGCCACAACAGAATCATTTTACATAATCAAGCGGTATCTACTTTAAACACAGCTGACAACTTAAAGTAGGGCTGTGAGAAGCTTTTCTGAAGCCAGTTTTGAAAATGACTGGGTGAAGGTTTAACTAACCCTGAGCAAAATGTGAAATGCCTATCAACATGCAAAAGATAATCAGGAAGGGTAGAAGTTGGTCGAGTAGTGCATGCCCTTGTTGATCGAGTATAAAAATGAAGCTTGCTTTAGAAATAGCCAATCCATAGCCCTGTTGTTCAGGTTTGTGGTCTTTAGGATAAGAAGGAGAAAATGTGAGATATTGTCGATCAAACAGCAAACAGCAGCCAATGTTAACTGACGTGAGCTAGACTCTATTTCATTTTTGTTACCTGAACTGAAATTCTTTGTTGTTTTTTTATCCTGGAGCTACATGGGATAATGGGGTTAATTTAATGCATTTAACATGTAGTTGCTTCAGGAAGATTTTAGTGAATCGCAGCAGTGTGGTTGAGAGGATGTCTGTCTGCAGGAGACTGCCTTCTGGTGGACTACTGTGAGGTAAAGGTCATAAACCCTGTCAGCCCCCCCCTTCAGTGTTCTTTAGCTTTCCATAGTCAGATGGCACTCCTATCAGCTGCTCAGAGACTAGCAACACTGTATCTGTCAGGGATGTTTGAAAATTCTGCATCTGGCAACTCGTCCACTGTTCTGGGGCCAGGCTGGTGGCGTGTTGCCAGGTTTGAGCAGTGAGGGATCGGCTACTTTGATTTGTCTGCTGACAGCTGCAGAGGTCATGGTCAGACATTGTGTTTGACACAGAGCTGCAGGAAAAACAGGCCTAACTAACCAGCCTACAGGCAAAGGGCCATCTGGGCCACACAGAGGATCACAACACAGGATCATGCTGGAGCCATGACAGGGATGGAACAGACACTGCAGTATAGGTACAACAACTATTCTTACTATTATTAAGCTTTTCAAGGCAAAACAAGTTTACTTATATTGCACATTTCATATGGGCAGTTCAATGTGCTTTAGAGATGAAGGCAGTGAATTGCTTGCCGTTCTCCACCAGCGGCAAATAGATTTGCTCAGCCAGTAGGCCTATGTCTTAATGTCATCTAATCACAACGCTCTATGTGTTTAGGGTGGGCTTCGCCGAAAACAACAGCCTTTTGAATTGATGTTTAAGCCTACATCTTGTTCTTTTTATGAATATTTTTACAATTGAAACAATGGCTGTCATTTAAACCGGCAACTTGACATCGTTAAAATATATTTATTGCATTTATTTATCTTGTCTTGGTCTTGGTCTTGCAAGACACCAAGACAAGACCAAGAGATCCGAGACCAAGACAAGACCAAGACAATACACTGTCAAGACCAAGACGAGACCGAGACCATGTAAAATTGGTCTGAGATCGGTCTCGAGACCAAGACCGGTCTCGAGACATACAACTCTAGTTCCAATAGCCTATCAAAAGTAGGCCTAGCCTACGCCGTTTTATGAATGAACGCATATTCTTTCTGTAAAGCCCGAGGCTACATATTTGCCGCTAAACGTTTAACGGTAAAAGGTTCATTCTTTGTCGTTTTTTGGGGGAATAAGATCAGTTTAAAATCTAGCAGCTGAAACGTGCCCACAGCACATTTTTAGTAGGCACTTTGAGATCTGGCACTAGGCGTTTCTGAACACTTTGGAAAATAATGACTGGCTTAATATTCCCGGTAGAATTATTTGATATTACAGTCTAATAGCCTAAAAGGTTTTTGCAAAAGGTTGTTTGCAATAACCTCGTCATTGTTTTTTTTTTTTTTTTCCAAATTGTGGGATATTTTTTTTCGTGATAGGACAACACTTCATGGCCCAACGTTAACTTTAATGCGCACAGCGCATAATGCCGCCACTATGAACTCCATGAACCGTCTGTCCTGCATCCATGCGTCATTGGCACGCGCCTGTGACATTTACCGCGGCGCGT
>JAODXP020000004.1:14784509-14815411 GCA_027497455.2 Sardinella longiceps | reverse complement strand
TAGATACAGACGGCAAGTACGGTTAACGCCCCCAAAATGCGAGGGCGGAGTCAGCGTGGGGGATAACAGAGGCCAATTTAACATTATGGTGAAAGGTAGAGAAAGTTGCTTAACAATAATAGATTGCTTAGTAAAATTTAACAATGTCTATATTACATGTTTTGTCTAATCATGGCCTGTTTGCCTGCTTGTGTTTTGACTAAAATAATTTCCCCATCATTTGTTTATTGCAGTTACACTAACAGAAATGTCATGACCTGTCTCTGCTCCTGTCAAAAGTAAAGCAACTTTCAATCACAAGTCTGATTAGCTCAGTTAAGCAAGCTAAAGTTAGCTACATTTACTGTGGTGATCAATGAACTTGGCTAGTTAGCAAGCTAATGAAGCTAACAAACATCATCTCAATTGTCATCAGTATCGCGTTTGGAGGGGTGTCAAGTTCAGAATTCACATCGGACCATCTGACCATCATTACTACCTTCAGGCATTGCCCTCAAAAATGTGTCAGGCTCCTTGTAGATGGTGCTCAGTGTAACTTCTAGCTTAGCATGCCATTGACTTCCCCACTGTGTGAGCCTGCTCTTTCCCCCAGATGAGACTATTTTTCTCTAATTCCCCCACAGCGGAGCTATATTTGTGGGCGTGGTCAGACTTGCCGTCTGTATCTATGCTGATAACTTCAGTAATGATAACATGACACACTTAACATACTATCCCCCTAGTGGCCTGGAGTAAACTCTTCAATGGGCTGTAAAATAAAGCGTGAATAAAAGTTGTAAGTAAACCCAACAAGAGAGCACTACCACCAATCAAAGCACAAAATAATTCCCTTCACGACTAGATTGGCACAGCCAGCACAGCTTGTAGGCCTAAGCCAACAGAGACCCGCTAAACAGTCCATCACTAGGGGTGTCTACATTTCTTGGCTAATTTTTTGCAACCTGTATAGGATATCTGGAGATGGTTGTTTCTCAAAGATGTGAGGTGTGGTGTTTTGAGGAGAACTGCATTACTGTTGCTCCTTGCTGTGGTCGTGTCATGGCACATAACTAACTTTTGTGGCTTTTAGCTAGCTTTTTGATGTCCTCAAACACTTCATATTTGGAGTACAAAATTATAGCTAATAAAAATATTGTAATGCACCTTCTGGTAGTCCTACTTGTCATATTACCTTTGAGTTAACACTTGCTATGAACCCTAGCCTAGAAATCTAGACGTACCCTAGTGGTGGCAAATAAATTTGCTCAGCCTGTACATCATGGCACATGTGCCATGATGTACAGGCTGAGCAAATTTTGAGGCTTTTAACTAGCTTTTTGATGTCCTCAAACAATTCATGTTTGGAGTACACAATTATAGCTAAGAAAATATTGTAGGCTAATGCACCTTCTAGTACAGTAGGCCTACTTCCCACATAACTTTTGAAAATGAATGGCCAAGATTTACTTATAATGGAATCATACTGTTCATGTAGGCTACTGCACTGCATGTATCAAGTAACAGTGAAATCATTTTCTCTTTTGCTGAATTTCAGAATCCATTCCATTTCATCAGACGTTGAGCCTTACACTTTTCTAATTTTTAGCCTATTCTTGATTTAGGTTTCGTTGCATGGCTACTCTGCATTAGGTCAGGCAGTTCCTCCTACAGTGTGTCTAGAAATTAGTGTTGGGTGATGTGGTTGCCTTGCAAAAACACAGGAAGTAAGTAAGTTGGCAGTCCAGCCAAAAGCACGCAAACATGGACTCTTTAAAGGTGCTTTCACTGTTGTTGTTTTTGCCTTTAGGTGAGTAGCATTTATAGTCATCTTGTGTCAATGTGTTTGGGATGGTAAAAACTAAGTAATTACAATCTGAGTTTATGCAAATAAAGCATACATTTTATCATGTGATCACCAGAAACTGGATGCTATGAAGGCATTAAGACTATGGCAAAGTTGACAGTAAAACCAGGGGAGTCTATCACAATCCCATGTATGTATGACCCTACAATCAAACAATACAAGAAATACTGGTGTTACAGATCAGAACATTACTACTGTAATATCATAACAACTGCAAACAACACCAAAGGGAAAGTGACAGTGACTGATTACCCTGAATATAATTTCTTTACTGCGACAATGAGAAACCTGCAGCCAACAGATTACACCCATTACTGGTGTGGTGTGTCAAAGACTGAAAAGTCACTCTTTTATTATGACAAGAAGGAGATGTCAATAACGTTTCAGTCAGGTAAGGCATATTTCTACTGTCTAATTACCAGAGGTGGAAAAAGTACAGAAAAATTGTAACTAAGTAAAAGTATCTTTACTTTGCTTAAATTCTACTCAAGTAAAAGTAAAAGTAACCAACAAAAAATCTACTCAAGTAAAAGTAAAAATTACTTCATTTAAAATTTACTTAAAGTACAAGTTACTTAGTTACTTTCAATTATTTGATATATATATTAAAAACATAATCAAAAGTAATGCTAGGGTGTTGCTTGGTTGCTTTAGCAACCCCAAGAATTCATAAACCACCTGCTCAGTAACCACAATCAAACTCGTTTTTTATTATGAATGAATTAATGAATGAATGTTTGGTCAATGACATTACAGTAACCAAAGGGTAGTGGCTGTGTAAAGCCCCCTTCTTACATTTCTAAACAACAAATGCGTACATACAGTGTTATTTACAAGTAATACAACAGCTACTGTAGATGGCATGACTGAGAGAGCACTTACATTGGCCTACATACCAATCACAATTCATAAGGTTTTCGGTTTTTTAGATAAGAAATGTATTCAATGCTAGGAGTTGTAGGTTAGGTATCAAACTTTAACCTCATTCTGACCAGGCAACCGATCCAGATAACAGTGACAGTAATCAGCCCAGTGAGCTCACATCTTATGGGGTGATTTGTTAATTTTTGGCATCTTGTGAGTGCTAGAATAAGGTAGCCGACTAGCTTTGAGATTTTACATATTGATGGTATTCGGGGCTACCCTAACCCTGGCTAGACTCAAATTGACCTGGACTGAAGCAATGGTTATACTGGCTGATAACATTCCTTGGCCAAGGATTTCCTTTGCTTTTGTCTTTTTAATCAGTTCCACAGGTTGCTTGGCTATTGTCAACATTTACAAGAAGCAGGGTCAGCTTTAAGCTACAATAAATAGTCTGTATTAACTTTCGGTTCAAGCCAAATGTTTTTTCCTCACATGGATTTTTTTTACTCAGTAATCAGGGAGGTTTCAAAAAAGTAGTGAAGTACAAAGTACAATACTTGGCTCAAAATATACTGAAGTAAAAGTAAAATTACCTATTTAAAAAAATACTTAAAAAATTACGAATTACTCAAAAAAGCTACTTAATTACAGTAATTTGAGTAAATGTAATTAGTTACTTTCCACCTCTGCTAATTACCTTATACCGTACCGTATTTCAGGCACTGTTTAAATTTAAAGATGATTCTTGTTCACTCTCAGATCCGGATCTGTCTGTGCAGAACAGCGAAGTATCTGGTGAGGTAGGGGGAAAAGTGACGGTTTTGTGTCGTTACCGATACAGAAGGGAAAAAATGAGCTGGTGCCGTCTGAGAGACCAGAGGTGTGTTTCAGTAGGGGGGTCAGGGACACCTCTGGGCCCACACACTCAGGTGAGGGATGACGGGTCTGGAGCTCTGAGTGTTGAGATGGTGGGGGTGAAGGAGACGGACACAGGCTGGTACTGGTGTGCAGTGGGAGACCTGCAGATACCCGTTTATGTGAACATCACACAACCAGCTGCAAGTAGGTTTGGACTGTCATGACCAATTAAATTTATTTTATTATCTCAAGCACTTTGTCACAGTCTTGTTCTGTTATGCCTTTTTAACTTTCTTGTTCCTGGTCATGTACTCCTATGTTTCCTGTCTGCCCCTACGACCCTTCCTGTTTGCTTCATGGTCCTCCTCCATGTGCTCCTTTGTTTATCCCTGCCTTGTGTTCCTATAGCTGTGCCCCTCACCTGTACCCTGTCTCCTTCCCTTCTTATTAGTCCTGTTACTCTCTTAATTCACTTGTTCCTTGTTTAGCCCTTTAGGCCACTTAAGTCCCTGTTTCAGTAAAGCCCTTGTCAGTCAATGTTTGTCTACAGTGTTCCCTGCTCTGTGTTCCTGATTTGTACGTAGGCTCCTGCGTTTTGGAAGTAAAGTTTGATTTTCTTGCTTTTCTGGCTCCTGTTTGGCTTTTGGGTCCTATTTCCCTGAGAGAGAACACATCTTATGGAATACATATTTAGGCTTTTTCTTAATATATTATTTCTCTTCATTAAAAAATCACATAAAGTTAAAAGATAAAAAAAAGTTGTAAGTAAACCCAACAAAATAGCGCTACCACCAATCAAAGAACAAAAGAATTCCCTTCACAGCCAGTTTTTGGCTCCAAGCTCGTAGGCCTAAGCCAAGAGAGACCCGCTAAACAGTCCATCACTAGGGGGCATCTACATTACTTGGCTAATTTTTTGCAACCTATATTGGATATCTGGAGATGGTTGTGTCTCAAATATGTGAAGTGTGTTGTTTTGAGGAGAACTGCATAACTGTTGCTAATTGCAGTGGTTGGTATCATGGCACATGGCTAGCTTTTGTGGCCTTTAGCTAGCTTTTCGATGTCCTAAAACAATTTATATTTGGAGTACAAAAATACAGCTAATAAAATATTGTAGGCTAATGCACCTTCTGGTAGGCCTACGCTACTTCCCATATAATATTTGAAAATGAATGACCAAGATTTACTTTTATTAAATGGAATCATATTTACATTCCATTTACTGTAGACACAGCATCAAGTAACAGTGAAATCATTTCCTCTTTTGCTGAATTTCAGACTCCATTCGAACTACAACTAACCACAATAGTCGAGATCATTCCAATTATGCTCTCATGTAAGTACAGTAAACTGAAATATATAAGTATCTTTGATGTATAATTTCAGACTGGTTATTTTGTGACTCTTTTCTATGATTGATTGTTACAGCTCTTCTGCGACAACAGAAGGAATCATCAGTGACGGTAAGAATATTTTACAATGGCATTTTTTTATGTAGCCTAGTCAGAGCAATTTGTAAGGAAAAACAAAGATTTACTCATTGTAAAATAATAAGTCATCAAAAGTTTGAGGTCAGCAAATACTTCAAATTTGTATGATCTAAATTAGCCTGAGATATTTCAAGGTTGTTGATGGAAGTATTAGCCTGATAGCCTTTAGCACCCATAAAGATATGCAAATTAAGGTATTTTCTCTACAGTATCACCATGGATCTCCACTAGTCGCTGATTTGCTTTGTAGCTTGTATCTGAAATTCTTGTAAAATGTTAAAAAAAAAAAAAAAAATTCATTAAACTTTACCAGGGGTGACAATGCTATTGAGATGGTGATCTGTGCTGCGTATAATATTTTTATTTACTTCCTTTCTCTAGCTAGCAGGCCGAGCATAGTCCATGACAAGAAAGATGATAAATCCTGGATTGTGTAAGTAAGGTTTTCCAGGTTTTACATGTCTTTATTTTTTTAGAAAATATAGGTTAATGATATATGTTTTTGCATGTACAGTGTATTTTATAAGAGAAAATGGAAGCTAACACAGAGATTATTCAATTTCCAAAGACTGAGGATGCTTCCTATGTTCCTTTTATGCCGGCTCTATGCAAAGTTAGTGGGAGTCAAACCTGTTGGCTAAATAGCCTAGTGAACAACACAAAATGTTAAAAACTGCTGTGATCAATTAAAAGATGAGATCCTTTTGCAACATTTGAACCATGTCCATGTTGCACTGTCTCAGGCATTGTCTTGTGAGGAGAGCTGCATTGCTGTTGCTCCTTGCAGTGGTTGGAGTCGGGGCCTGGGTGTTTTGGCGTACTCACAGTAAGTGTTCATATATCACCTCTCTTAAGTATCTTGAACCACCTTGTTTGGCTCTCTCTTACTACTGTAGCAGTAAGTGACTGTACGTTCAGGGCCATGATGAAAAAAAATGAGGTGGGGGGGAGGGCCATGGCAAAAAAAATCGGAGTTAGGGGGAGGGCCATGGGGAAAAAAAACGAATTTATTATTATTCTTTTTTTTAAAAAAATAATAATAAAAAATGCAATACTTCTCTGAAACACATCGCTTTGCGATGCAAGGTCCCGGGTGCATACTTTAGCACTGAAGCGTAGGCACATGAAGTCTTCCCTTCCTCGCTTTCAAACTCATCGCAGGCCTTACAGGCGAGGCACATGCCTCTCCAGACGCCGCGTTTGTCTTTCATTGCTTTGCTTTGTAACACCTGTTGCTATATTATGCTATATGCTAGCAAGGCAACGGCGAGTACAAGAGAACTTCGCGCTATTTTTTTGCCACACCCACAACTCGGACATTGGTATTGAAATTGAAGTTTTTATTATTATTATTATTAGTTTTTTTTTTTTTTACTTAACATGTAAAAACAAGGCTTCCGGTATGACGAGTTAGTGAGCAGACGTGTGAGAGGAGGGCTCCGACTGAACTTTACATTTTATTAATCTGTACGACCTTATCTATCATTTTTTTGTTTCGGCAAGCCTAAAGTTGGACATATATACTTATTCTACGCATTAGTGTCAAGGGATATAGGTCTCATGCACAAAGCCAACAAGAAACGTACTAACATTTCGGCTAAGTTGGCTAAAATGGCTAAAGACGCTAACTCCGCTAGCAATGCTGAGGAGGACTGGATTACCAAAAGTGACCTCGAGACTCTGCTCAATGACCAGCGAGAAAGTTTCAAGGCTGATGTAGCATCTCTGATTCGAGAATCAACAGAATCCCTTAAATCATCGGTGGATTCGCTGGGGCAACAGGTAGCATCCTTTAATGGCCGTCTCACTCAAACAGAAGTCCTGGCAGGAGAAAATTTTGGAAAACTCACCGAGATGGAGGCTGCGGTTAAGACGCTTCAATCACAGTGTGGAAAACTTCAGGACAAAGTCGATGATCTTGAAAACAGGTCCAGGCGTTCCAATTTAAGAATAATCAACGTGCCAGAAGGGAGTGAAAAGGGCCAAGACCCAGCGAAGTTTGTATCAGATTTGCTGATGACTGTCACTGGCTCCGAAGTCTTCAGTAGCCCACCTGAGATAGAGAGAGCTCACCGCTCCCTCCGCAGATCAGGAGACACCAACACAGGGAAGCCAAGAGCCTTTATCGTCAAATTCCTCCGTTTTCAAGACAAAGAGAAAGTCCTGAGATGGGCCAGGAAACATACGATGTCTTACCGCGATTCCGAACTGAGAGTTTACCCGGACATCAGTGCTGATCTGGCCCGACAGCGAGCGTCATTCAACGGCATTAAAAACTCCCTGTATCTGAAAGGAATAAAGTTTCGCCTACTGCATCCAGCCCGTCTTCACGTCACATTCAAAGACCAGGATTATTACTTCGATTCGCCACAAAAAGCCCAAGACTTTTACGATCAGAACATCTAGGCTAATAAGATGCAGAGACCGACCGACCCAAGACGTTTTGATAGCCTACAACCAGCAAACCGGAATTTTCTGCTGTTTAACTGACTGACATTTGTGAGTAGCCTACCCTTTTTTGAGAGGGGGATTTACGATTAGCTACCTGAGTTATTCTTTACTATATGTTTCCCATCTTGTTTACTCTTTATGAATGCAAATGGACAATTATTACTACCTGGACTTTTATTAAACCACACTGAGCGGCATTGCCTCCCTCCTGACCTTATTTAGTTTTAGTGCTTATTTCAGTATAGGCGGCCGTGGGCACTTTCAACATGCTAGAACTTTTGCTTTTAGGAGCCCCACTCAAGTAGGAGAGAAGTGGTTCATGCCATATAGAAGTGATGTTTTTTGGATGATCCTGCTGCTAGTTCTAGTTCTGAGAACATGCTTAGGAATGTTAACGTTAGATTTTGCATTAACGTTTTACACTCTCCGTTCTGAGAGTTTATGGTTTTTTTCTTGGGGAGAGAAATGGGTGGGGGGTTGGTGTGTGTGTAACGGGGAGGGGGTGGGTGGGCGTGTCAACACTACTTGCACTGTGTTACATGTATGTTTTTGTTATTTTGTTTTATTTATGTCCCCATCATCCTCATTTTTTCCCACTAAGGCAGTTTTACATACCTCTGTCCATTACATATGGCTAACATAATAATAGATAAAGGAGCAAATTTGAGATTAGTATCCTGGAATGTCAAAGGACTAAATAGCCCTGTCAAAAGGGGCAGAATTTTGTCCCATTTAAAACGATTAAAAACAGACATAGCCTTCTTGCAGGAGACTCACCTCATCACTAAAGATCATCATAGACTTAAGGCGTCATGGGTTGGCCAATGTTTCCACTCTAATTTCAGTAGTAAAGCAAGGGGTGCAGCTATTGTCCTCCATAAAAAAGTTCAGTTCACACCATCTAACATAATAGCTGACAACCAAGGTCGGTTCATCATAGTTACAGGCTCTCTTAATAATCAAGCTGTCACTCTTGCTAACTTGTATGCACCCAACTGGGATGATGAGGCATTTGTCACAAAGGTGATATCATCTCTCCCAGATTTGAGTGGTCATCAGCTAATTTTGGGAGGTGACCTTAACTGCGCAGTAGACCCACTATTAGACAGGTCCTCCTCCAGACGATGCCCGCCATCTAAAATGGCTAAAGCCTTTGCATCTTTCATGAGCCAAATAGGAAGCGTGGACCCTTGGCGTTTCCTCTACCCTGACAAAAAACAATTTTCATTTTACTCCCACGTTCATCAAAGCTTTTCACGAATAGATTACTTTTTCATTGACAGTGGGTTCCTTCCTGCTGTCAGCCACATAGAATACTCAGCCATAGTTATTTCTGATCATGCACCTCTGCTCCTTGATCTCTCCTTTAAGCACTTACAGAAAACACGCCCCCCTGGAGGCTAAATTGTACATTGCTTAATGATAACGCATTTGCCCTCATGATTTCAGAAGCAATTGACAATTTTCTCATAAATAACAATTCAGATACCATATCTCCTTCTTTACTTTGGGAAACATTAAAAGTGGTCATACGGGGTGATATTATATCATATTCTGCACGTTTGAATAAATGTAAAAGACTAAAACAAGAGCAGTTATTGGAAAATATAAAACATTTGGATACAAAGCTATCAGTGTCATCATCCCCAGAGCTGGTAAAGGAGAGACAAAATCTCCAGATGGAGTATAATCTCCTTACGACTCGTGAGACAGAAAAGATACTAATGCACTCAAGGGGGTTTTTGTATGAACATGGTGAGAAGGCAGGGCGACTTTTAGCTCACCAGCTCAAGAGTAGAGCAGCCTCTCAACAAATTAGACAAATCAAAACTTCCTCAGGGGAACTTACAGTAGTCCCATCGGTAATTAATGACACCTTTAAAGATTACTACTCTAAACTATACACTTCTGAGGCTTCTAATACAGAAGCTTACAGGGAGAAATTTCTTGATGATTTGGATTTCCCATCCATTGCTCCTGACAAAGCAAACAATATGGATCAGCCTCTGACAATTGATGAAATTATAGGTGCAATTAAATTAATGCAAAGCAGCAAATCCCCCGGCCCTGATGGGTATCCTATAGAGTTTTATAAAAAGTTCATTGATAAATTAAGTCCTCTACTGCTTAATATGTTTAATGATTCTTTGGATCAGGGAACCTTACCTCAAACCCTGACAGAGGCCTCTATAACTTTATTATTAAAACCGAACAAAGACAGTACAGAATGTGGTTCGTTCAGACCGATCTCACTTTTGAACAGTGACTATAAGATTTTGGCTAAAATACTTGCCACAAGATTGGAACCTGTTCTGCCAGACATTATATCGTCTGACCAGACAGGATTTATGAAAAATCGACATTCTTTCTCAAATATTCGTAGACTTCTAAATGTTCTTCTATCTGCAGCCCCTGTTGAGACATCAGAAGTGGTGGTCTCATTAGATGCTGAAAAAGCATTTGACAGGGTGGAGTGGGAGTACTTATTTGATGTACTTAGCAGATTCTGTATGGGCTCCAAGTACATATCTTGGATAAAGTTATTATATAACTCACCCAAAGCTTCAGTAATTACAAATGGATTGAGATCTCAACTCTTCACACTCTCCAGGTCAACCCGTCAGGGGTGCCCTCTGAGTCCCCTATTATTTGCAATAGCGATTGAGCCGCTATCTATAGCACTTAAATCATGCAACTATAATCAGGGGATTACTAGAGGTGGCTCCAAACATATACTTTCACTGTACGCTGATGATTTATTATTGTTTGTTTCTGACCCATTACCCACTATCCCCCGCATTATTGAACTATTAGATAGATTTGGGACCTTTTCAGGTTATAAGCTGAATTACACTAAAAGTGAATGCTTTGTAGTAAATAACCCAGCCACTCAAATTACTGATGGAGACTTTCCTTTCAAAATGTCTGGAACTAGCTTTAGATACTTAGGAGTAAATATCTGCAGTCATTTGTCAACCCTCTACAAGACCAATTTTCCACCATTAATGGAGCAGATTAAACTAGATTTAGAAAGGTGGAAGGGTTTGCATTTAACAGTTGCGGGTAGGATCAATTGCATAAAAATGAATGTACTTCCACGTTTTTTGTACCTTTTTCAGTGTCTACCAGTCTTTCTACCAAAATCATATTTTAGCACAGTTGACAAACTGATCTCTGCCTTTATATGGGGTAATGGGATCCCCAGGATCAGACGTGGGTTTTTACAAAGAGATAGATTGGTTGGGGGCTAGCGCTCCCAAATTTAAGAAATTATTATTGGGCAGCCAACATACAAAAAATTATTCTCTGGGTTCAGGAACCAACACTAGATTGGTGTGATATTGAGGCCAGATCATGTCTCTCAACGTCACTTTTGGCTTTACTCACATCTAAGTTACCCATTCAGCCAACACAATATACAAACAACCCTATTGTGATTACCACTTTAAAGATTTGGTCACAATTTAGACTTACCTTTGGGCTCAAAGGAACATCTAATCATAGCCCCATTTGTAACAACCACCATTTCCCTCCGCCCAGTGTGGATGCTGCCTTTACAACTTGGCAAAGGTCAGGCCTAATAAATTTAAGAGACCTCTACACTGATGGATCTTTTGATAGTTTCACCAAACTCAGTGAACGATACAACTTACCACAGTCACATCTTTTTCGTTATTTCCAGATTCGCAACTTTGTTAGGACGACTAGCTCAGTTTTCCCTAATACCCCACCTGATACAGTAATTGACTCAATTTTGGATACTCCTTCTGGTCAGAAAGGCCTCATCTCCAAGATATATGGGTCAATATCTCAACTCACTGAGACTTCACTTAGTCGGATAAGGGGAGACTGGGAGGAGGAGCTAGGCTGCCTTATTGCTGATGATGACTGGGAGGAGGCACTCACCAAAGTGAATGGAAGTAGTTCTTGTGCAAGGCTGAGTTTAATACAGTTTAAAGTGGTTCATCGCATATATTTTACCAATTCTAAACTCTCCAAAATATACCCCAATGTGTCAGACACCTGCAACAGGTGTGGCTTATCTCCAGCAAATATGACACACATGTTTTGGTCTTGTCCTCACCTTCATGACTATTGGACAGATATTTTCAGCCATTTATCTAAATTTTTAAGTTTTGCTCTGTCGCCAAGCATGGAAGTTGGTATCTTTGGGATAATACCGGACCATAAGAATTTCACGAAGTGGGCAAAAAACACCATTGCTTTTGCATCCCTATTAGCACGAAGGAGAATACTATTAGGCTGGAAATCACCACAAGCCCCCATGGCGTCTACATGGCTGAACGACCTAATGATGTTCCTTGATCTAGAAAAAATTAAATACAATCTGAGAGGGTCCCCAGAGAAATTTGAGTTGGTGTGGAATTCAACCTTAGAATACATAAGAGACTTGAAAACTCTTGAAGACACATAAACTTTTGTAGAAGGTTCTATCAGTAGACTTATCTCAGGATACAATGCAATAAAATCTGACCCTGTTGCCATATCCTAACTAACCCCCCCTTATTGTTTTTCCCCTTTTATCTATTTTACTTTTACTATTATTTTTTTTATTATTATTATTATTATTATTTATCTATTTATTTATTTTTAATTTTTATTCTTATTAAATACATCTGGTTGTTGTTGTTTTTCTTCACGTAGGCTAGGCCTATATGTTTTGTTTTAGCTGGATACACATTACTTGCTACATCCCAACTGAAATACAATACTCTGCCACATTTTCATAATTGATGTATGTTGCATCATACATGACACTTCATTGCTTTTTGCATGATATGTATAATATGTACAGTATAGAACATGTAGCATTGTTGACTGGGATGGGGAGGGGGGAAGGGGGAGGAGGGATGAAGGGGGAGAAAATAGAAAATAGGTCTTATCAAGCAAATTGTTCTTATGTGAACCTGTGAAATCAATAAAAATATTTGTCAAAAAAAAAACATGTAAAAACAATAGTGAAGGCAATTTGTCTTGGTGACAGTGGAGTTAAAAGGCATCCCATGCAGCCGCAGAGGTAGATTCTAGCGGCTTCTCATAGGTATCCACTGATATTGATAGCACATAATAGTGCAGACAACCGTCCTTGATGTAGGGTACATATCTGACTGTTCTCATGATGGTTGTTCATCTACCATTTTTACATATTACATTTTTGTACCTGTAGGGGGAGGGCCATGAGAAAACAAAATTGAGGTGGGGGAGGGGGATTTTTTTTTTTTTGACCGGACTTCCAGCGCACCAGCACCCAGTGGCTGGCTATGGGGTCATTCCGTGTGAAATCAACCAGTGACGGACCGGTCACCAAAAATCTGAAAAAAATTCCAGTTCTTTGTATACTCAACCTATGCTTGAATCTGAAATAGTAAGTCTGTATCACTGGTTTTTGAATTCTACAGGATAATGCGTTTCTATTCACATGGTTTCACTATTGTATGTGAAATACTGAAAGAGCCAGCAATGTTGGAAGTTGAACAAAAGGCTTGTTCACCAATGCTTAAAATTACATGAAATTTCAAATGGCTGTACTTTTGCAACCATTAGTGATACAGACTTACTATTTCAGATTCAAGCATAGGTTGAGTATACTAACAAGTGTAATTTTTTTCAGATTTTTCAGAGAGGGTGACCGGTCCGTCACTGGTTGATTTCACACGGAATGACCCTATGTGCATGTCAATCCTTTCCTTAAAACAACCCTTAAAGGAAAATACCGGAGTGAATTCAAGCATAGCCCTGTTGAAAGAGATTGCTAAATGTGCTAGTTAGCGAGTGGAACAAAATAATTTGGTACAGCACAGACCGAACGTGAATGCAGAAGCGAACAGGCACTTTACACTGAATCAATGGGACCTGACTGTTGGAAACCGAAAGTAAGATCTGAGGTTACATTGACTCAATGGAAAGTGTTTCGCATTCGCGTTAGGTCTATGCTGTACAAAATTCTTTCATTTCATGCAAAATATTGCAAACTGCAAATCGCTGGGTGGTTAGTGGAAATTTACAGGCAGTAATGAGAATGCAGAAAGCTAGTCATTCTGAAGAAGATGGAAGATTCTGAGCCAAGGAAGGTAAAAGGGCTAAATACCAGTATATTAGCTTGATTTGATCATCTGCTCTCACATCCTTTCACTTCGTGCAAAGCGTCTGAAACATTGGCAATCGTTTCCTCTCTAGAGGGCGCTATGCAATGTTTTGAAACATTTTGCTACAGTTTATTTAAAACGCATATAAAAATGTTTTGTTATCTTAACTTGAGGTTAGTGATGTCCGGGCACAATGTCGTGGCTTCAGTTCCTCATTCTGTTTGCTGAATTTGGCCCGCACAGATCTGTGTCGGTGAAAACGAAAGTCCATTGGACTGTCCCTGACTGTCTGAGGAGCGAAATGAAATGAGTGGAGCCAGCAGGCGGCGTTTGCCTGGCTACCAGAATATACCTTTAATATAATTATAGTAATGATGGTTATTGACAGGATATACAGTAAATTGCATCTGAAAAGAATCTCATCGGAAGAAGAATACTGTGACTGGTTTGGAACCATCCATCACAATGTCACACCCCCAACTACATAGACACAAGAAATAGCAATCAAACTTCGTAGCACTTAGCAGAAATTCTTAGGTGTGATTTTTTTTTTGTTTTTCAGAGAAGTTGTGGTCTACTATTTTCAGAAAATGAGCCCTTGCAGAGCTGGCCTTCTGCGAAGCTACCACGGCACCCAGTGTGTTTCTACTTATTTCTACTACAGTTTCTTCCTTATTTCACTCTACGTCCTTAGCCTAATGGCCATATGAGTCATAGAGCCAACCCATAGAGCCATAGAAAGGCATGAAAATGTCCCTTTAATTTGTGGAAGGGCCTGGAATTGTATCTAAGAAACTTTTCAGGCATATGCCTCATTATCTAAATAAAAAAGTGTTGTGCCAATTGCATCCTTGAATCAAGACAAGTCAAGACAAGTCTGGTTCATGTAACTTCGTGTCACAGTGAATAAAGAGTTGCATCAGCATTTGCTTGTTAAAGTTGTCTCCCTGGATCACACCAATTCAAAGTATAATTGAAATTTCACAGGTGTTAAAACTCTATATATTATAAACTGTATATTTTTTATAAACTATAAATGGATCTGTCTCAGATCACTTGGCGGCCAGGCGGGGGTTTAAGAAAAAAATTAAAAATTAGGATGCCTCACTAACTGTTCATCATTGCAGCTTGTAAAATTGAAAGGCATGCCAGACAGTAGCCTATCTAGTGTCTCTCTTATGGAGGCGAAGGGGTGTGTTAGAACTTTTGTCATACAGGTTTTTTTTTTTTTTTTTTTTTTTACTTTTGTCATACAGATAGCAATAGTGCATCACATGAAGCTGCGTAGCAACAGTTTACGAGAAAATGAAAATGTAAAAAATAATTTTCATTTACAGAAAAACACCATAGGGGTGTCCACTGAAGCAAGAGCCAACCCTAGCCAACCCATCTCTGTTCTAAAAACAGTATTAACAAGACCAGATTATTGTATTTGTAACATAACGTAGCAGGCCAACTGTTATTTTTAAATTGTCCAAGAGAGAAGGAATCAGACGTTGAGCCTTACACTTTTCTAATTTTCAGCCTATTCTTGATTTAGGTTTTGTTGCATGGCTACTCTGCATTAGTTCAGGCAGTTCCTCCTACAGTGTGTCTAGAAATTAGCATTGGGTGATGTGGTTGCCTTGCAAAAACACAGGAAGTAAGTAAGTACTTGGCAGTCCAGCCAAAAGCACGCAAACATGGACTCTTTAAAGGTGCTTTCACTGTTGTTGTTTTTGCCTTTAGGTGAGTAGCATTTATAGTCATCTTCTGTCGATGTGTTTGGGATGGTAAAAATTAAGTAATTACAATCTGAGTTTATGCAAATAAAGCATACATTTTATCATGTGATCACCAGAAACTGGATGCTATGAAGGCATTAAGACTATGGCAAAGTTGACAGTAAAACCAGGGGAGTCTATCACAATCCCATGTATGTATGACCCTACAATCAAACAATACAAGAAATACTGGTGTTACAGATCAGAACATTACTACTGTAATATCATAACAACTGCAAACAACACCAAAGGGAAAGTGACAGTGACTGATTACCCTGAATATAATTTCTTTACTGCGACAATGAGAAACCTGCAGCCAACAGATTACACCCGTTACTGGTGTGGTGTGTCAGAATCACTCTTTTATTATGACAAGAAGGAGATGTCAATAACATTTCAGTCAGGTAAGGCATATTTCTACTGTCTAATTACCTTATACCGTACCGTATTTCAGGCACTGTTTAAATTTAAAGATGATTCTTGTTCACTCTCAGATCCGGATCTGTCTGTGCAGAACAGCGAAGTATCTGGTGAGGTAGGGGGAAATGTGACGGTTCTGTGTCGCTATAGTTACCGATACAGAAGGGAAAAAAAGAGCTGGTGCCGTCTGAGAGACCAGAGGTGTGTTTCAGTAGGGGGGTCAGGGACACCTCTGGGCCCACACACCCAGGTGAGGGATGACGGGTCTGGAGCTCTGAGTGTTGAGATGGTGGGGGTGAAGGAGACGGACACAGGCTGGTACTGGTGTGCAGTGGGAGACCTGCAGATACCCGTTTATGTGAACATCACACAGCCAGCTGCAAGTAGGTTTGGATTGTCATTAGCAATTAAATTATTATTTATTTTATTTCATTCATGATAGGTTTAAGTCTTGTTCGGTTATGCAGAAACAATCAAGTAATCAAGTTTAATGAAAATTTCCCTATTGCATGTACTTTTAGCTTCAACTGCAACCACAGCTAACAAGAACAGCCATCATTCTACCACCAATGTTCAGTAAGTAAACTGAAATGAATTGAAAAATTGTCTTATGATTTGAGACAGGCTGATTTTTTCATCTTGAAAATATGTCATTAGGCCTACATGTCACAGTTCTGAAACAGCAGAAGGCACCTCAGTAGGGAGGAATCACAGTAAGATTCTTGATTTGAAAATTATATTTTGTAGCATGTATAATGAATATTTCTTTTGATAAAATGGAAACTATATTTAAAACCCCCTTTTAAATTACTTGCAGCTTCTGTCACTAACGCTACAGATGACAAGGAGGGGACTTCAATGTGAGCGCAAAATTTCATGTACATGTTAATACTGGGTATCCAACACAACAACTTTTTGATATGTCTTAGTATGACTAAAGAGCTGTAGCTTATTTTGAATGAAGCGTCAAAGGTAAAGCATTATGCATGGCATAGTCAACTTTATCTTGAAATTGATGAAAAGAAATTAGTCACACATCTAAATAATATTGAATGTTCAAATTTACAAACAAACATATCATTTTAGATAATGAAAAGCAGATTAATAAACTATGAAGTATTAATAATACATCAATTAATCCATAATCAAACTGGCTTTCCTGGAATGTCTGTTTTTCCATCTCAGTAACAGAGCTCTCATGGAGTAAGCATGGAAACCTACATAATTGTGACTGCAGTGTCATGAAGATAAGCCAGCAAATAAGGCTATCAGGCAGCATTTATTGAAAGTAATTTAAGCAGACAGGCAGAAGTGTTAAATGAAGTTTTACACATTGATTTTGTGTTAGGCATGTGCCTGTTCTAATGGGTGCATCTGGATTGCTGTTGATACTGGTGGCTGTGGTAGGCTACATATTCTGCAAAGCTGGTGGTGAGTTCTAATACTTTTCTAAAACATTTTTTGTTAAACTGTTCACTGTAATCTTATGCAGTGAGTTGTGTTTACATTTTTGCAAAAAGTGTTATTTGCTGTATATGTTGTGTTAACAGTTTATCAAATATTGTGTTAAAAAATTTAAAGCGCAAACTGGGTTTTAGTTTTGCGAAATTTCTGAGTTGATTGCTACAAGAGTTTCAGTATTTTCAGAAATCATGCTGAAAGAAACACTGTTAGTGCTTTAGCATTCAGAAAAAAACTACAATTGCATGGTCCTTCTGTGAAAAATGCACACATGTGGGATGCTCTACAGAATGTGGTTGCAAATAAAGCATTTTATTTTTCAGCTGAGGTTAACATGAACAACCACAGTACTTCCCCTCTCTCTCCAGTATTCAGTGGTTGGCCACTGTTTAACCACTTTGTCTTTCAAACAGGGTTTAATAGATTATCAAGAGAGAAGGTGACAGTAAGTTAAACTGAACTTATCTAACTTACTTATACCTACCAATGTTATTTTCAAGTCTCAACAACAAAAAAATAAAAAATGCATTTCCATATCTCTCTCTCTCTCTCTCTCTCTCTCTCTCTCTTGTGTGTGTGTGTGTGTGTGTGTCTGTGTGTGCGTGCGTGTGTGCATTCCTGCATGTGTGTTTCAGAGCGCAACTGTTAGAACTCCCCTGTCTGAGGTTAACCTAACATATAGCACTGTGGCCTTAAAGAGAGATACCTCCAACCACAGACAAGCCCAGGTTTCTCTATTTAACACGCACAAAATGCATATGTTATTGGAATAGCTATTCCTTTACATTGACATAAGTAGGCCTAACTTATGTTTCTTTTTCTAGGGTTCCACAACATCTCAATACACAGGCAGTCTAGAGCTGCCCCACTACTCCCTGCAGGTAAGACCATCATTCAACAGCTTAATGATATATAAAAACAACACATAGTGCTGTGAGTGAGTTTGCTTAATAAACACGAAAGGTATGTTGCGCCCTCTTATATATTATATGGAATGAGAATCACTATTGAGCTTTGAAATATTGTATAACTCCACAGGATGAGGAAATTGGTTCTGGAGCTGCTGATGTAATCTACAGTTCTGTAGCCAAGGGACAATAAGGTCAGTGGATATTTTTTGAGAAGAAAGGTTAGAGTCTTATCCATCCTTTTGCCACCATGCTGTTGCAATGTTGCTGTACCTCGCTGCGGTCCTCCACCAGTCCAGAGCCCATTTATTATTCCTCACCATCAGATAAATGTTCTGTGAAATATGAAAACAGGGCTAACAGCACCTACTAGTGGTTAATGCATGGCATTGAGAGCAACATGGAAGATAATTTAGGTTGCTGACATCTGACCAATTCACCACAATTTACTAAGAGTTCATTGTTTGGCTGAAAAAAGCATTTTGGTGCTGATTGATGGTCAGAAACATCATGTGGAATTTATATTAAGTCTGTGACTATATTTTAAAGAAAAGAAAGCTCCTGAATTGCTTGAAGAAGGTCAGTAGACCGAAACGTTGCAGTAAACCTTGCCAATGTGAACAGTGTGCGGGAGCTTTCTTTTCTTTAACGTTAGTGACCCAGGGGTTCCACTCCGACGCGCCTGACAAAAGGAGGTGTGCAAGAATTCTACACTAACTGTGACTATATTACCTTGGTGGAGATCTGGCATACACATGAGAATAAGCATTAATGCAATAAGGAAAATGCAGAATTAATTTCCATGACAGATCGGTGGTCTTGTTTGGCATCATGCCATGGAATCACGATTCCACATTTGTGGATAATGCTGCATTAGTGTTCTTAGGCTATGTCCCTTTTCTCTCTCTCTTTGTGTCATTCTCATTCAGAGCAACCAAAGAACCAGAAGAGCTGGAGTCCAGGGGTCATGTTTTCATGCTGAGTGTCATGGTGTCATTATCCATATGCTGCCCGGGTTTTAAATAGCATTTAATACCCATAATGATGCCTTTAGTAGGCTATGTGTATGCGTTTGCAGAGTGACATGATTGTAGAGATGAGGTTTATGAACACTGCCCTTGTAATATAGCCTCAGTGCCTTCACTTTACAGCTTTTATTGATTGCTTAAACTTTAACATGATTCTTTCTGCTCGATTTCTGAAACTACTGTACTAATGCCTGTAGCCAATGTTAATTAAAGATATTTGACTAAAGTGTCAAAGATTGGATATTTATTCAGCAGTGGTGGGAACCCCAATACTATCCAATGAAATTGCAAAAAAAAGGTTATTTTAACTTCCTCATATAGAGACATACTGGTATCCTGTGGTCCAACATTTTTCACAGAATGGCATTTTATATATATAAATTCATGGTAAATCATCTTGGAAAATATGAGCAACATTTACTTATACGAAAATAACTATCATCAACAACTTTTCATGACATCAATTTAGATTTCAGTGAAAATTACACAAAACTGCATGTGCCCTGAGGCAACATTTTACCATAGTGGACTAGCAGAAGGCCATATCAAACATACTAGTGAAGCAGTTACATTACATAGTATGTAAGACAAGGCAAGACAAAAGCAAATATGTTGCCTATATTGCCTACATATGCAAATAGTATACCAATATCTGTTAAAATATATAGATCTATGTTAGCCTGGGAGTTCCCATGCTCCTTTGCACGCTTATTTCATTCCACTCTGCAAAGCAGCATGGTGACCATGGCCATTTTTATCGCTTACTTTCGGTATCCAATCGCAGAACAAAAAGGGACTTGTACGGCCCTCGATTGCATTTTACGTCACGTGGTGGCTCTGGTATTGGCTCCGAGGTATGTACAGACGCTATGATAGACATTCGTAGCGCCCAATAAACGGCTCTGGACAATCGTAAACGATGCTTCCGCTACGAGAAATGCAATAGGTAGGTCCCCAGACTAAATATCACTTGTGATTTTAGTTTGGCATTCGCCAGGCTAGATCTATGTAATAGTAGTCCAAAAAGCCTGGCTTTTCAGTGTTGGGATCATTGCAGGGTTTGAGGTCAAGTTTTTTGTCTGTTTTCTTACTGTTTTCTTACTTTGCATGTTACCTGAAATAAATTTAGCTTGGAACCACCAAGTTGATTGAGAACTGTATGGTAGTCTTCAGAGAATACAGGTTTGGTACCTGTAGCCCCAGTTGGATACAGCACAATGCCTCGTAATGCCTCATACTTCTCCCCACATACAACAACACACCAACACCATGATAGAACATGTACCAGAACATACATTGTCCGATCTCTCCTGTCATCTCTTTTCCCTCACCATGACCCGTGATGGGTTAGCCCCTTGATCTGTGGATCTGCCCAAGTTTTCTTCCTTAGATAATGTTTTTTTTTCTTTGCCCCTGTTGCTCTTGGATGTTCCTTGTTGGTTTTACTATTTCTAAATGGCCTTTCCATGAAGAAAACAAACATCAAATTTTCATTTTAAAGTTTATATCATAACCCTATGATTTGCAGAATTTTTGTGCATCAAGTTGCCTTGAATGCGGTCACACAACTGTAGCCTGACATAGCCCGACCATAATACTGCTGCTCATCACATTCGTATTATGGGCGGGGCGGGCTATGTCAGGCTAACACAACTGTACTTCACTGACTGACATTGCATTTAATACACAACCAGCCAAAGGGAAAAGACCTTCAGAAATGATTGCTTAATTGTCGGTTGGAGGCACTTGATCCTTAGTCTTAAAAATCTTAAAAAAGTGTCCCATTCTAAGCAGGAAAAAAACAGTACTAATATTGTTACAAGTACATCATAATGTGTATTGTAGAGGGTTAACTGTTTTGTATCCTTATGTTTTGCTGACAGGCCAGATCTGAAGTTGAATACATTTCGGTAACGCTTTAATTACAGCCCGTGAAGTACTGGGTAAGTATTAGTAAGTATTAGGTAAGAATGGTGTAACAAAAAAGGTTATCAAGAGTATCAAGGGATAAATTACTGAGTACTTACAGCGTAAGTTTGCTGGAATAACACACGTTCACGCTTTATTTTACAGCCCGTGAAGTACTGGGTAAGTACAGGTAAGAACAACGTAACAAAATAGAACTTTATGTATAATGTTGCCATAATTACAAAGTAAGGGGTAGTTTAGATGCGCAGCATAGCCTACAGGAAAAGCATGTGTTGATTCACTTCATTTTACAGCCCCCACATCCACTATTAGGGTGTAGGTACAAGTAGTTTGGGGGTATTTAGGTAATTCCTCTGTACTTGTTCTTTACTTTTCAATAGGGTATCCTACCTAAGTGGTGTAGCATCAGTGTGCGCGTCCTATCTATGCAGAAGGTGCGTGGAGGCCGAGAGCGGTATTGCAGACAGATATAGATTATCTCGCAACGGCAGCAACTATGTTGTTTGATCACTAAGTTGTTTGTTCAGCGTTAAACTAATGAAATGAAGTCTACCTTATTTATATAGAGGCTCACGGACAACCGCGAATGATGTAGGGTAAAATCTCCCGCGAGTTGAGAGAAATAGTCTTGTTCCATTTCCATTTGCAGTGGAATAATCAGCGCAAGTGATTATTCATGCGAGGGATTTATTAGTTTCATTTCATGCGAAGGAATTATTAGTTTCATTTTCCATGTTGTAAATATAACGCATCTTTGTCAAACTGTTGCCGCTGACTATGCATGCTACTGTACACCACTAGGCTACCCTATTGAAAAGCAAAGAACAAGTAGCCTACAGTGGAATTACCTAAATACCCCAAAACTACTTGTAACTACACCCTAATATTGGATGTGGGGGCTGTAAAATGAAGTGAATCAATCCATGCTTTTCCTGTAGGCTATACTGCGCATAGGCTATACCCATTTTGTAATTATGGCAATATTACACATAAAGTTCTATTTTGTTACGTTGTTCTTACCTGTACTTACCCAGTACTTCATGGGCTGTAAAATAAAGCGTGAACATGTGTTATTCCAGCAAATTTATGCTGTAAGTACTCAGTAATTTATCCCTTGATACTTTTTTGTTACACCATTCTTAATATTACCCAGTACTTCACCGGCTGTAAATTAAAGCCTTACCAACCTTTTCAATATGGACATTTACCCCCGGTTGAATAGGCATATTTGTTCAACTGGATTGAGTATCATCTCTACAAATCCCTTCTCAAATGAATGTTAAACTCAACCTTGCAACATAACAGGTTCTTTTAAGTGTGCTTCTTTAACATGTACTCCATCCCTCCTAGCAGAATGTGGTTCTGTCCGAGTCTGAGTGGATGGGTTCCCATGCATACAGGCAGAGCTGAAGCTGATTTTCAAGGGCTTATTGGTCTGTGCTGAGGACGCAGGGGGAGGAACAGAAGCACTGCAGCCAGTGCAGCCTTGAATCAATTCAGTGTTAAGGGCCGTAGTTGAGGAGGCAATTTTGATTGCTCTGCTGCATTCTGCCTGTTTGGCGGTGGCATATTGCCCCACTCACTGAACACACACACACGCACACACACACACAACGCACACACACACTGACACTGCACACGCAACGTGCACACACACACACATCATTTCTCTTTTCCTTTCTCTCTTGCTCACACATGTACAGACACACACACACACACACACACACACACCGACACACACACACACACACCGACACACACACACACACACACATATACTCACATACAGAGAGAAGAAGAGAGAGGGAAACAGCCGCAGTCAGCAGCAGTCACCCTTTGTGGAGGTCCATCCCATCCTTAAAAAAGTCAGTATTAAAATCTTGTTGTGAATGTTAATGGCATCCTTTGTGTGCCCTGTGGCAACAACGCCACGGGATGTCCGCTTGAGAGGAAAAACACTGCGTGTGCAGCACAGAGGCAAACTGCATCCGCAAATGATTTATTTTTTCTGTCTACATTTCAGTCGTCGGCGGCGGCGGGCGGGCGAGAGGCAAGCACTGCACCGCATGGATACGTCGGTAGATCGCCCGCCCGCCCCGAGGCCAAGTGTGTACTTGGTATGCATCATTCGGCGCAGCGAGAATCTAAAATGGCTTATTACATGGCAGGGTAAGCCACCTGTTTCCAGGTGCACAAATGCATTCAAATTGCCTCGCCGTGCCGCCTCACACATTTCCCCAGTGTGTCCAACACGAGGGCAAGTACCAGATTGAAACTTGGGTCTCACACCTGCCTCGTGTCGAGCTCTGAACGTAGCCTACGTGTGCTTGTATTGATGGCTCGGCTCGGGAGAATTTCAACAAATACCAGCATTTACATGTTGACTTGACTCCAGCACGTTGTAAGCAATTTTATCCAAAACAAACCAACAAACAGACAGACAGACACGCAAGTTACATTTAGTTTAGAGTTATGTCAAGTGGGTTGACCAGACTGTAAGCCTGAGTGGTTTTGACAGGCTGGATGTCCACCTGCTTTTGTAAGTCTTTGCCCAAATGATGGCTGTAGAAAATGGCTGTAGATGATGATGGTTCAAGAGTAATTTGTCTGAAAATGACAACTGCAAACTGCACAACCCTGAAATCTAAGGGGATATAAGTGCAGCAGTGCTATAATAGTCCCTTATTCTCTCCCCGTCTCTTCCTTTCTCTATTTCTTTATCTGTCTCTCTCTCTCTCCTTCTCTCAGTTTCTTTCTCTGTATCTGTTTCTCTCTCTATCCCTCTCTCTCTTCCTCTCCCTCTCTCTCTCTATCCCCGTCTCCTTCTTCCCCCCTCTCCTCTCTCTCTCTCTCTCTCTCTGTGTTTGTCTCTCAGCTCTTTCAAAAATGACTGTCTCAAACCTGCTGTGCTATCTGAGCTTGGGAGACCCCTCTGGATAGCCAGAGTTGGCACACACACACACACACACACACACACACACACACACACACACACACACACACTTGGCCATGCCTGCAGCTGAATACCCCAAACAGGAAACAATGTAAAGCGCACCCAAATGCTCGACCAAATGGTGCAGCGAGGATGCAGTGTCATTGTTTGTGAAGGGAAAAAATCTGTGTGAATTCATCAGAGTGATGCTGGCAGGAAAAAAGAACCAGAAAGTTTGATACAACATAGCCCACGAAGAAAATTTAGCTGCTTTTAGTTTTAGCGAATAGTACAGCATTCGTTGAACTTTGATAACAGGTCTATGGATTGAATCACACCAGATTACTTCTTTAATTTTCCACAAAATTTCGTAGTAGTCATAAATCATTCATATACCATACCATTCCATGGTTACACATATTACATACCACAGGGCATATTGGTTTTTCATTAACACACATGCAAAGAAAATTACACTCTTGTTTATGTAAAAGCTGGTTGATTAACAATTTGGTGACATCGGCAATGTAAAGCCAGTAGCCAATTCCAGCCTTTCTATTTGCAGTTTTCATCTCCACTGCTCTATACTTCTAACCTAGCCTCTGAGTATCTCTCTCTCTCTCTCTCTCTCTCTCTCTCTCTCTCTCTCTCTCAGGAGAGCCTGAGGCTGCCCCCTAATCCCACCTGCGTCCCGCTTCTTCAATATTCCTGCCTGGTCGCAACTTTAGCTTAGCTGTTGCCATGAGATTAATCCGTTAGAGAGTTATTTGGAGTGAAGACAGTAAAGTCCCTTTCTAATGAGTTCTCATCTTTGGACGGTAAAATAAGAAACCTATAAAGAGTTAATTCACAAGAAATGCTGTACTGTACCGTAATGTGATTGCTGGTGGGTTATTGGCTACTGTGGGAAAAAGCAAAAAAAAAAAAAAAACTGAATCAGAAATAACGCTGAGAGGCTTTTAGCTGAACAAACTTACTTCATGAAAATGATTCTCTCCATGGAAATGACTGTTATCAAGAGACTTTTCCATTTAATTTGTGACCTTTCGATGAGGGTTATATTTTCCACAAGAGACCGGCAGTATGACTCAACAGCTCACTTGGCCATCCGTATGTTATGGTGACACACACCAGATCTTGGGCCCTCCTGAGCTTTGGGGAGGAAGGCTGCGCTCAGAATGGCGATTAGGCCATAATTGCAGGTTTCATAAATTAACTGACATGAAGCCGCAAAATGAAATGGCAAAAAGTTGGCCTCAGAGAACAGTACATGAAATGCTAATGGATTCAGTCCACCCACAGACATGGATGTTGTATATTTTGGCCAACAGGCTTTATAAAGTCAAGATTTACTATTATAATTTATCAGAAATTAGTCTGTTACAGGTAACCTAGTCATAGATTATAAGATGGCGCATAAATATGGCCAGGAGTACTACTACTACTACTACTACTACTACTACTGCTACTACAACTACTACTACTACTGCTGCTGCTGCTGCTGCTACTGCTACTACTACTACTACTACTACTACTACTACTACTACTGCTACTACAACTACTACTACTACTGCTGCTGCTGCTGCTGCTACTACTACTACTACTACTACTACTACTACTATGACTACTACAACTACTGCTGCTACTACAACTGCTATCACTACTACTACTACTGCTGCTGCTGCTGCTGCTACTACTACTACTACTACTACTACTATGACTACTACAACTACTGCTGCTACTACAACTGCTATCACTACTACTACTACACTACTACACTACTAGAACTACTACTACTACTACTACTACTACTAACATAACAATAAAAATAATAATAAATTATCACAATAACAATAAATTGAATTGGCTATCTTTCCCAAACTCAGGTCAAGGTTGCTTTATGTTGTGTGATAAACATACATTGTTTTAGTGGTGGTTGTGCTGCCTATAGTCAGTCATAGTAATATTCTATGTACATTTACATGTACGAGATGCAGTTCCTCAGTAAAGACTAGAGGCGTAACATTAACTGCAATAACAACAGAAATAGTCAAAGGACTTAGTTTGCATTTTTATAGTGTTCCTACCTCCATCTATAACATAAAGATTAAAGAGTATGAGAGTCCCTACCATTGACACAATTATTTTAAACTAGGCAAATATGCAAAACATTTCTTTCAAAGCAATTATCAGAGAGCTTCAAATATATCAGGTTGTTGTTGTGGTTACCTTAGTGTCATTGGAATGAATGAACCATTACCCAGTAGCAAAAATTGCACCAGGCTAATAACTCACAACTGTTTAAGCATGTAAAATTAGCATATGGTAGCATGGTGCTTAAGGGGCAGTTATTAAAGAAAGGGGTGGGGGGGGGGGGGGGCAGATTAATTGCGCAGTCGTTTAAAATATGCCTTGTGTGTCTCCTCTCCCAGAATGCATCACAACGGGGTGGTGAGTCGGTGATAACTCTTGAGGGGTTTATGGGCACGGAGTGAAATGGAGGTTGTAAATGCGTGGCCTGTGTAATTCAATGAGGCGTTTGGGGTGTGGGAAGCACGGGGGCTGAGGGCACACAAAAGTCGCCTGACAGCCAGGTGGGAAAGTGTCACCTTTACTATGGACAGTTTGTCATGATCCCTGTTGAGCACTATGCCACTGAGGCAAGATGCCTTCTGGGTAATGGTGACAGAGAAAGCCAAAAAAAGGACAAAGAAGAAATAACAAAAAAGAAAAAAAAACTTGCCACAATACATCTTTGACAGTAATGCAGGCTAATGCTCTCCCCATGGCCAGCATGTCCCCAGGCCACTGGGCCTCCCCTGTCTGCTGAAGCTGCTGAACGCTGCTCTCTTGGCGTCAGCACTGCTTCAACTCAACACTTTAAAAGTTTCTGCCCAACTTGGCCTGACACTCTCTCTCTTGGTCAACCATGCTCAGTCTCACTAGCTGTGTGTGTGTGTGTGTGTGTGTGTGTGTGTGTGTGTGTGTGTGTGTGTGTGTGTGTGTGTGTGTGTGTGTGTGTGTGCACTGCAGCCTCCACCAAAATGTGCTGAGGAAATGACTACATACTGTATGGGTCCATTTTTTGGATGATTTTTGGATTTCTTGACTACTACAGATAGACTACCTCATGAACTGAACACAACCACACAGAATATATATATACATGTATATAGATATATATATATATATATCACATATGGACTGACATGTTAGTCATTTTTCATGATAAACATGTTTGTTGCTGTTGTTGTTGTTGCTGCTACTGTTGTTGTTGCTTCCACAAAAACATGTTTTTTCAGATAACCTTCACAGAAATCAAAAGTGGTCAAAGGAATATTGGAGTCTTTTGGAGACACGGTGGATGAAATGTTGACATATGTTGTCAGAAATATAACATGACATTCTGTGACAGAAGGTTCTAACAACCATGTATTGAATGCACAGATAATATATGTCAACGTAACGGTATAAAGCTTTTTTTTATACAGTCTTTCTGTCAGTGAATGCCTATCACACAAAACTCTTGCTAAAATGTCCTATGGACACTGATATTACTGCATGTTTACACAGTATGTGATGTAAGCAGGCATATCAAGTATCTGTAATAAAAATGACGGTAGTCTACACACTGAAAACTCCTTATTAAAAGATTTTAATCACCACGTGACGTCTCAGGCTGATGCCCTTTTTCTGCCCGTCTTGAAGGTCATCAACGTTGCTATGAACTCTCCCTAATTCTTTACAAACAACACAACAGACAGAGTTCCAATGACCTTTCGATTAATTCACAAAAGTGACTTTTATTAATGTATAGGGGGGATTGTGTGTTGTAATTGTGATGTTTATGATTGTAAAAATAACTGCATCTAATAATATTAGGGATCAGTTGATCAGTCCTCTCATTGGTTGATAGCTGTTTAAGAGGTAACTGTGGATGACTGAAATATTATGGTATGTCACACAAGAACCCTTCATAATAGCACTGAGAGGCACTCCAGCTCCAGAGCAGCCACTTCATTTAGAGTGAAAAACAATTAATGGGGCAAGAGCCTGGGTTTCATCTCTGCTTTTGAAGTGGTTTGTGCATGTGTGTGTGTGTGTGTCTGTGTGTGTGTGTGTGTGTCTCTCTCTGTGTGTGTGTGTGTGTGTGTGTGTGTGTGTGTGTGTGTGTGTGTGTATGTGTGCGTGTGTGTGTTTGTGTGCGTGCGTGTGTGTGTGTGCGTGCGTGTGTGTGTGTGTGTCTGCGTGTGTGTGTGTGTGTGTGTGTGTGTGTGTGTGTCTGCGTGTGTGTGTCTGCGTGTGTGTGTCTGTGTGTGTGTGTCTGTGTGTGTGTGTGTGTGTGTGACAGGCTGAGAGCATCTCCCAACCCACTGCAGATTTGTCTCCATTTGTCCACCAGATTCCCCAGAGGATCCTAACGGCTGTATTAGGGAGCACTGCTAAATAGAGATGACTGCAAGATGACTGCACTCAATTGGGGGAGAGGAGAATCGGGCAGAGACATGGAGAGGATCTCGGGAGATTGGGGGGGGGGGGGGGGTTGGGGGGGATGTGGATGTGGATGGGCGCAAGCAGAGCGGGGACTGGGGCTGGGAGGGGAGGGGAGGGGAGGGGTGGATGAAACTGTGGGGGGGCACCTGAATTGAGAATAATGAGTCCAGAATGGAGCTGAGACATCTCTTTCATCTTCAGCTGGGATACAACCGCTCTTTCATCATCATCATCTCCAAACCCACGGAAAGCTTACACACACCAGACAGGTTCGTTCCTTCGTTCATTCGGCAGCAAAGAAGAAAGGGCACTCCCCCCCCCCCTCCCCCCCACCCTTCTCCCAGCACTTGAAGGATGCACCACGAAAATATTTCTTTTTGAATTTCATTTGGGGCTATAAGTGTGCTTCTGGTATCATTATTTTTCCCTCCCTCTCCTTGAGATATGAACCGTCTTTCTGTGGCTGCGGCGACGTACAGTAGAGCAGCTCTCTGCTCTGGAAGATATTTATTGTGAAACACAGGCCATTGCTCATGACTCGGAATTCATAAATGCATTAAGAGTGAAAAGCAAAGGCGGGCCGCATGATGGATGTTGTCATTAGGATAACCAAGGGCATTTCACTGTGCGACTGTTAAGAGCCCATTTTATCTGAATGCAAACAGCCTGGCGAGATGCACAGGGGCTGACAGGTGATAGTGCTACTCCGAGAAACATACTCGCCCTGCGGGGCCGACCACCTGAATCACGATATCGCCGCCTGCCCCCGCCACCGCCGAATTCCATATGCAGTCGCTCACTCCGCTCACTCTATCGCTGCTGCAGCCACCGCTGAGTTTCTTAATATGCAGTCGCTCACTCGGCTGCATGTTTGAGCACAGTTGTCTGAAACACAGTTAGAGAGAGAGAGAGAGAGAGAGACTAAACTGAATGGTTCTGTAGGAGAGAGACGAGAGGACTGAGGCAGCTTTTACTGGGCCTGTGTCGGGTGCCACACTGCCACATGTAGCGCTTCACTTCCTGGTGATGGAATGGAAGCCAACAGGGCCGTTGCAGCAGGACAGACAAACCAGGCAATTGCCTGGGGCCCCAGGCTGAAAGGGGCCCCCAAAGATTGACTGTTTAATCATTTAATTAATCAATTTATTGAATCAATTAATTCTAGTAGTTTAGTTGGGGGTATTTTTCAATAAAATATGTCTCTAGTTCAATACAAATAATTATATTAATGAAAGATGCTTGAACAATGTGGTTGAAGTGGTTGTTTAAGTGAGGTGAAGGGCCCCCATGTCCTGTTTGCTTGGGGCCCCCTAAGTACCTCAAAACGGCCCTGGAAGCCAACCAAACACAGTGAGCAGGGAGCAAAAGGGGGAGTTGAGAAATTCTGGACATGACTGCTGTCCAATTTCACCTTCCTTCACTTGTCTCACCTGTCAATTAGCAGCCTGTTTCTCACAGCGCTCTCTCTCTTTCTTTCTCTCTCTCTCTCTCTCTCTCTCTCTCTCTCTCTCTCTCTCTCTCTCTCTCTCTCTCCCGAGGATACTTCAGATCAGATCCTGTGATTGGACATGACAGACACTGTTCCAGATGGCTGAACACATGGAAGTCCACACTAACGGTAATGGTTAATATAATAATCCCAGCTCCTTTCTCTCATCTCTCTCAAAGAAATGGCAACAGCTTCACCACCACCAGCAGCCCAGCCCAGCCCAGCCCAGCTCAGCCATCTGGAGAGGCTAAAATCTCTCCAGTCAGTGCAGAGTCCTTACTGTAGCGAGTCAGAGTCTACTGCTCGATCCTGAGGGTGTTACTGTTACACAGCTTGACGTCTCTACCTAACACTTGAGAATCCTATCTGTTTTTGCAATAATGAGATAATTAAACACCCCCACCCCCATCTTGTATAGTGTGTGTGTGTGTGTGTGTGTGTGTGCGTGCGTGTGTGTGTGTGTGTGTGTGTGAGTGTGTATCCCCCCACCCCTCCATTTCTCTTTGCTAGATCACATCACCCAAGTGTGGCCGACTGCTACTGCACTGATACTCCCTGAAGAGAGAGAGAGAGAGAGAAAACTGCTGATGAGGACATTGCTTCCTGTGTTTCTTGGCTCTCTTAATTGCTAAGTTGTCCCTAGCTGTGTGGTTATGGGCAGGTTTTTGCCGATATTTGATTTATGTTACCGTGGTGAAGTGTTATTTTTTCTTTAATGAGTTCCTCATAAAGCGGAGACTCCCCAAGGCCTCTGGCGAGAAGTAATCATGCCCGCTACAGGCATCTCCCTGTGGTGACCTATTTACTACAGCGGGCCGTTTACAGTGAGATCATTGTTAGCGATCATTTGCAATGTTTG
>JAODXP020000004.1:14732739-14784409 GCA_027497455.2 Sardinella longiceps | reverse complement strand
CACTCCTTATCTACAACATAAAAGTACACAGTTTGGTGATACTACAGACTGAAGCTGTGTTGTGATACATGACAAAAAAAGCAAATGGCCATCAGGGGAGAAATGCTCTGCTTGTCCAATCCTGTCTTGTCTTCAAAAGACCCCTTTTAACAGATGTTTACAAAATATATTTATTATTTATGCAAGAATACTGTATGTTGCGTCAGCATCACCCTCAGAAAACAGAACTTGTGAAAAACGATCCCGGTCTTTGACCTTCCTTTACGCAACATTAGCTGCACTAAACATGTTAAAAGATACTCTCACGGGGGGTTGCTATGCAAAACAGCACATGCTTCATCAAACGCTAGCCTAGCTTAGCCTCAAGACTTCCTTCCTTCTAAACTTTACTCTCATATATCAGTTCTTCTCTTGTCAGAAGTAAGCATAAACTGAGGCTATGATTTTCCTGCGCAGTGGGACTGAGACAGAAATAGTGAGGCAGAAGAAAGATAGAGAGAGGATGGATAGAGAGAGAGAGAGGTGTGGATGTGCTCTGCTCTGCTCTGCGCTGGTCTGGTCTGGGCTGGGCTTGTGTTGTGTACGGCCCGCCGTCTCATTAAAAAAGTTGCCATAAAACAAGGAAGGTCCCTACAGACGCCACCAGAGACATTACTGAGCTCCCCACACTGCCAAGAAATCAATGGCCAAGTAATCATTCATCTTGTCGTCCTGGACCAGCAGCTTTTTGCATCATAGCCTACCAATAAGAATATGAAAGGCAGTGCAACTGCAACTGCAACTGCAACGCGGGAGCCACACTTCTCCTGACACTGACTGGGGCTGAAGCTGAGCGTCTGCGGTGTGAAATGTCACGCTGTGACGGACGTGTTCGCTCCTGGGCCTGCACCCCCAGTCTCCTGCTGCCATGTTTAATTTGAATGCGATTGAGAGGGCCCGTTTGAGCGGGAAAATGGCAGGTGGTGAGGGCTTTGGCTCAGCGCCTCTCCCTACGCATCCTCAGATTCTTCATTAACTCAAGTCTGCCTCAAAGACCAAACGCCATATCAAGCCAGTCTTTCCAGCTTTGTGACCCATTCTGTCTCTCAGAGAAAGGCCCCCCAGGGAAGAACAGACACGTCTTGCACTCGGTGTATTGCTTCTCCATTTGGCACTCCTAAAGCCTCACAATTACCAGGGAGCCACCGTCTCTTAAAACACACACTTCTCCCTCATATTGTCTCCGCTCTTTAGCGAGAGTGGCCAACGCTTTATCTGAAATCATTTGATACAGAACAGGCAGACCATTAGTGTTGCTCCATTACTCCCCACATAACTGGCAGCTGAGGACCGAATTCCTTTTTTTCTTGTTTGATCCGACAAGAACAGAGTCGAAGGAATGAAGAGGAGAAGAAGAAGAAGAGAAGAAATAAACGACTACCTAACTAATAGGCTGCACTAACCACCTCAGTTCAGAATGCCTTGACTTAGACCATCTGCCATTGTAATGAAGATCAATCTGCACAAACAGGCACTGCATACACCCACTTCATAGATCCTAATTAAAAGTCTAAATGTGTAACTTCAATCTCACTTCTCACTCCAGCAGCTTATCCATTTGTCTTGTAAAAACAGGTACTCTAGACAAAAGTCAACTTTTAGCTTTACTCTGAGCTCCATTTAAATCATCCAAGTCTGTTATTTAAAGAACATAACTGAAAGAACTAACAAAGTGTAATTAGCAAAGGCAGGGTGGAGTTGTGTATGGTTGAAATTAAGAAACAAATGCATCATGTTCCCTAAGGTAGATCAGACTCCTTTCCTCTTAACAGCATCTCATCCTTGTATCATTCAAATCTCTACACACTAATTATGACAAATAGGGTTTTTTGCTAAATAAACAAAGTAATTCAAATAACTAACTGCGTGAACTGTCTGTAATGAGGAGATCATAGTTTGTCATTTAAAATCAGCAAACAAAAAACTGTTTGCATTAGAGTCTTTTGTGATGACCTACCTCAAATGAACTGCCAAAATCTGGACGATCGGTTCTTATTGGCTATATTGCTCATTTAGAAGCTCCCCTGCCTGTTTCAGAATGGCTAGCTTCAGGCATTCTCAATCCTCCTGTCCTTAAAACAGCCTTTATAACATGCAATTCACAGAGTGATTAGTGGTCTTTGTTGAAGTACAGAAACAAGTCTCCTCCGCCAAGTTCATTATTCGTGTATAACAGCACAACTTGTCTGCCGTCATCCCTTATGTATCACCCAAGCAAAATGATAAAACCTTTTATGCACACTGGATGCATGTTACATTTTCCTCCACTCTAGTGGATCAGATCTGATTGTTTCTTTGTATGGTCATGTAAACCTGTTACATGACTTTGCAAAGTGCATGTCCTTATTTGGCCATGAAAAAAGGCAAAAGTAAGACTGCCATAAAAAAATAAGTTATTGATCTCACTTGTCGTGTCTCTGCTCCCTGTACCAGTGGAGCCCAATAAGCACCTTGAGGACCAAGGCTCTCGTCTGTGACTGTGTGAAGCACACAGTAGCCCTTCTGCATTGAGATGAATGGGTATTTCAGATCAATGCTTCCCTTGGAACCGCAGCAGTACCAGAAAAACTCAGTAAGCACAATGAGGCGGCTTTGTTCCTGGCGCCAGTCTTGGCACTGGTCAAGTCTGCTCAGGTTCTGTTTCCTTTCAAGTGGTGATCACACTCAAGCCAGATCAATAAACCACCAAACAGCCCAACAGTATTGCAGCACTTCACACACAGAGATGTCAAACAAAGACAGAGACTTTGCCAAAACCAAGACTTTGTTAGAGGGTATCCCACAAATGGCAAACACGTCAAAAGAGATCCCTTTCACATATCAAGTGTTAAAACAGGTGATTGGGGTAAAAGAAGACTTTTTTCGGCAACACTTGCATAAACAACACCCTCCCAGGCAACCTCAATTGAACTGCAATGGCTTCAAACTATTTGACATCACTTGTAGGCTGTGTTTTCTAATTTGCCCATGTTTTAGTGGCTATTCCTAAAAGTAAGATTTCAATATGAAAGAGGGCAGAACCATGCCTCATGTTCAAGATAGCTCTTTGACCATGCACAACCTGTCTTAATTCATCAAAGCCAAAATAAGTGGTTTTCCATTCTTTGTGTCCTTTAAAAAAGTTTTATGGGCAAATTATACTGGTATGCCTTTATGGAGATGTTTATTTGCAGAGCTGATGAGGCCTAAAGTACTGTCAGGGGCATAGCACCAAATTCTGGGCCCCTTGTACAAGCAGTGGCCAAGGGCCCCAGTCACTGTCTGAAATAGAATTCCAAACTCCTCAAACGCTCTGCCCCCTCTTGGGGCCCTGGTAACTCAGTCCCCCCTCCCCCACTACAACGCCCCTGACGTACTGTACTGTACAACACAAAACCTAGAAATGAACATGACCCAGGCCTAGTATGGGAAGTCATGAGACACACATGCAATCTTTCAACTATCGGATTAACTGATCCTTAAATTAGCAAGATAAAAAACAGCATGTTATTAAAAAAAGAAATGACCAAAGTCCCAAATGCGTCCATGAATAGATGTCCTCCTGTTTCCAAGAGGCCATTCCTCAGCTGTACAGCACAAGCACAGTATTTCTGTGAGTGTGTGGCAGTGGCTGCCTCACCTTGATGGCAGCTGAGGCGATCTGGAGGTGGTGCAGCTTGCGCAGTGTGCTCTCCCTGTCGATGAAGTAGGAGGCGGCCAGCTGGTGAAGAGCCTCCAGGGTCAGCGTCGTGGTGCTGTTCAGATCGATCCCAACCTCCGGGCCTCTGCTAAACTTCCTCTGGTCCACAAAGATGGTCAGAGACTCCTCTCCTGCCAGCCCAACAAAGAGAGAGGAGCAGGGCCATTTAACGCTTTAGATTTAGCACTTCAACACAAGCCTTTATTCAAACTGACCTGGAGTACAGTTAAATGCTAGCAGACATTTTGCTGGCGCTTCCATGGCCTTTGGAAATAAACTCATCGATGTTGGCATCAAAGACACACTTCTCTACCTTGTACCTCCACCTCAATGTGAACTTAACTTGATTACTAGTCTTGAGTACTGCCAGTGTGTACTTAACTTATTATAGCTACTGCTGTATTACAAGTCTGCCCTGTCTTGTGTTGTCTCTCATGTCTCTTGTTAGTGTTAAGATGCCCTACCATAAGTAGTAACTGCACTTTATGTTTACATTCACATGTGCACTAAGTATGTCGTCTTGTCTTGATTGTCTTTTATTGTAGTTTTAAATCTAACACCACTTGACAATAAATCAGTTGACTTGACTTGACATACATAAGTTCCTTTAAAGGATCTATTCACAGTAGATGTGAACTGTGAACTTCACATCAAAAACATCAAGAGCTACTTAAAGCCCCTGACCCAAGCAGGAATGCCCCATGTAGTCAGCAAGGGAAGGCACATTTACCGCTGTGAATCTTTATTAAACTTCACAACAGCACTCTCCATCATTACTGCCCCCTAGTAGAGTTGGCTAAACACTAGTGCTGGCAGAATTAACTCAAATGATTAATCCAAAAATATTAACTTAGATAAAACATGAGTCAGATTAATCCATTATTAATTGCACCCCTGGTAAAGTTGGCTAAAAACTCAAGTAAAGGTTCTCTTTAAAAAACACTGAGGAAATATATAAACTTGAAGAAAATCAAAAGGAGCAATACCAAAACACATGCCATAGTGCAGGCACCCCTGCATTTTGTACATTTTAAAGCTTCTATTTGTCAATAGTGCATGTTTTAGGCAGCTGTTTAGACATCCCACAAATTTTGTTGACACTAGACTTTTGCTTTCCAGAATCTATCCAGATTGTCCCTAATTGTTCCAAGTACTCTTTGTTTAACTTTAAAAAGGAGAATATCAGTTGAAAAATGTATTTACGTTATTATTTATCATATTTTCTGTCCATGCCAATAATTGTGGTACATGCAATTTTGTGAAAAATATTTAGTTCTTTTTGATGCAGTGTGTTTTCTCAAGAAAAATATCTTTCTCAAATGACTGTTTTCTCGTCTCATCAAAACAAACGACTTAGTACGACTATTGGTATCATATATACTGTATATATATATTTTTTTTAATTATTAGTATAGTTTCTCTCTCTCTCTCTTTATTTTTCAAAGCCCCCCTAGGGTCAAGTGTCTGCTATTAACACTACGATACAAGCATTGGATAGGCTCTTCACCTATATGTGTACTGTCTTGTCTATGTATATACTGTAAGGTAAGGTAAGGTCATCTCATGTCCCCTAAGAGGCAATTGGTTGCACAGTCAGCAGTGTTTATTGTATCCGTCCCTATCAAATAAACCATAAATAACAATAATACCATATATGAGTATAAAATAGAGCATATATTGCATATGTTTATATTGTATGTTTTTCTGTACCTCCCAAAGTGGCCGAGAGCAGGAAATGCGTCCCGTACTTCTTGATGATGTTGTCTGTTATCTTCTGCAAGGTGGGCCTGCGGCCCAGCAGCCTGATGTTATGGATAAACTCCGGGTCAAGAGGGGCCGCCACTCCAGAGCTCTCCTGCCTCTCCAAGGCCAAGCTGTTGACCCTCCATCTCCCAAACTCCCTGCCAAGCAAGGTAAGCGTTAAGCAAGGTAAGCGTTAAGCAAGGTAAGCGTTAAATGCAGCAGAAGCCTCCGCTGAATGTCAGTGGGGAGGAGGGGAGATCCAGGACAATATGCAATCTGGTGAAACTCAGAAATGTAATCAGCGATATGCAAATCAGATTTACACGCACACACACACACCTTTCCCTGCATCACAAATATTGCACTCAGCTCCCAAAAAACATTGTGCTTATTCTTTTTTCCACCCAATTTATCTCCACTGTGGTGGTAAATCCAGCACAGTGGGTGTGACTTGATTGAGCTGGGGCTTGAGGAATCTCTGAGCGGGCCAACAGAAGTAAACTCTGCAATCCACAGAGACGTCTATCCTAAGTAACACAGCATGATAGGTATCAACAGCTACGGTTGAAACTTTCACTGCACGAAATACACCCAAATCCGGAGATATGCAATTCAGGCCACTGCTGAAATCTGGAGCATATCTGGAACATATCTGGATTTTTTTATATTTGTGTCATATATTATGAAATACTGAATCTGGATACTCCTCATGTAGTTTAATGTATCCAGATACACCTTGTGCTGCATACCAATTGTGTCAAATACCAAAACCGAGGGTCAAGTCATATATTGAAATATTCTGACTACGTATTTCATTAGAATTTGGCCAAATCTGCAGCATATCATGAATATGTCGTCTTGAGAAATATAATAATATTATACTATTCACATATGACACATGTCATATTTTGCCTAGCTGTCCAGCTATCCTGGCAGGTGAAATACTGAGTCTATATTTGCCTCATGTAGTATAATGTATCCAGATACACATGCTGCTGATACACTTTGTGGCAGATATCTAAACACAGTCTCAAACAATATATTGAAATATTCTGACTACCTATTTCATTAGAATTTGGCCAAATCTGCAGCATATCATGAATATGTCGTCTTAAGAAATATAATAATATTATACTATTCACATATGACACATGTCATATTTTGCTTAGCTGTCCAGCTATCCTGGCAGGTGAAATACTGAGTCTATATTTGCCTCATGTAGTATAATGTATCCAGATACACATTCTGCTGATACACTTTGTGGCAGATATCTAAACACAGTCTCAAACAATATATTGAAATATTCTGACTACCTATTTCATTAGAATTTGGCCAAATCTGCAGCATATCAGGAATATGTCGTCTTAAGAAATATAATAATATTATACTATTCATATGACACATGTCATATTTTGCCTAGCTGTCCAGCTATCCTGGCAGGTGAAATACTGAGTCTATATTTGCCTCATGTCGTATAATGTATCCAGATACACATTCTGCTGATACACTTTGTGGCAGATATGTCTCGAAATGTGAATGTCTTTATGGGTGATGCTTTTGCGCACGCGCGCCCAATTTGAAAACTTTACTGAGTGAAGCAGAAGAGTTCTAAAGGTAACGTTAACGGATCCCTCAGCGATAGTAAAAGCTGCCTGAAAGGACTTGAGTTGGGTATGCATCGTCGCTTACTGGTACAATTCGAGCAGTGTTGGAAATTGGTAAGTAAAAAATATCAACCATTACACGTTAAATGTTATCTTTAGTGTGTTTCCTTTCAGTTTAGCCGTCATTGAATCGTTCTCTGATTAACATGAATATCAACGTTGTCCAAAGGCACAGTTGACGTTGGCTAGCAATCATATCGATAGCTAAGTAAGCCTTTGGGTTAAAACAAAGTCCTAAAAGTGTCTCTGGTAAATGTAACGTTAACAAGGTGTTGTGAGCAACTACCTAATAGATTATATCGCCTATTTTGTAGTGTAGTGGTAAATTTGTGGTGAAGCGTTGACATTTAACGGCACAGTGACTGGCTACATGCATGAAATGCATGCCTATCGATAGCTACATTAGCTATCGTTAGTTACCATGTCGTTAACGCTAGCTCAGCATCTGGTGTAATATTGACACTGATGATTTATATGTAACTTATATTGAAATAACTGATGTGTTTTCTGTATGACCTTTATAATTGTTGTTTAATACTGCCCACTTTGTCTTTCTAGCTTTGAAGAAAATGACTGCATGACATGCTGAAGACTTCCCAGGAGGACTGACAAGTCTGGGCTGCTAGCACATCCACCTAAAACTAACGTTAATGGAGAGATTTCACCAGCCTTTTTTTTACCCAAAATAATAAATTGTGGAAAATTAAAGTTTGTTGGCCAACAATCTTGATTGCTTGCTCTATTATTTATTTTTATATTTCTCTTCAGAAAACCAAACGTTTTTGTTATTTAGTGTAATCAATAGCCTTTGTAATTTAAACACTGTAATGTTCAGTTTGACAAGCCATGCTAATCTATCTGCTGCCATGCTAGTCTTTGCTACCACCAAGTTACGGCTAGCTATTTTGAGGCTCTGTAATGTATGGTTAAATGTCGGGCAAAATGTGTTGTGATGAACCTAGTACAAACGTTAATGTAATACACAAACATAGGCATGTAAATAAATGCCTAAAATAGCTTTAGCCCACGGTTTATGGTTCATTTTGTGTTCGTCATATATGGAGATATGAGACAACATGACGTGAATCCAGCGAAGTACCTGTAGCAGACACGACCACGGATCATGTGAGTAAATAATGTCAGTATATAACGCGTGGAAAATACTGTCCCTTTCCAACCGACACAGGCTACGTGTATGGTGCGTATTCCTCCATATATTATAAGCATTCGGAAGAAATATCCCCGGAAACAACCGGCTTTTCACCCAAGATATGAGTCATATGATCCCAAACATTCATCAAATCTGAGGCGTATTTGCCAAATTCCAGTCGGATACTGACCATGTCTGTTTTCCGGATTGTACCGTAAATGATGGGAAACGATTTTTGCTGTGTCAAGTCATATGCGGATAAATGAAACGGTCAGTGTTTGACTTACAAAATATGACACATGTCAGGGCACCTTCATATCCTAAAAGCAGATTCTGCTGATATCAAAGTGGTCCCAATCCGGAAAAAGGATAGCATCGGATACGTTGTTTTAGCCAGAGCGACATCGGTCGTGTCTGGTCCGTTTTTCAACAGACTGCAACAGATATCGGTCATATCTTAAAGTATCTGTACAAATATATCTCCGGATTTAGGGGTATTTTGCGCAGTGTTTATTTCATTCTGCCAACTTTAAGTCTTTTATAATGAGATATTTGAGAGACTCTGCGGCCCACCTCTTTCCCTGTGTTTACAAGAAAACAGAGAGCGGTTTGGATGAAGATGTGGGATGGACACGTAGGAGACAGGGGCCTCAAGTGATCAAAACTGCTCTAAGATTAGCTTGACATTTTGCCGGAAAGATCCAGTTATTGAATAACTAGTCTCTTGTTACACTGACAGCAGTAGTCCAGACCCTGCCACCCATGCACTCAATATGTCTGATTGCACTCGCCCAGCCTTACACATGCCCACACATGCATATAAACAAAACTGCATTTGCAAGGTGCACTTTGATTTCCTTTCCCAGAGAAAGAACACACGCACGCACGCGTCTGAATGCACACGCATGCATGCGCGTCTTCTCTACACGCACACATTCACACACACACACACACACACACACACACAAAACAAAATACAAGATCTGTGGATGAACTGCAGTGCAAGTCATCTCAAGTTTCCTCTCTATCTAGGCTGACAGTCTTCTTGTGCCCCTAGGCCCAGTATTTTTTTCCTTAGTGCTTTGGAGATCCTCCTCTCTCGCACTCCCTGTTTACAGAGGATGCCAAAGGGAGGTGTGATAGGTTAACGTGGGGCTTAAATCTACATCATTCATACATAATGGGAAACGCCTTGTAGCCCCAAGATAATCTCTCCGTGATTAGCAGCCAGTTTGCACTGAATTTTACAGATGCGTTTGAATTCACTCATTTAATCTCAATATGACATATGCAAAAAAAAATAAAAAAAAACTTTCTTCTTATCATACAAACAGCAAGAGTTTCTTTATACCTAAACCACAAAAGAATCTGACGATGAGCTCTTTAAAGCATTGTTTAGAAATCTTTCTAATTTTATACAGACAGGCTGTTTGCCTTGAACATCTTGGTAGGTAACTCTGCAGGCTTTTTACAGTAAGCATGCAATTGCTGCAATCACTAGGCAATTTGGTTTGTGTTGTTTAATGCCAAGAAAGTAGCCAACCGAGAGGCTGCAAAGACTAGGAACATTTCTACAACATTGTTACTTATTATTATACGTCAATTCTACAACACATTCGCCCAGTTTTGTTAGGGGGTGATGGGGAAGAATTGGAGATGGTGGTGGTACAGTATATATGAGAGGAGGGCAATCATTTCAGTGTCTCAGAAACATAAAAAAAGCGGACAAATGATCCACCCATGGACGACTGGATGGAGTGTATCATTACAGCCAATCAGCCTAACGAGCCCTGAGATGAGTGGTGCTTGATGGGTACTCCTCACGCTCAGAGGGCCATCCACCAGCCTCTTGCCCACGAGGGAGCGCGGGGCGACAGAGGGACGCTCAGCTGGAGAGGCCTTTGGCAGCCACCAGTGGGGACCTGGGGCTACGTCTAATCAAAAGGCAATAGCAGGGACTACAGCCAGGGATGGTGATGCGGACCGGGAGGGGGGGAAGGAAGTGGGGTTGGTGCAATTGGCGCTGAGGCCAGCACTCTAATCAGCACGGCTACATGTTGTTACTCACAGAATGCATGACGCCACTTCTGAGAGTGCTTGAGAAAGACGTTGTTAAATTCTTATGGCTCACAGTTGTTACATACATTATGCATTCACGCCTTTCTTTTTAAGGCTTGATCTTACAGACCAGAAACATGTGATAGCTGCTCTTGAGTTTCACATCAGCAACATTAAAAAAAAAAAAAAAAAATCTAATTTCTAGGAGGTACAGTATAAGTGTTAGGCATTATAATTAGTAGGCCTACTGTAATTGTATAATTTGGTAATTATGATTATGAATCATTCTGTGTAGGCCTACCTTAATTGTCAGTGATTTGTTATTTGCTGTAGCATCATCATCATCATCATCATCATCATTACACTCAACATCATTGAGCAAAAAGACTTAACAAAGACTGAGAACTCATTCTCTACATTTTGTTGGAGCACTATTTATGTGGACTTTCATTTAAAGCATGAGCAGAGATGTGTTAATGGCTAAAGGCAAGTAGGCCTAAACACAGATTACCCATCTCTCAAAAGAGTTTATGCATCTAATACAACGTCTAACATTGCCGAATCCCACTACATTATCCTAAAATGTAATACCACAGCGATATTTTCACATCATCAAACGTCTTTTTTTTAAGCCCCTTTGCAGTGATCACACAATTAATAGTTTATCCACCTAATGTTTTATCACTACATCATTGAGCATGTGACACTGATCAAGTTTGAACGTACAGATAAGATGGGGCAGCAAACCCTTGTCTCCTGTTTATTTTAAAATTTACCTCAATAAAATATACAGGCTACTGGCTATTTTTCCTCCTTGTGTATTGTAAAATTCTGACTCTCAGTCAGACCAAGGTGATGGGATATTCATCCTAATCATAGACACATAACAATCATTGGGATGCAAATGCCTGTGTTGCGATGTAATTACACACAGCACATTTTTAAACTTTTTTTAAACTTAAAGGATACTCCAACGGCAAAACATTTGATGGCCATGATGTTTCAGCATAACGAGTAGCCTAATCGTGATATGATGGTTGCATATCATGCATTTACTGACAGTCATACTCATGCCATGCACCTTGAATATCAAATATGAAGTTCAACTTCAAAGGAAGTGCTGAGCAGCAAACTAACATCTTGTAACATGTCCATGGCTCAGAAGGACAGGATTCTCTGGCTATTTCTGTGGAGGTTCTTATTCACCAGAGACATCTGCTGACATTTGATTGGGTTTCTCCCAAGACATGGATTTCCTTAGAGATTTGTATGTATCAGAAATGACACATCTCGGCATGAGAAGATATCATTAATCTCTTCTAAAATAGAGAATTGGCTCGTGTTGACTTGTTGATGAGTGTGAAATGATCAGAGCTTGCCATCTTAATTATTGGAATTACCATAATATGAAAAGATTTGTTGCTTGCCTTGCACCACAAGAGACTGGGAACAAATTAAATTGGAAAACTAGCCTATCAGTATTGAGTAAGAAATCATTTTTTTGTTTTGCGTTATTTTTATCATTTCTCATTTATTCTACATGATTAAAACATGCTGTGCTAGAATCCTACTCTCTTACAGACTAAGCACATCCAAAGGCACAACAAAATCAACTGATGATGTATGATATGCCTAGTAGTAAACTAATGATGAGGCCAACGCAATGTGTCCATATAGGCCTACTGTACATTCACATAAAGTCTAGAGACATCAGCTTTTCTTTCAGTAGCACAATTTGTTTGCAACATGACCACAGAAAATCAGTGTTGCACCTCACCTGTAAATCTTGTATCTCGTTGTAAAGCCGTGTTCGTAACGTTCCGTGAACTCGGTGAACTCCGGAGCGCGATGAAACGGTCCTTTATCAGACAGGAGCCAGCTCAGGGGGTCAGCGGCACTAACGGAGACGGCCACGGTGGCTAAAGCCCAGCAGCATCGTAGGGTGAGTATCATACCCTCCCATCGGCGCATCTGATCAGCCGGTCTAAGACCAACACTTCGACCGGGCATTCTTCTCCCAAGGAATCTTCATTCTTTCAAATCTCTCGCTGTACCCTATATTGTAAGCGAATACACTATAAGCCATGCCGGTTCCATCATAGCCTAAACTATATGAGAATAGATTGATGAATTCTATAACCTTAGGCAATAGCCACGGGTTGGCTACATTCCTTGAGACAACTTTGAAGTTCAACTGTAATGTGAGCGTTTCAGGTTGCCACTGAGACAATCTTGAGACAATCTTACCCTTTTAGCAGTAGACTTTTAGCCAGATTGCATACGTTGAAATGTATAACAAAACCTCTATGCTTACTTGTCACGCATTTTTGTATTTACCAGAGAAAAAAGCATTGTAACTTCCTCAAAAGGAATAGCATCCATGTATAGAGGTGAGGTACCGCGCAGATCTGAGGGTTTTTCGTCAGTCTGCGCACCTTTCGAAGTTGGAAGGAGGGTGTCCAAGAACTACTAAAATTACGCGACCAAAACTGCCCAAACACAGGGAAGTTTTGTCTTAAACGTCAAGCAGTAATCCCTTTAATGAAACAGCAGCTATGTAGTCCACTGATATTTTGACCATGTGTAATCCAACAGCTAGAGAGAGTGTCCGACTCTCCTGTTCCCTCGGCTGGCATTCAGCGATAGCTTACCGATTTATTCATGTTCATCGCGCCCTCCCCTTCCCGTATTGGTTGTGTGCATCTGTGTTTGGGGGGGCGTCCACGATAAAGTAGCCGTGGGCTTTTTGTCCGTTTTTACTCTCAATGAAGTGTAGTCTATTGCTGATGTCGGCTTCTAATATGACTATAATTGACATCAGCAGCACATTTTGTGTTTGATTTATTGCATTGTTGAACACTTTAGTATTGGACTGTGTTTTATTTTTTTCCCTATTTCCACTGGAAGTAAAGACGAGTCTTTTAGACAATTCAACTTGTGGCAGCGCCAGGCTCAGTCAGTGGATCAGGACAGGGTAGTCTCTCTCTCTCTCTCTCTCTCTCTCTCGCACTTGCAAATTTTTAGACAGACATTTCACAACTAATATCTCGACAGATATGATGGTTTGTAAATAGCGCATGCAGATGGTTATAATGATGACATTAAAAAAGACATACTGAGATAAATTAAAACAATCGTTCAAACAGAAATATTTGATCTATAAAATGTAACATATCACACTGGCGAAAGAGACATTTCCCATCCATGCTTTGAAGCAGTGCACATGAATTGGAGCGAAAAATAGAAACAGTTGTCATGATTGCTGTTTGAGGATTATATCTAATGATATGGAAGTCGGGAAACCTTTGCTTGTGCAGCTACAGAAATGCATTAAATATTCCATTTCTCTGCACCATAATTTGAGCACATAGAGGGAAAGAAAAAGGGACGAGGTGAAATGAGTTTCCCTCAGGGCTAAAGTCTCTTAGTCTCTTGTACTCTTCGCCTTTGTTGTCCGCATAGACAGTAATTGAAATGTTCCTAAACCTGCTTTCTCTCTTCATCTCTCTCCCCCCCTCTCTCTCTCTCTCTCTCTCTCCCACACTCTCTCTCTCTCTCTCTCTCTCTCTCTCTCTCTCTCTCTCTCTCAGACAGACACACACACATACACAAATTCATTCTCTCTCTCTCTCTCTCTCTCTCTCTCTCTCTCTCTCTTTCACACACAAACACACTCTCTCTTTCTCTCTCTAACACACACACACCCACACATCCATGCATTCACACACAGACTCTCTCCATTTTTCTCTCCACTTCTTTCATTTATTTCTTCCTTGGTCCTTCCTTCACACCACTGCTGTGTCTGTGTCTGTCTCTGTCCATCCATTTCACTACATCCCAATACATTCATTATTTCCTTCCATTCTTTTTTATCTTGCTGCCTTCTATGGACAGAGGCCTTGAGTGGTCTGTGTTTACTGTGAGAGCTTGAACGTATGCATGGCTGTTGCCGTCTCTCAACCAAGGCCTTGAGTGGTCAGTGTTTACCATGTGAGCTACTGTATAGGAACTCTATGAATGCCTGAATGCTACCGTCTCTGGCCCAGGGCTTTGAGTGGTCAGTCTTTACCATGTGAGCTACTGCAGGAACTCTATGAATGCATGAATGTTGGCCACTATGGACAGATGTCTTGAGTGGTCAGTGTTTACCATGTGAGTTACTGTATAGGAACTCTATGAATGCATGAATGTTACCGTCTCTGGACCAAGGACTTGAGTGGTCAGTGTTTGCCATGTGAGCTACTGTATAGGAACTCTACTGTATGAATGCATGAATGTTGCCCACTATGGACAGAGGCCTTGAGTGGTCTGTGTTTACTGTGTGAGCTTGAATGTATGCATGAATGTTGCCGTCTCTCGACCAGGGACTTGAGTGGTCAGTGTTGACCATGTGAGCTACTGTAGGAACTCTATGAATGCATGAATGCTACCGTCTCTCAACCAATAGCATGAATGTTGGCATCTCCAGGCTGAGCCCTTGAGTGGTCAATGAACCTGAAGGAAAAAAAATGGATAGAGTCTGTTCACATCATATTGGAGGAACACTGATGACATTTTCCATGACATCCTTATTTACTGTAAGCAAAATGCAGACCAGGAAAAAAAACTCTGCTTTTCTATTTTCCATGTAAAAATTCTTCAGGTCATAATATGGCATGAATCAAACTGCCATAACAAATAAATATTCTTTATACAACATGAATTCAAGTAGGCCTAGCAGATGCTTGTCAAAGCAAGGGAACACAGCAAAGATACAAGGTCAGGGGCGAGTCGGCAAGACCTTGTGGTTTTTGTCAAAGCACAGTCTACATAACATGCTATTATTTCAAAGCGCATCTCGTCAATATTGAAAAGCGAGCCGGTGTGAAGTAAACTAGAAGTAGAACTAAAGGGTGATAGACTTCCTCTCTGGCTACAAGTCTTGTTTGTTTGTTTGTTTGTTCACCACATTTGCTGCTCAGCTGGCCCTGTTCCATCCTGTTCAGATGTTGCTCGCTCGCTTGTGTGAATATCAGAACTAACTCATCAGTGAGTGTTACACAGGAGGCCTGAATGGGTATAAAAAGGATGGCTGAAAATACATCTGTATTCAAAACACCTTGTTTAAAACAATAAAAAGACTGGTGCTGGTGTGTGTCTGTCTCTCTGTGTGTGTGTGTGTGTGTGGGTGGGGGGGTTGTGTGGGTTTGAAGGGCAGTATTTGCATACATGTTTGCTGGGGGGGGGGGCTTAGTGAAGGGTCTAACACACTACATTAGTGTGATATTGTGTAAATATTTCTATACAATGTGATTATGAAGACACATTCATAGATTTTACCCTGTCATTTGTACCATGAGTGCCTAAAGTTCACCAGATGAAAGGAGAGACTGAACTATTAGCTAGAACAGCGGATCTATCCTCTCTCTCTCTCTCTCTCTCTCTCTCTCTCTCTCTGTCTGCCCGTGCCTCAGCAGAAATGTTACAGTAATGGTAACTGCTCCCTACTCTCTGAGAATAAGGAACTCTTAAAGTTGCAAGAAGAAATAAAAGTGTGCGAAATAAATGCCCGTTGAGCATAAATACAAGAGTGCCCTTTTATCATGCTTTGTTTTGCTGTGCCACATTCTTTGATTATCCTCTGCCTTTCAACAAATTAAACCCTGCACAACATGCTGGGAAGAGATATTGATTTGCTTACTCAGCCTCTGTTTGGATGTTGAGACCCCAACGGTGAAAAAAGCAAGGCGAAGAAAGACTGCTGGAGGGGACGAATATTGGTAAATTTGAGGGCATTCTTTTAGAGGACGACTACTGCATTCCATGACATTAAACTGGGATCATCGATTATTTCTTCTCCACTTACAGAGTGTAGATAGAGTAGAGTCAGTTCATCACGGAAGTGTGAGTTTGCAGATTTATTATCTGCACTTTCAAAAATTACTCATTGGCATATGATCCCACTGTTGGATTTCCCCATTTTGATTAGTCAGTGTTTAGACCTGATGGTTTAAGACAGAAACGTTGTCATTCTTTAAAAAAATAATTAGGCAACACTTTTGTAATGGTCTGTGTGCTGGATTCCTTCAAAGCTCTTGATTTGTGACCATTTGGTCTTCTCCAATGCACCTGCCCGCAAAAAGAGGTGGGCAAAAAAACCTTCAAAGTTGGTTAGTCAGTGTTTCAAATGTGTGATTCCATATGTGATTCCAGAAGACTACAGCACACTCCAAATGTGTCCCAGAGTGGAGGGATTTAATAGAATAGAGCAGTTGCAGAGGAATTGTCATCAGTGATTAGTTACTATCTTTTAGTGGAGACACATCGGAAAAACACTTTTGTTTGCCAACTTACCACTCATCTCCAAAGAATTTTTTTTTTTTTCAACTGTGTGGTCAGTGATTGTGCGGAGGAGATTCACACACATGTCTAACTCTCCCCATCAGGTGAGCAGCTCACACCTGTTCTGCATTGGCTGTGTGGGTCTCTCTCCAGCAGGTGTGCTACAGTCAGGGGATCGGAATGAAATAAAAATGTTGTCAGCTAATGATGCACTGTAATTAGTGGCAAATATTTGGGGGGGTCAACATGTGCGGAATGTGGCGATGTCAAGACCTAGGTGGGCCAATGGAGACAGAGCTTGTCCGCAATTGGCTGAGGAAGTGAGACCCTGTGGCAACTTTGCCATTACAGGAGAGGCCACTGAGGACACCCCGGAACCTGGGAGCGATGAGGACACCGCCACAGGCTCTCGCTCGAGTTTAAATTAGCCCCCGTGTGACATGATGCAAACTCCATGGATCTCATTCCTACACATCAAGAAAGCCACAGCAACAAACTGGGTGCATCAGGATTTCAATGGCATTTGAAAAGCATTGTTAAAAGCACGGATGGGGGAAAAATGAACGGGTATTTACTTTAAAGAGCTTTGTGGATAAAGCAAGAGTAAATACTTCTGTTTGGTGTATTACAGGCCCAAGAGCGAATTGTGTTTTAACATCCTCTTATATTCCACCGCTTTGATAACTTTTCAAAAGGCTCAGATCTACAGCATGGAGAGAAAGTCTAGTTACTGCTACTTGCTACCTTTTTCTAAGTAACAGATAATATTCATCATTATTATTCATTGCTTTATCCTCATATGCACCTCTATGCTTTAGAATATCACCTGCATGGGGTATTTCTGCAGTAAAGCACCAAATATAACTAGTTTCATTTCATCTCGCAGCTTTCTTCTCACACCTTTGTCTGAGATACACACAGATTCAGTTTCAGATATGTATGTCTGAATGTTTTACCAATTTACTGCTTGCTGTTTTACTTATCGAATTTAAAGCAGAAATCCAGTGTAAATCAATCCATAGCCCTGTTGTTCAAACTCACCAAGTGCTGTAGGTAGGAAAAAGAATCAGAAAATTTGATACAACATAGACCGAGTAGTGGACCAGAAACTAAGTGAATGGGGCATAACAACTTACTTTCAGTTTCATTTCATTATGCCCCAAGCCCCATTCAGTTAGCATTAGTAATCGGTTTGTCATCAGTGGTTCTCAAACTTTTTCTGTCATTCCCCACTTTGGAAAGCAGAGAATTTTCACGCCCCACCTTTAAAGCTCAATTTTGGTCAAGGATTTTCATGTTACTTATCTAAAGCCACATTTCTTCCGGACCAATCATCACAGCAAATAGCAAATAACTCCATTGAAAAGCTAAATTTACTGTCATCTGCGCATATCTGACAAATAGCTGTGAATTCGGGGAGCATGGTGAAACAACGGTCAATCGCAAAGAGATGTCTCGCGCCCCACCTGTCATGTGTCTGCGCCCCACTAGTGGGGCCCGCCCCACAGTTTGAGAAACACTGATGTAGCATCAAATTTTCTCATTCTTTTTCTTGAACACATGATTCAGGTACCTGCAGTGTTATAACATGCATATGAGAGGTTATTAATGTTCTTCAAGCTTTCTACACCACAACAGTAACTGTGGATGTCTGTTAGTCAAGCATTCTGTGGACTGAAGACTCTGATAGTTTCTCTGTTTTCAATTGTTTTTTTTTTTTTTTACTATGAGCACTGAATGAATTCTTTCCTGTAGTATATTTTGTTCTGATGAAAAGAGTGATAAAAGAAGTGACAGACATTATAGTGACACCACAAGCAATGTTTTAACTATCGAAGGGAAAGGTAAACATCATCATCTCTGTTGTGGCTAGAGGGGGTTGTAAAATTTATATAACCGGCTGTGTGCTTTGATGCAAAATCAGAAACAATGAGACTCAGGCAGATAGCTTGCACACACACACACACACACACACACACACACACACACACACACACACACACACACACACACACACACACACACACACACACACACACACACACACACACACACACTCTCTCTCACACACATACACTCTCTCTCTCTCTCTCTCTCTCTCTCTCTCTCTCTCTCTCTCTCTCTCTCTCTCTCCCTGCCCAGATTCGTTGCTCATAGCCATTGTGACTGACTCATTATATGGTGCTGTTCTCCTCTCCTCTCTGACACTGTAACCTGTGAAGTTCCTGTGGTCCTCATTAACCTTGGCTGGGATGTGCTTGCCTGGTCTTATCTCCCGTTGCTGCCTGCTATTTCAAATGAAAGTAGATATGGTTATTTTCCCCTTGCTCTTATTTCAGGAACTCTCACGACACATTTTTCTTTTCAAGATGTATCCAATTTTTGACAATGATGAAATGGCTTAGAGATCACAGATAACATATATATTATTATATATAAATAAACAAATGCATAGGATGTTATAAAAATCATGAGAGTGCCCTCATGGTTATTCTTTTGATAAAGCACACTGTAGAGCTCTTTGTCCTGTTGCTGGTTTGATGCGTCATCCTCACACACACACACACACACACACACACACACACACACACACACACACACACACACACACACACAGAAAGAGAGAGAGACAGAGAGATATGTGCATGCACACACACACACACACACACACACAGAGAGAGAGAGAGACAGAGAGATATGTGCATGCACACACACACACACACACACACACACACAGAGAGAGAGAGAGAGAGAGAGTATATACTGTACATTTTCAACATATTTCATATACCATTGCCTTAAAATTCATACAAGCTCATTGCAGACTAACCAAAAACATGAAGACAGTTTCCGTTTATGCTTTTACAAAATCTTTGTGTTGTAAATCTGCATTTCTTTTTAATATCTGGTTTGTGTTCGTGCCATAGGTGGCAGTTTATCCATGAATTAGTACTCTTAAAATGACACTGTCCACCCAGTGGGCTAATTTGACAGTGGCTCTGCTGATCTTTAAACTGATGCATTTTTCATATTGCTCAGCCACAAAGGACTTTGAACGCAATCATTCGCAGGGCAAGAGATGGCCTTTGGGCCCTTTGGCAATGCAGTACCCGATGGGAATTCATAATCAAGCTCACTTAGAGTTAGAAAATGAAATGTAGAGTGTTTAGGAGCAGTAGTTATGATTCATTTGCTGTGGCTCTCCAAGACCTCCAGGCTAAAATTCAAAGGGTTGTTTAATGTCCAATCTCCAGGTGGTAATTGGCCATGAACAAATAGCAATATAAACTAAAGTATGTGCTTGTCTGCTCTTTATTTCCATTGACTGCCGTATGATAATAAAACATGATATTTTGCCCCTATCTTATTTCAGATGATCTTAATATAACATACAAAGTACTTTATTCAGATGATGCAGTTTTCATTTCTTTTCTCTTGTTTTTTTTTTTCTCCCTAGATGTCTCCTATTTGTTGTTTGTTTTAGAGTTGCGGTTGCTGTTGAGTTTCTGTGATTTCTTTGTTTTAGAGTTGCGGTTGCTGTTGAGTTTCTGTGATTTCTGCCAAGGTGTGTGCCTTGGTTTGTTTGGTAGAGCAATTGTCGGCTTTTACCATCTTCCCCCGACAATTGAAGCTGCTCAGAGATCTCTGGGTCTGCTATTTTCTGGGTGTCCTGATACTCAATAGACCCAACCACAGGACAGTTTTAGTTCTAGACACTGAAGTGTACAGGCATGTATTGATGGAAGTCAGGAGGTGGTTAGATTGTCCATCCTGACCACCCACAACTTCCCCCTCACACCACTGCTACTGCCAGCCACTGCCAGGCTTACATACATTCAGGGATTAAATTGAGATTGATTATGTGTGTGTGCGTGTGTGTGTGTGTGTGTGTGTGTGTGTGTGTGGGTGGGGGGGGGGGGGGGCTCTATCAGGGGTCCAGTGGCCACCCAATGCCCACCAGTAGCCTTGGTTCAGCCTACATGTATGTGCCAGGGCTCAGCCCTGGTCCAATTTAACCTCTGCTTACATTACACAACCCTGAAGACCTAATAGAGCACATAACCCAGAAGTACTTTACATGTTTATCTTTCACAAGCAATGGCCATGCGATCATACATCGCACACCTTTAAGTGAAGCCAAGAATGTTTATTTCTCTTCAAAGCGTGTCAAACTAAAGTCTAGCTACAGTCTCTAAAATGGAGGGAGTCTCACATCTCGGGTGCGGAGGAATGGGTCTTGTCGTCTCAGAGGCATATCGATCCCCACGCAAGCAGAACAGCAGGCATTTGGGCAGCGTGCTGTTACGGGCTGGCATCGCCTGCTAGTCTTAGTGCACTGCGTTGCTCTCAGCAACCATCCCTCCATAGGTCAGAGAGATTAAAGCCAGCTAGCCCTTTCTCCTGGTGGGAAAGCTGAAATGGCTCTCTCTCGTCTCAGCTGAAGCTTAGAGGACTGGGGGAGATCTCGGACAGACAGACGGATGGACCAAGCAAGGGTGAGGGTGAGGAGGATGCTCATTGGTTGAACTAAGGGGAGCCACTTTTTGGTCGAGTAGACTTCATTTTCTTTTTCATCAGACTAAAATTAAAAACGTTTCAGAGATATATATATATAGCCTACACAATTCTCGAAGAACTGCTGGGTAGTGACTAATTTAACATGATTTTATGGTACGACAATTTTGTAGTGGAATTTTGATTCAGAGCAAAAGCAACACTTTACCATTAGTTGTTTTATCTCTTTTTAATTAAATACACCATATCAATTATGTTTGCTTTCTGAATTTGCATTTTTATTTTTTTCTGTACCACCACAATGAAAATGAAAGCACATTTACTGCAGTCACTTAACAGACTAACAGAAGGGGTTTCGGTGCAGTGGTGCAACACACACACACACACACACAGACTGACTGATCTCTTTTAAAGGATTTTCAGTTCAGGTTTATTGTTTAGCCTTGTCCCTCAGGGTTAGAAAGAGAAACCTGCTCTCGTTTTCAATACAATCTCCTCTTCGCTCTGGCTCACTGCCGAGATTTTAGCCTAATGAGGCCGAGCTTTCCTGCAGCAGGACTGGTCCGATTTTCCCCCATTTGTCTATCAGTAATTGAAGGAACATTTCCTGTCTGCTGATTATCCGGTCGTCCTGTTGACAAAGCACAGCTTTGATGTAGTCCCACAGCATGCCAGATATTCACTGACCCGTTATGATCATACCGTAATCATCCGGGACTACTGTACTGTATGTGCATAGAATGTGCATGCTTTCAATTGATTGATTGATTTGAAGAGTTAGCTGGCTTCTCATACACAAGCAAGTTAACTTCAAGTTAATTTCATAACAAAACACATAACTAGTGGTAGCATTTCTGAATCTATGGACAAAGGTTCAGAATGTGCTCTGCTATCACCATTGGTAGGTAGGTAGATTGGGAGATTTTGGTAATGGAAAGTGAGTTAAAAAAAAAAAACAACTAAAATAAATAAATAAATAAATAAAACCCCACAGCATCCATATTGATCCCAGACCCAGTCCAGCATATTGAGTTCTTTGGCCCCAACCTACACTAATACCAGAGACGGTTGAGAGATACAGTATCTCTGCTAATACCTTTCAGGGCAGCTTCAGTGTAATAACTGCAGTATCAACATTACACATAAACCAACCCAGATTAGGTGGCCTGTAATTCAAAATATTAATCAGACATTAGCAGTCAGCTTGTCCCCGGCTCAATGGGAGCCCCATAAGCAGGTAAACAATAGCATCCTCCTGTTCAGATAATTGAGATTGAGTAAAAGCGCCAGATAAAGGCTTCTGTGGATTAAATAAAATAAGAGAAAAGTCCTATCTCAGTGTGATCAGGCTGTCACGAGCCCCCCGTGCGCTAAGTTTTATCTCCACTTCTCTAACTGTGCTGAGAAGATGCCCGGGGACATTAGACTGGAATTGAGTTACAATGATGAGGATTACACCATTTAACCCCGGGGGAATGGCTGATCACTTTATCTTGTTGTGTTCTACTGGAAAGTGGTGACTTGGCTAACTCTTATCATGCTGAACAGGCTGGCGGCAGACACACACACACACACAAACTTAGGCAGGCATACCGAGGAAAACCAGTCTCCTCTTTCTAATCCCGCACCGCCCAAGAAGACCACAGCGACAGTCCGTCCACTGTTAAAGCAAAAGGTGCCGCTTAGCTATAGGAGCCACAGATACTGTTAGCTCAGTGTGTGAGTGCCGCACAGTCACTCCAAATGAGTGCCTTCGTTGGCGCAGCGTTCACTCTGGCTTTCTAAAAGTCTCCTTTGTTCCCCGATATGCTGAGGGGGTACTTTGCTTTAAACCTCCCCCTACCCTTCCCCATCGCAGCTCGACTATGCTGTGCCCTGGCTGTAGGCACTCTTAAGACCCTGGCCTAGCAGAAGGCATATATCCAGCTGTGTTCCCTTTGAACATCCAGCCCTTTTCAAAGTCTGTCATCACTCCTCAGGAGAAGCTTGCTATACAGACAGATTATTCTGTCTGACACTAAAGTTCTCGGGTTAATTCCATGGTGACCTTGTGAATTATCACACAACAATAGAAGCAGCGGCAACATGGTCAGCACTCGCAGTCAGTGGCAAACGCAGTGGGAAATGCCTCATTATCGACATTTTATAAAGACCATTGCCATTAGCAGAACTATTCATCAGCTATTTCACAGTTTGTAAAGTGAAAATGAGCATTTTTCACACATTTCTGTGCCGCCTCATAGACTCTGAGGTGTGCTGGAGCTCTTCAAACCCATTTGGCAGCGTTTCAAGTTTTGGTCCTCTGATGGTTTATAACAAACCTCAGAAGAGTATTGTTTGGGTGTTTTTTTTTAACAAACAAGGGAAAAAAAACACTTGAATATTTTCGATAAGGAGAAATCCAAACATCCAAATTTATTTTGGAGGAAAACCCTCTACTCCGCCAGCCGTCTGATGTCTGGAATCTAATCAGTTGAAAGTGCTCCAAACTTTAGGCAGGATTTGTAGCGATAACACAAGTAGAATTGGAAAACTAATTTGATTGGGGACCTTAATTTATTACTCTGTTAAAACCAAAAGTCTACTAAGTCTTTTTTATTTTCCCAAAGCACAAATGCTGTTTATGGAACATCTCTGTCATTGTTCTTACAAACATTGTGGGCACCATTTCAAAACAATCTACTTATAAAGGATGTTGCCTTTTAAAAACCTCTTGGAAAACAAGTCAGGCCTATATTCTTTGTCAGTGGTCTAAAAAGCCATATTAAGCTCTGTCAGCTGACACGTATTATGTGATGTTGTATTTAATCAGATAATGTTATATATTGCCACATTACTACATAGTGCACTTTACCTCTATTGTCTGCTTTAAACCACAAAGTTCTCTTTCCAAACTTTTTTCCAAATAAATGAACACTAAAGTCATTCTCAACTGATTTATTAGAACTCAACACTCCATCATGAGTCTCGGTGTGCATACATTAGAGCATCATGATGACACCTGCTCACAGCAATACAGAATAAATCCTAATTTGGCTTCTGCTCCCCAAAAGCATAATTGCATTGGAACTAACAAAGTTGCTAACTTAGTTAGCATCTATGCTTATGGGAAACGGACACCTGGTCAATTGGCATAATCTCTGAGAATAGAGCTCTATCACTTCTCCAGGGCTTCAGGTAAGGGATAACATTCTGTGAGTCAGTCATCATCATGGAATATCTCCCAACCCCTGGTCAATTGGCATAATCTCTGAGACTGCACCCATAGAGTTCTGTCACTTCTCCAGGGCTTCAGATATTCATGGAATATCTCCCAACAGAGTGATGACACAAAGTGGAGGGCTGTGGCATCACTCTGAAGGGAGATATTTCCATGATTATGACCGCCTCACAGAACGTTATCCCGCTTATTACACAGCTGTACTGTAGATATTATTAACATGCAATGAACCATTGTTTACCACTGCTTGAACGGTAACTTAAATGATTAAGATGGATACTACCGTCCTCGGGAAAAGAAGTATGCCATTAACTTACAGATCAGCTGATTGTTTAAGACAACATTCTGTTTCACTTTTGCTTGACAGCAGTCTGTTATACTAAGCAATGGTCCGTTATTAAAAATCATCAGACCGTAGAATGTTGGAAAGTCCCATTGAAGTGAATGGAGCATTCTACAGCATTATAAAGAGCCGTGTAATAACTCCTCTCCATCTTATAGCCTGTGTCTTAACAACGGAGGAAAGCCCAGCCTCCCCCTCATCTTAACCACCTCATTTGGAGCCCTCCTGAGTTGCGGTTTGCTTTACACCCTCCTCGTGCTCACCGTCTTAATCAAATCCTCCACTAAATGTGCTTAGGTAAACACAGGAAGCAATAGAGCTCCCTGCCAGCCTACCTGCCTCCCCACATTTAATACATTCTCCATCCTCCACACACTAGAGAGAAGAAAGTGTGTGTGTGTGTGTGTGTGTGTGTGTGTGTGTGTGTGTGTGTGTGTGTGTGAGAGAGAGAGAGAGAGAGAGAGAGAGAGAGAGAGAGAGAGAGAGAGAGAGAGAGAGAAGTAATATTCTCTATTGTTATCTTCTAGTCTGTAAACCAAATCTCATATCTTCTATTCTGTAAACCGAATCTCATATCTTCTATTCTGTAAATTTTGACCTCCATGTTGTCACACTTCATCCTCCCTTTTTTCATTCATCTGACCCACAGGAGACAGAAGGAAAGCGACAGACAGAGAAAAACATGGAGACTTAAAAAAAAAAAGAAAAGAAAAAGAAAAAAAAAAATCCCCTTGTGGGGTTGGAAGGAACCCTTGACCTTCCCTCTGTCCTGGATCTTTGCCCGCATCTGCGGCGGGGTCCACTTCAGCCTGACAGCAGCAGCCAGGGGGTCATGCAGGGGTCACGCCACCACCCTGATCTCTGCGCTGAGACAGTGGCTTGGCACAGCACCTCCGCTCCACTGAAGCAAGCGCTGTGGCATGGTGGCACGGAGCCTGCCAGCCAGCCTCACTGGCATGCATGGCACAGCGGCTCCAGGAGAGAGGCACTTCTCAGGGCAGGCCGTCCACTGAGAGCAAGCCTGGGCACCAGCAGAGCATTTCATGTGCAAATTACCAGTAGTGATTTTTTTTTTTTTTTTTTTGGAGGGGGTGGGGGCTCTATTTAAATGAGGTTTTTTTTTTTTTTTTTTAGATTATTTATTGGAGTAGAAACAGCATTGCCAGCGGAAAAAAACAAATTGTCCATCGTGGTGGAGGTAAATTTGCCTTTTTATGCACCTTGCTGTTTAGAATTTTAAATTTAATATATCTTTTGGCTCTCAAACAGCATGTGTTTCAGCATTTTTTATCAGAAAGGAAAAGCATTTTCAATACAGCTACTCAGTAGGGGCATAGAAGTTACTCTTGACCATTTTACCGGTGCTCTCTGAGCAATTTGAATGCATTTGTTGTATCTTGGTATGGCTGTGTATCACAGAAGGGTCTGTTCACTTAAATAGTGTAGGCCTTCTCTTATAATGCAAAGTAGCAATTGAGACAATTGTTTCATTTTCACAAACATCAAATCCGTTTCACCCTCACGCCTCCACAAGTTCAGACAAGGTTTCAAATAATTCACTGTCACAGAAAACAACAACAACAACAACAACAACAACAAATGCACTCACACATTTCGCTGCCATCTGTTCAGTAAGAACTTGTTGGGAAGTATAAGGGGGCCTGGTTTCCTTACATAGACAGCTTCATGACTTATTTCCTGGGAGAGACATAGAATGAATGAAATTAGATTTGGCTCACGAAGTGGCATCTGATCAACACTAGCCAATAAACACGCCCAGATCTAACAGTCCTTCTGGGAGCGAGGGTAATGATTGTGGTGGTCAAGATTGTTCAGAAAAAGAGAGATTGGCACTGCCTTCAGACAAGTCAGATGGAAACTCAGCCACTCTCAGACAGACAAGGGAATGTATTGTGGTATGGTCGATTGTAGCCTGCCCATTGCCTTCTTACGTAATTCCGCTCGATTTTCATCTCCCTTCAGCACTCCAGCTGGGATTCCAACCACTGGGCTCAATTACGCAGGACGCCTCTCATCCTGGCCAATTAGCAAAGTATGAGTATGCAGCGTGAGAATGTGATAGGCTATCAGTCAAGGCCTGATCCAATCTTTTGGAATTAAAACACCTCCAGCAAAAAATCTTTTCTCAATAGCCGAGTTCCCAGAGCCTGGCACGCCCTCGACAGTGACGTAACACCTTCGGCGTTGCTGTCGCTGGTCTGGCCAGGTACTAATCTAAACAGCGTTTCTGAGTTCCAGAAAAATCCGGAACTCCACCCCCTTGGTTGGGAACCAATCAACTTTGAGCAGCTCCAACGGCTCTCAGTCCTGTTAGCTGTTACTCAAGCAGTTCCCTTCGCGTCACATACGTCAGAGGAAAGATTGTGGTGATTGGTTTTGCCTTGGCACAGCATTTTCTGACACCGATCAGTGGCAAACCGAGGCATTTGAGGGAGGCGGGTCAAATTTGCACTTTGGGAAATGTTTGTTGTACAGGCTCTTAGTCAGACCAAAGTCTTGCAGAGCTTTGAAAGTTGATGGCGATCAGGCTAGAGTTCCCAGGCCCTCATAGGAAGTGAAGCGTAGACCGAGGAGCTGGTTATGCCCAGACTTGTCTCTATTATTATCAAAAAAACAAACAAAAACAAAACAAAAAACTTGAAGATGAAGTTTAATATTACATTTGTACAACTCATATTTTCTCACTTTCGTCGGGTTCTATTTCCATGCATCTGTGAGTATGTGTGGGTGTGTGTGTGTATGTTTGTGTGTGTGTGTGTTTTCTCTCCTAGGGGATTACTGAAAAGCAATCCAGTCCATCTGCACACACATCTAGGCTGTGCTGTGCAGTGCTGTGCTGTATAGGGGTGATGTGACAGTGTGAGGTGTGCAGCTGAATAGCCGAGGAGTGAGGAGTGGGAGGAGAGGCTTATAGTTATAGTAGAGAGAGAGGAGGCAAGGCAAGGCAAGGCTACCACACATGATGCCAAATTGCTCTCTCCATGGAAATGAAGATGAGCGCTGAGCCACAGAACAGTTGGAAGTTGTAAACACACATTTTTCTTTTTTTTCTTTTTTTTCTTTTTTTTTGTCTTTTTAAAAAAGAGTCTCTTTTCAATTGACACACAATTCACACTGATATTTTCCTTCAATTCACTACTTCTTTATATTCCTCTGGGCAAAATAATAAATATCTTAATCAAATGATGGAAAACTGAAATAGATTAAATGGGTTCTTGGGAAAAAAAATAAAATAAAATATATAAAAATATTTCAGTGTGAATCAGAGGCTCAGGCAGCCACCCACAAGGAAATCCAATGACCTACTTTTTCACCAAATTTCTCACTGCTGGACTAGGACCCCACTAAATAATGATGCCTGTGATTGATGTACCTATCTGTCACACCAACTCTCAAATAGGCCATTACACATTCGCCCTTCATTTGTCAAGTGCTTGAAGTCACCCAGGGTTAGGTGGAGCACAGACTGGATTCAATTCCTGTCATATCAGGAGGAAAATGCCCCCGGAGGCTGTTTTCCCAGAAGATCATTTACAGCCCCACATTTCCCAGAGCCTGTCAGCAGCGCCAAGGTTTGATTTATTTGCAAAAGAGATCCATCATAAAAACTGATTTCCATTTTGAAAGGGAAAAAAAAGACATACAAATGTTGTTGCATAAGAGGGGGAGTACACATATGCACAAACATAAGCAAGCAAACACACACACACACACACACACACACACATGCACGAACATAAGCAAGCAAACACAAACACACGCATGAACAAACGCAAGCAAGCAAACACATTTACACACATACATACATGTACTGTATAGAGAGAAAGAAGTGGAAAGAGACACTCACACACACACACACACACACCCAGGGAATGAATAGAAGCACTCCAGTCTCGGTTGGTAAGACTAGCATTAGCATGGAGCCATAATGAATGTGAGAAGGCGCTAGCTCTCTGACCTCCTTTAGTGGTCATTATCGGCCATATGCTAAAAGCAGAAATATGTCCTCGATCCAGCAGCACCAGGGCAAAGATTTCACACATACAGCATGGCAGATGTGTCTATACTGACCAGTGCAACATGAAGTATAAAGGCACCATTGCAAAGATCTATAGAATAGTCATCAATCAGTCTGCAAATTGGTTTTGAGTCGCACATGGTGTGTAGATCATATGCATTGCCTCACATACAGTACAGTAGATATTATGTAGCAATGTTGACTGGCTTTAACCCCAGCATTCTATATCAGGAGCTATATAGTAAGTCCTATAGGAAAGGCCACAATTAATACATACGTCCCTACAGTATGTCCTTCCCCTCCATCCTCTCCCCCTCCACTCGCCACAGCTCCTCCACTGTAGCTCGTAAAGCCACAATGAGCAGTGATGATTTCTCCTCCATAAAAGCCGACTCTCTCTCTCGCTCGCTCTCTCTCGCTCCGGCACGCAGCCCTGCCTTTACGAGGCCTGTAAAAGCTGCCATCTGTCAGTGAGGACACACTTTGGGGGTACGGAATAAGCAGCTTCAGCCATGACAGCTTGTTTCGGGACGTCTCAGAGGCACCTGTCCGTGCCTTTCTGCCCACTGTTGTTTACAAGGACGTCTGTCAGAGGGGTCTTAAATACGTTTATGTGTGTGTTGTGTTCAGTTATATGTATACTGTATATGCTGTGCTTCAGGTCATGTTTGTGGAGAATGACAGATGAATTCTGGAAGCAGGGGGAAGCAGAGGCATTAAATATGACACGTAGCAGGGTAACAGGGGGGTTCACCTCTGGGTGAAACAGCAAAGTAGTCACAAAACATAGGAATCAGATACATATCTTGTATGTCTTTCTTCTATGGCTGTTGTGCAGGAGCTCAGAGAAAGATGACAGATTATGATTTTTTTTTTTTTTTTGTCAGCTATTATTTCTTTTTTTTTCTGTACCCCTGAAAAGAGCCTCGGAGGGAAAGTGTCTATTTTTTCGCTGAGGTGTGGAGGACCAACGGTGGCAGTCTTCCCACTCCCTGCCAATCAGCGCCAGCTCCTGTGCGGTGGCGGCTCCTCACCTTGAGCCGTGTGCGACTGGATTGATCTGCCTTCGGGGCATGTCCACTGCGTGAGCTGAGCGGCGAGAGCCTTCCCTGCGCAAAGCACGCCAAGGTCATGTCGAATCTGTCACTCCTCACACTGGCAGACTGTCCAGATGGCCGGTCCTTAGGAAGATAGAAAAAAAAAGACAGAGAGAGAGAGACAAGCAGTGGTCATGTCATTCTGCGCCCTAATGGGTATTAATTCAATTCCTCACTGCTGCACTAGGAGACATTCTGGCTTGACTTTTCATTAGGTTAAAGTGGAGAATTGAATACTTGGTAATCTACATCAAAGAAAACAGCATTTTCAAGACATGTGTGACCAGTGGATCAGGCACCATGGAGAGCAAAATCCTGTACATGTCTTCACAGATTTTGCTAGATTCTTTAAAGCAGATGCCACAATGTGTCCCTCGCTAAGCCCAAGAGAAGACATCTCTAAGCCAAATGTTTATATATATATAGTGGAGATATTTTCCTGCCCCGAAGCAGCATCCCCAGCTTTCTACTCACAAAATCTTCCTCCCCGAGGGTCAAGTCTTCCAGACAAGCCTGAGACTGTCTGAAGCTCTAGGTGGCAATAGTTATCATTAATGAAACCCACCAGCTGTGACCACCAAATCTGCAACAACAGATAGTCTCTTCAAGCCCACTTTTTTTTCAAGCTGAATACATAAATCCTTTTGCAAACTTCTCCATCAGTGTCCTTAGAGAACTTCTGCTCTGTACACTTACTTTCCTTCCCCAAGTGGCTGCATAATTTGATCTATTATTCATTCAGGCTGTGTGTAATTTCCGTTCTCCAAACACTTTTTACCCCCAAAATGTAATAAACTTTAGAAGCTTGTGACCACTGAAACAAGCCTCTCCTGCATTACTCACTCAGCCCCAGGGTACAAACTCTCAGACCCACGTTACGGAGACCATCGATTCATTTTGGGGGCTATGGTGACTGCAGCAGTGACATTGGCTATCATAACTTACTGTGTTTCAAAGTCATTGTGCGAGGAGAGAAGAGAGACAGCAGAGAGCCCATAAGGGAAAGACAAAATGGTCTGTTTGGTCATGTGGTCACATCCTCTGCCACCTGGAGAAATGTCACAGTTGGCCACGAGTCAGGGCTGTGGAAGGGGAAAGGGGGGGTGAGCATGTCATAGTGATGGCTCATGGCCGAACCCCAGCACACACACACACACACACACACACACACACATCAGCCAGAAACGACTCGATCACAGCTGCCGTGTGCATATGAGAAACAAGAACCCCTGACTCGGGGCGTCAATCCCCTACAATTCCCCACAGGTGAACTTTAAGTACACTCCATTACACCTGTTCTGTGCTCGGAGATGCAGATGTAAGCTCTAACTTACAGTAAAAGGACTGCCATAAAGGCCACTCCACACCAAAGCAACCTTTCAACCTTAAAACAACTTGCCCCAACGCACTTTCTAAAAATGAAACAACCATTATGACTGATGTGCACAGGACCATTAGCCTTTTTGCTGCCCTTGGGCAGATTTGTGTTTGTCCAACTTTTCTATAAATACAAGTGAAAAAAGGTGCCCTAGGCGATCACCTAGTTTGTCTATCCCTAGCCGGCCCTGGATGTGCAGACTCTGAACTGACATCTCTGCTGGACTAACACGCCATAAGCACTATTAGATAAGTCTTCTAAAGCTGTAAAACTAGCATTGATGAATGTTTTACAACAGCTTACTCCAGAATGCAATGTTAAATTCACACTGCTCCCTTTCCTCTCTGCAACAGTCACAAATCTTTGATGTGACTTGACCTTAAAGGTTCATTCTTTTAACACTTCAACTGCAACTCACAAATGTTTGATGTGACTTGACCTTAGAGGTTTTTTTTTGTTTGTTTGTTTTGTTTTGTTTGTTTGTTTTAATTGCCTTGTTTTGTGATTGTTTATGGTGATTTTGACAATGTCAGAGGCTTGATATGAAATGAGATGAAATCTTACTTACACGGAGGTATCAAGTCAAAGTAAAGATGTATAGGCCTATTCTTGTAACTTGAAAGTCAAAACGGTGTTCCTCCTCCAATGCAAAAAATATAAATTTTTGGTCTTTTTGCCCTCAGATGCAGTAGACCAGTGGAGACAGACAGGGAGTGAGTGGGGGAGAGAGAAATGACTACCGGCTGGATTTGAACTTGGACAACAGCCTCCCCATTACTGAATAATTTAATTAATCTCATTATCATTGCCTTCATAAATTTACCGTACAGTTACATTTTAATTTGATTTCTGACATGTCCATTACCTGACCACAATACAGAAAAAACAAAAAAATCCCATTACTGTGATATTGGACAGCAGGGCATGTTTGATTACAGGAATCTGATGCTGTGAGCATGTATGTGTTCTTAAATCATCACTGGATTTGAAGTTTGTATGAGGTTCCACACACACAGCTGATGAGAAAGGGGTTTTCTCCTGAGGCCTTAGGGTACCAAAAAGCCATATTATTGTGCCTTGACGTCAGAGAGGTCACAGGGGGGTCAAATGGTTTTGTGCAGAGATGGGAGCATGTGTGTGTGTGTGTGTGTGCGGCGGGGGGTTGGCGGGGGGGTTGAGGGGATTGTAAGACATGGCTGTGGTTTAGAGAAGTGATTTCTCAGTGAAGTGTGAACATGGGGAAAGGGGTTAGAAGGTAGATTGGGGTCGTGGAGGTCAGCTCTGTGGTTATTTAGGCTTTATAGCTTGGCTAGATCTCTCCAGGGTCAGAGTCAGACATTTCATGATTTCATGCTTTCCCACAGAGGTGGAAGGGTATGAAAGAATGGCACGGCACGGCTGTGTGGAAGGTCTCCCAATGCTTCCCATACACAAGCTGAGATAAAATATTTACATGAGCCAGCCACCCTTCATATGACTTTACCATCCCCATTTTTATGAGTTGGACCAATACTCCCTCTCTCTCTCTCTCTCTCTCTCTCTCTCTCTCTCTCTCTCTCTCTTTCTCTCTCTCTCAGCTCTTTGACTGTCCCAAAGGAATTTCCGCACACAACAGAACATAAAACTGAATGAGAATATCGAAAACAATATAATTTCACAATGATCTTCAAAATATCTCCCTGTTGGGACATGAGGTCCATGTCAGGGGCCTCATTCTTCCCATCTCCTCAGGCACACAACACAAAGGCGACAGTGCTGTTCACTGTAAGAGTGGATCTGTATGGCCATAAACGTGAGACAATAAAGCTAGGTAATTCCAGAGGAAGTCACTATTATCACAGGCACGGGGGACTGCCCGAATTCCCACAGCTCACATACGGAAAGCAGCTGTTCCAGCGTAGGCTTAGAGAAATCTGCCATCACATACATGTAGTGGTGATCAGTATTCCTTTCAGATTATTGAATCAATTTTCATATGAACACCACCAGAAAATATGCTTCGCCGGTGCAATTTTTTTGTTGTGGTGATGACCCTTTTGCCCTTGTAAAGGGCTTGTATCTGTGATAGCATATTGCAATGTTGATATATTAGACTCAACATACCACACTGAATTTCCTAAAAACACCAGAAGATATGGAGGGATCAAAGGAGATTTCTGATTTAGCTTCACAAACATCTAGACAGCAGAAGGGGCATTACAATTTTGGGGACTTTTCTGGGCAGACAGATCAAATTCAAGAAGAATAATCTTTGGATTTTGTGGGGATCAAAATTTCAGGGGGTTGTCCTAGATTTGGTGCATTATTATAAATATTTTCTTGTTTTGAGGATTGGAAATCATGTTGTTGCGGTGACAGACGCAAACATTCTAAGAAAAATGAATCCACATGATAAAGTAGGCCGTGCATATTATTCCTGCAGCTCAGTAGCCCCTGATTAAATTAAGAAGGCTCTACACTCTCTTTGCTCTCATTGCCATTGTTCCACAGCTTCCAGAAGGCTTTTGTTGCTTTTTCGTTGGTGGCTTAAGGCGAAAAAGCCAAACAAAGGCCTCCTGTATATGTGGGAGGGTGAGTGACTCTGTCAACGAATAAAATAAAAAATAAAAAAACAGGAAGATAGAGGCACTTTGTTGCCTAACGAGAGCATATGGCTCCTAGTCTGTGGCGAAGGCCGCACACACACACACATACACACACACACACACACACACACACACACACACACACGCACACACACGTGTGCAATGCCATGCACCATGAGCTTTGGTGCACTGAGTCAGCTGCCCAGAGCGAGGGAAATGCGCCGAGTTCAGCTGTCGCGGAAAAGCTCCCAGTCTGCGCGTCAGCCATCACACTCACACACGCACACACACACACACACACACACACACACACACACACACACACACACACACACACACACACACACTCACACACAGGCTGCCTTTGTGGGCCCTTCTGCTCTAATTTGCTTGGTTGCCCTGATGTCAGATGATGAAATCATTCAGTAACCTCCAACAGGGCTGTTTTTAGACACCCCTATTTATGTGGCGCCTTCTATTCTCTAGTTGTTCCTGGCAAAACAACAGCATTTACAAATAACACTCACTCACATTAATATTTTACATCTTAAGTCTATCTTTTTTATAAAAAAAGAAAAACTGTGATGTTTATAAAAGACTCATTTTGGAAACAGTCATCCATAACATTGACTAGCCAACACTCCAGGGGCAATGCGAGATCCATGCCAGGGATGGATCTTTGACAGAGACAGTGACATCAGTACTTTGTGAAGCAAACTCTTCAGGAACATCTTTAAAAAGGAGGAGGAAGAAGAAGAGGAGGGATACAAATGGCCCAGCAGAACAAAATGGCTGCCTTCCAAATGAGCCTGGCGTGCTAATGGATAGATAATTAATGGTCGTGAGCAGCAGATAGCACGGGTGGCTGCGCTGGGCTGGGCCAATACTGCGTTAGCTAGGACACCACCGCCTTGGAGTGTGTGAGAGGTTTTGGAATGACTGAGACTGAGACAAGCCATCCAGACATGGAAGGTGCTTTAACTTTAACACTAGTGGCTACCCACTTAGACGTATGGCTTCACATGCCTCCCTCTTACAGTATTTGAATGTTAAAATGTATCTTATGTTATCGACTCAGAAAGACCAACATCAGACTAAGAGACTGAGGTTGGACATAATTAACTGATTTAATGACATGTGATACAGTGGGTCATTAATTTTTAATTTTATACGCCCAATTTTGCAGCAGTATGACAGTGACGTTTCTCTCCCCATAAATTACATTAAACGATAAAATCTTAACTGATGTATGATATGAAATGAAACAAAAGAGTAAATTCCTATTATTACCAGTAAATGAAACTTAAAATTAAGTTGACTGAGAAAAGAGAGAGAAAAGTGGTAATGTACACAGGCTACAGTGGTACTTAATTGTACTCGAGTGAATGGCATCAGACATGTCCTTCAATCGCTTTTTGTCAGCGAGAGTTCAAACATAGCACTCAACATCCTGTACATACATGTTCAAAGAAGATGATGGTTTATATTTTTTTTCTTTTTCAAGGTCTGACTGGTCCAAAGCCATTGAAGTGGAGTTTGAATCTGTGATTCATTTTAAATGTTGCAGCAGTCTTCCGTCTCAATGTGACTGTAAGGAAGGTCTCCTTGAAATTAGTTGGAAATATATAGAATCCTCCCTTCAACCACTTGTCTCTTTATCAACATTGTATACCTCAAACATTTGTATCTTCACAGGCAAGTTTAACAGAGTCTTGAGAAGGTTTTCATGGTCATGATTTAAAAAGGCCAAGGGTCAAGTTGCTTATGAGAGTGACGTCCGACAGAATTGTGATGTCTGCTGTGTTCATTTCTGACAGAAGATAGTGGAGATACAAAGCTCAAAAAGCTCTACTGAAAGCAGTGTGTACTTAGTAAAGCAACCGTCAAAAAATAAATCTGCTTAATGCAGACATATGAAACAACACCAACACAGCGACCCCAAAAACATTGTTCCAAGATGATTCCCATGTTCTGAACCTATTAGCAATCCCATAGAAGTGATGAGGTCACATTGATGCGACGGCTGCAATGCAGGGCTGCATCTTACATTTAACTCAGAACATGTCATTTATCAATCCTCATCACTTCTATGAGGATACAATAAGAAGAAAATGTTTAAATTTAGTTTAATCCTACTTTAATCCTAAACCTCTTCATATCTCTGTGATTTTTTTTTTCCAGTCATGTTGGTACGCCTGAAATCAGGCACGGCGCCTGAATACTATCAGGCCTGTGCAATGTTTTATGAATGCTTATGTTCTCATTTCAGTATGACTGGCCCTAATAACCCTTCTGTCCTTCATTACTGCCGCAGAGGGAGAGAGCAGCAACCCCATCCAGCCTCAAACCCGGGTCTCTGGAGTACTTAACGTGCAACATGACCGCAAACAGCCAGGCTCATTGGTATGGCAGTCATATATTGAGTCCATACTCAATTGTGGTGACGGTAGTTCATCACACCCCCCTCCCTTTCGGGAAGCATGCCCATATTTCGCATGCATCCACCAGCCTATAAACCTCCCCTATCCTAGCCTAGAAATGCCCTAGCAGTAGCAAATTGATTTGATCAGCGAGTATGTCTAGCCATTAGCCATAGGGAAATGTGATACTGAACCATCGTTGGTGGCTGACGTTGGGGACCAATCACAGTCGTGGTGTGGGAGTCGTGGTGTGGGCTTCATTGTTTGAATCGGCTTATTCTTTGCTCTGATTGGCCAGAGCTGAGGTCGTAGCACTATCCTATTGCGTGCAGAGGCCGTCTGAAAGATAATTAACGCAGATTCTTGAGCCAAGGCTGATTGTTCGTGGTTAGACTACAGATATAGACGAATCCGAGAAAACTACCGGAAGTAAGCAGGCGCCATTGTTGAGCTACCCAGATCGCCAATCTGGCCATAAGAATAATGTGATAGCACACCATAAAATGCCATGATTTACGAGATTCATTACTACCTGTATAATGTCAGAGTATTCCATGGTGTTTGCTGTTAGTTGTCATTGACTGTGGATTGTCAAAATGTTTTGTTTACAGTCCAACAATGGCGTCGCCACAAGATGGCAGCCTACACAAAACGCTCGTCGGATTCGTCTATACCTTATAGGCCTATGTTAAGTCTGGCTTAAGCTCGATGCACCCGACAGCAAAGCTACAATTGCAAGCTGTCTTCTCCTGCCTGCACAAACATATCAAAATTGTACTCCCTGGCAAACGTTCAAACTTTTTATGATGTGGCAATATACTTTCGGTCCATATCACATCAGCAATCTCCTTAAAGAGCCAGGATTGTTGGTATGGTAGTCAGAGCACTTACTCAACCACAGTGACAGTAGTCCATCACAACTTACAAGTATGTATTGACATCACTGGACTGCCTGTAGAGTACATATGAACTCCACATTTTGAGTGGCCACTTTGTGTTCAGGGGGTCACATTGAAGGTCATTTTGAAACCAAAGATGATGTCACTTGTCTTGATTCATTCTCAATTCTAGCATCGATGCAGGCATTCAGGCATGTATGTCCTTCCTCTACAGTCCTTCACTACTACACTTCTATCACTTTCCCTTAACTTGAGGAGCATTCACTCTATTGTAAAGTGAAGTGTATTGTGCTTTTTTATCAATGGCCTCCCTTTTAGGCGGACAATACAACGGCAGCAAAACAAATGTTAGAGTTATTTCCTCTGAGTGCAATTCCAAACACAGAGAGAGAGAGAGAGAGAGAGAGAGAGAGAGAGAGAGAGAGAGAGAGAGAGAGAGAGATACTGAGCATTCAGCATTTCCATTTTGGTCTCATCTGTGGTACAGAAGCTCTGTATTGCAGCACAGAATACATTAACCCCATCTTTATCACATTGCATGGTCTCATGAAAAAGTCCCTAGCAAACCTAAAATGAGTTCCCTAGGGTTGAAAGGCCTTATAAGAATATCCTGTCTTATCTCTAAGATCTAATACAATGCACAGCAGCCTCATGATTAAGTAGAGGCAAGTGCTGTGAGGACTCATACATTTATGAACAGGATCATTAGAGACATTTCTGCCTTGGTCCACAATTGGCAATGATTGAGCGTCATAGTTATCATTACCTACCAATCAGTTGCCACGTTCCAACCGTTCCAAGGAAAGTTGTTGTTGGTAACATCCATCATAATTTTGGTCATTACACCGTCACACCAAATAGTATAACAACCACAGTTACAATGGAAATGATCAGCTACTATATGCTTTAGAAACCGGCCCACAATGAGGCTGCGTGACAGTATACATGCAGGCAGCATTTATGTTTGCAAGCTACATGTACAGTACGTCAAATATTAACACTTTTCACTGATGAATCAGAATCAGAAAGAAAGACTCACCCTGCTTCCACAATAGGCACATTAGACAGACAGTTGGACCTAAATGAGAGCAGTTTGCCATGACATGAGAGATTAGCATGTAGTTCATCACAATATGTGGGTTATTGTACTGATGAATGACTCCATACTGGTTTTACTGGCAAATGCACTGTGAATGCTCTATACTACTCATGTGGTCGTGTGTGAGGCAGAGATGCAATGAAAAGGGGGGGAAAGGCAAAGAGTTGCATGGGTATACTCCCAGTAAATTCATTTGCAAGCTTGTGAGACCATAATATATCTCTCTCGTTTCTACGTTTTTAAATGAATATTTCATGAATTGTGCATAAATATTTCAAAATGAGTAACGTGTTTACGAGTAAAATCTATTCAAATTAATGAGCGACATTTTGTCTCATTTGTAGTTCGATGATCCATGGTTTAGCGCTCAAGTTTTTAATGATGAGAGTGCAGCGAAAGAAATGCCTTCACTATTATTATGTTTCAATTTATTACACACACATGCCATCAAATATCTATGAAAAAAAGGAGATTAGGAAAAAGTGAGTCCAGAGTGTCTTTGACTGTATAAAGCATCCACAGTCTAGAAACATGTTTAAGCAGCATATCTGAATATCATAGCATGTCAGTGTCAGTTTTGTACCCTTTAAAGATCAAACTCTTTGAATGGCAAGCTTCATCAAACTTACATAACAATAATTCTCTGAAGCCCCACCCCCACTCTCCAGGAGTGGCTAATCTGTAATCAATGACACCAAAAGTAACCAATTGCTTCAACATGGCTCCTGATTGTAACATTAATGTCCTTAATCACAGTCTTTGGTCCCACGTTCCTCTAGTCTCCGCATTAAATGTCATGAATGGGCCCAGACAATCAATGCCATTCTTTTTGTAGAAGCACACTTGGATGATTGCACATGTTCTTCTGGAAGATGAAATTGAAGGGCTAAATCAGGAAAGACAGGTGAGCTTGGTGAAGTGTATTAATGCATAGCTATTATCAAAAGAACACTGACAAAAGCTGACATTTCAGAAAAGCCGTTTCAAAAGCTTTTTTGTAAAAAAAAAAAAAGAAAGAAAGAAAGAAAGATAGAAATGCAGAGTTCATCTTTAAAGTCGTATGAAGAAATAGCTGACACACAAAGAAGAAGCTTCGACAAAAGACCTTTGACCTTTGTGTGCACTACCGATAGAGGATGATGGTCAATGGATGCGCCAAAGCAGAGGAAAAAATATAAACAACAATATAGCCTACAGGCTAACAAACCTTTCATTTTAGGTTTGCTTACCATTAACACTGAAGACAAAGTTTACTTTTCAACTCCTAAATCCTGCTAAAACTAATCATAATGTTTGTCTCTTCAAACTTATTGCAAAAGCTGCTGAGACATACTTTTACTTAGGATAAATGGCAACTCTTTGGATAAAATAAAAGCTTTGTTGCCATGGTTGACATCTTGCTACGACTGACATGGATGGCCATTATTTTTAGGAAAAATCTTTGAGAAAATTTAAACTTTGGGGGAAAATTGATAGCTTTTGATTACACTGATAATTCTAATGTGGATGCTCCTTTCAATGGAACCGGTACTCTACTGACATCTCTTCACCGGTACACTACTGACATCTCTTTTACCACAATTTCCTTAAAAAGCCAAGGTTCTGTTTATTTATTTATTTATTTAGTTCTGTTCTGTTCATTTACAGTTCAAAATGACTGCTCTCTTCATATTTAAACATATTTTTCTCCAAGTTTCAGCTTTGAATTGTACCCACACAGTGAGTGCAGTGTAGTTAGTCTAAAAATGTAGCGCTGGCAGATTATGAGAGGCATTGTTGGGTGTTGACACTGGCTCCATGCAATCTAAGTGGGTTAATTGGAGAAGGAGGCCCACCCCCTTGGGCATGTGTGGAGATAGATAGAGTCTGATCTCCGTCTGAGGTTAGAGTTTGAAGTTGCATGGTTTGGGGGGTAGCTGGAGGAAAAACTTCAAAAGTTTAGTTAATGGAAAGTGCAGTACGTGCCGCTGAGAAGGAGATGGGTTGTGTTTTGCGGACTGCCTGCCCGACTCCAAGATACAGGGATAGACAGACAGTGTGGCAGCACTGTGACATTGCATAACTGTGGCTGCCTGATAACGGCATGTGTACACGCACACACCTGATAATTAATGTATGTCATTATCGATTGCCTTGTGATTTTTATATTGGTACCTTTGGGCTAAATAATTGAGTATGAAGCACTGGCGGTTCAATTCTCAATCAATAAAGAATCCTTTATCAATTATAATCTCTGAGATTGAATATGAGGATGACAATCCATCGTCAGGTTTAGAAAGCATAGTAAGACCTTGTCTTAACCTTCTACCGCCTATTCAGGGAAGCAGGCTACCGGTAATCAGTTTCTTGCATAATATGCTAGCCTAGCTATCGCGCAAACTAAATGATCACAAGTGATACACCTATGGCTTTTCTCGTAGCGGAGGCATTGTTTACGATGGTCCAGAACCATTTATTGGGCGCTACGAATGTCTATCATAACGTCTGTACCTAGCTCAAAGCCAATACCAGAGCCACCACGTGACGTAAAATGCAATCGAGCGCCATGCTAGTCCCTTTTTGTTCTGTGATTGGATACCGAAAGCAGGCGAGAAAATCGCCCATGGTCACCATGCTGCTTTGGAAAGTGAGATGAAATGGAGTGTGCAAAGGAGCATGGGTACTCCCAGGCTAATAATATGCATCATTAGAGGTTTGTTTTGGCCTACTGCTTTTATTACCCCTGCCAAGGAGGTTGTGTTTTCATTGGAATATGTTTCTTTGTCTGTCTGTCTGTCTGTTTGATTTGGTTTTCTGCTTTTATTGTGCCAAGAGACAGGAAATAAGTTGGGGTGAGAGGTGGTGTGGGGATCACAAAATGGCACAGGATCCTTCTGAGACCTGATGATTTATTGTTTAAGCCTTGTAAACTACAGTATGGCTCCACACCAGAGATCAATGATGTGAGACCCAAACCCAAGGAGTTTGCTAGAGAATCATAGTTCATTCTGATAAATCAGGGGTGTGTTTTTTAATTTACATTGAGCTAAATAAAAACAGAACTTTTAAATAATTAACCTTCATTTATCACCCTGAGGAAATAAGTCTTCTGTTTTCTGATTGGCTGACAGGATGTATGTTAATTCCTAGTGGGACTAGACAAGTAGATCTTAGATAAAGATAAAGTACATTAAAAAAAAAAAAAAAAATCTAATCACTCTTCCATATTAACAATCTTTTGAATTGTAACTATGACAAGCATGGTGAATTGTAAATGATATTGAACTAGTGAGCAACAGGGGGAAGGAGCAGGCAGAGAAAATACTGTAGTAGGCTCCCAAGTCTCAAGATGTATCTCAGGTTGCCTAGTAACAGGGCCCAATGACCAAAATAACAAAGACTGCTACTAGGCTTGGGATTTGAACCCAGGACAGTTATTAGCCAAACAACAACCCTACTTCTGCACCACAGAGGCCTGGCCTGGCCTGCCATTGTGGAGAGCTGAGTAAACATGTGTCTTAATTACCCTGTGGCCAAGCTTTTTAAGGCTCTTTGTAAGGCACTATAGTAGTAGGCCTACTCAGTCCTGGGCAAGTCACTTCTCTTTGAAAAAAAGACAACTACAGTGTTAATGACACCCAAGCTGGGTCATCTGCTACCAAACATACAGGATTATGTCTACTTTTGGTCTAGGTTACAGAAACAACCTGACAACATTACCCAGCACTTTCAGTCCAGTGAGTGACTGGGTTAAGAAAATAGCCCAGCATACACATGCCACTGCGAGTGCAGTACACATGCCACTTCACCTTGGGGTCTCTAAGGGCACATGAGGGTACAGGACAGGTACAGTGAATAATGCACAAAAAACATGCACATCCGTCTTCACAGGGTGCAGGACAAAAAGATAAGAATCAATCAGTGGGGCAGACTTTCATTCTCTCTGCATGAGGGTCCATTGACAGAGAAACAGTAGTGGGCCTGTCCCTGTGCCTGCTGACCAAAGTCTCTGTGGTGACTCTCATTCACGCCTTCCTGGAACTGCCTGTAATTTCCACCCACTATCACAGAGCTATTAGTTGAACAAGTGCATACAGTATCAGAGGCAGTTATTGAAGTGCCACTCGGAGGGGAACATGACGCAGGACACTGAGACACCTTCCGCTTGCTATTTTTTGTGTGAGTGCTTGAGGCCAATTTTCTGTTGCCAGTAAATGAATGTTTCAGGGTTCTTGGGTGATACCTGGAGAGCAGCAGCTCAGCCCAGCCCAGTTTCATACTTCTTCACATGCCGTTATCAACCACCTCAACCAAACAGTTCAAAAACTAAATAATAAGGCATATTGAATGAGAAAAGCAGTCGGATTGTGCACTGCTTTCATTAACTGTACAATTAAGTCCACCGAACAAAAACTGAAATTACTCACTGAAAAACTCACATTGATTTATTGTATTTTAAAAAATGTTCAACATAGAAAAAACAGTTGCATTTGCATAAAACTAAGTAAGTAAAAGAGGTGCATTGTTGGGGTTGCAGATTTTACTCAAACCAGACACACATGATATCCAAACATTCATCTTGATTGCGTTTAGACACACACACTTCCTCCATGACTAATTCAGTAGAATTGAAGCAGAACTTCATTACCAAAGCTCCTGGCTGGGCTGTGTAATAAGCTTTAGCAAGTCTGCAATATGCATGTGCTAATTGGCCTATTATCAAAGATTAGCTGCTAAATAATTAATGTATTCATTATGGTGTGCAATGTGTTGCCACTGTGGGCAGGAGACACGGATCCCTGTGTTCAATGATCAGATAAATCAATGCATACTTGACTATGACAGCCCATTCAAATACCAATAGGCCTATCACTATACAGGATGGTGAAATTTGATGCATTCAATTCTGATATGTTAAAAATTACAAAACAACAAACTACTGAATCAACAGAAGATTAAGGATCAGGTGAGGGGTATACTACTTAAAGGACAAGAAAGAATGGTATGGAAGAACAAGATAAGACTGAAATCACTGTGCTGGATGGTGTCATTTGATACATTGAAATTTGATGTGTTCAAAACTAGTGAATCAACAGGACTGAATCCTCAGCTGAGGGGTAATACTACTTATAAAGGATGGCAGAATCGAAGACAAGGTTGAAATAACTTTTAGATGACTTCATGAAAATAAAAAAAGGAAATAGCCAAGAAAAGGACAAAAGCACAGAAATATGGGTTGAAGAAATGTATTCTGCACAACAGCTGCTTTGTTTGTTTTGCTTCACTGATTCATTGGCAAGTCGCACCCTTTATAATGCTGTTGTAATAATGAATATTTCAGATTATTGTACTGTGCTGCTGTGCTCTGCTTTATGCTATCGTACAGAACAAAGCAAGTTTGCAAAGCGTGCTGCCAGAGTAGTTCTTAGTAATAATTGCTAAGTGGCAATGTCGCCCTATTTCTTTTTTAGCAGTTTTGAAAAAGTAGGCTATTGGTTAGATTTTAGTGCCTTGAGATAATTTGAGCCTTTGCCGAGTGCTCTTTATTGCCTTTGATGTGAATTGTTTGATGTGTTTTGCATACAGGGGAGAAAAAGACATTTTTAATTTCCCATACTTCTGACCCAGGGAACTCTGGAAACACGGTGTTGTGTGTGTGGACCTTTTATAGTCACATCTTTGATGCAAATAATTGCATTAATGGCTGTTGTGCCACGGTTGCTGTTGACCATCACTGTATTCACTGCCCAGAATAAGATTAGCTGCATTAAACACAACGTGCCATGTTTGTCCATCACAAATCTGCCCATTGTCCATCACAAGAGAAATGTGCTTTGAAAATAGAAAGCAAGACGCAGTATGCTGTCTGTATTGTAGATGTAAAAAGGCCTAGTATAAAAGCATACAGTGCATACAAGTATTCAATACCCTCTAATGTTTCACCGCTTGTTGCACATCTACGCCGAGTGCCTTGTGCAAATTAACAAAAGACAGAAGAAAAAAAAACTGAAATGGACAGCCTTTGTATTGAAGGACTTGGAGATTACAGTATGTTCAGTGTGTTTTTCTGTTTAGCGCCACCCTAACTAAAAACCTGACCCTCTCAACCCTTACCCTAACCCTAAATTTGGAAAGGTAGTGCCTGGAAGGCACCGCACCGTTGAAGGCAAAAAAGAAAACACAAAAACAAAGACCAACTGAAATATCCACAAGGCCATAAGTATTTACAACCTACCAGTCAGGGAATTCTGGAAATCCTCATGGCTTTCTGTATCAAATGGTATATAGGATGAAGTTCCAGGGAGACAAGCATCACCTCTGCTTCCAAAACTGTGGGACCTATGAATGGTAGAGTGGCCGAACAGAGGCCTCTTTTCAGCAGGGGACGCATTAAAAGCCTGCATTGGTGGAAGACTGAGGTGATGCTGGTCTCTCTGGAGATGGGATAAAGTCCCAGAGGGATAACCAGCTTCTCTGACACACACACGCACAGCCCATGTTGGTTGAGGGCTGAAGGGATAGTTGTTTCCCTGGGACTTTAGCCCATCTCCACAGGATGATGGTAGGGCCGTGTAATGATGACTTCATATCACAAGATAGGCCTATTTCATATATCACAAGATAGGCCTATTTTACTTATGGTTTAATCAAACATTCATTTTTTTTTCTTAATCTATATGATCTCAACCCAAGAATGTTGTGAGTAAGATATCATTAAAGAAATGAGTTAATTTCCTGAAACAGCTCATCTGGCATACTGTACTGTATGTCTCTCCCCTACCTGAAGAGGGCGCTATTATTAGGGTTTCTCCATCTGATGTTATAATTAGAGTGGAGGTCAGTGTTTTATGTACTGTATACACATCAGAAATATCTCAGATTCATTAGCACACTCTGCCAAAATGGGGATATTTTTAATTACATAAAAATGTGTAGACTTACAGGTCTTATCTCTCCAAACAGCTTAAAAAACACAAGGTTATCCCAGCGGTGCCCAGAATGATTTTGTGTTGAGATGGAAGCACACTGTTCACAAAAAAAACATGAAGGTTTGCATAATAATGCAATCATTTATTTGCGTAATCGTATGCCCTTTGGTGCACTTGTAATGAAACTGGGTGCTTGATTTAATATCAAGAATGTCCTTGATTGCTAATATAATAGCGACATTGAAGGTCTTGGACAGAATTTCTATCGTAGAATCTAGGGCATGTTTATAAAACCAGCAAATGGATCTTTTTAATGCACCATGCTGATATTTTAGTCAATGTTGCTTCATTCTATATGTATCGTATGGAAAAATGATATCACTGCTGTATTTTACCAGTTAGTGAGAAGCCTTACTGTACCACTGGCTGAAGTATGTTTCAGATAAGTTTGATAAACACTGTGTGACTAAAGCTTGATAAACCGAGTCCACGAATAACATTAGTCATCAGTTGATTGAAAGCAAGAAAATGTGTTGTACCAATGTAATGTGTCTTGACTGGCAGAAAGTGCCTTGTTGTGACCTGGTTTCTTTGCATATTAATTTGTTGCTCAGCCTAGCCTCCTGACAAGGGGGAATTCAAAGATAACGGTCTCATTATTATACCAAAATGATTACCCAAATAGGTTTCAAAGACCATGTTTCCCAAAGAGTTGGATCTAATGAGTCTCTCTCGCTCTCTGTGAAAAACACACACATGCACGCACACACACACACACACACACACACACACACACACACACACACACACACGCACATACACACACACGTACACTTGAGAGGCAGTCCAAGTTGACAAAAAATGCACAAGAGATGATTGCCCCATTTTATCCTCTCCTCTCCCATTTAAGGGAATGGAGACATACAGTAACTATGAAACATCAGGCCTCCCGTGGACACTCAAGAAAAGAAAAAATCATCCTAGACTCAAAGACTGTATGAATCACTCTCTCCTCCAACACAATGCATCTGCTATGCAAATTAGAACCCTATTGTGCACAGAGGCTTGTTAAACCCATACTGTATATTTACAGTATAACCTCAGAGGAAGAAAGCACAGATCGCACCTGCTTCGGACAGTGCTGCGATTCCACATGCATTTCTCAGCATTTAACAGCCTTCATATATCAAACCACATAAGCCGCAGAACATCACTTGGGAGCAATTATATCTGTTTGTAAAAATCACAGCTCTCCTGGCGTTCCCCCTCTTCTTGTATTCCACGCAGTGCAGCAGTTTGAAGTATGCGGCATTTGTATGCCTTACCATGTTTTCACAACTCTGCGTTGGGAACTTCAAATGGAACAAAAAAGATGAACAGGAATAGAATGAACTCTGAGGACATGTTTCTTGAAAAACAGTCATGCTTTTCTGAGTCCAAAAGGAGGTAAAGCGAGAGAAAAGTGCATCAAAAATGAGGCCTTTTCCACTGAGTCCCAGGAGAGGATCCTGCACAGACAGAACTCAGTCAGCTGAAACTGATCTCCACATCATCTCTGGCATCCATTTTGAGGAGGTGTCGTCTTCGCTCGCTTCCTACAGCCACCCGCCCCCTTCTCTCCCAAGCCACTGGAGCGCAGCGGAACTGCTGTCACAGTTAGAACCTAGACATTTCATTCCGCTCCGTTCAAAAAAAAAAAAAAAAGGTGTGAAACATTGAGTAATTCTGCTTCTCAAAAATGACCCTGTCATTTCTGTGTGACGAGACATGACAGATGAGCGTTTTTGAGCCCTCGCTCGCTTGCTGTACTGGCTGGCCTGCGGTGTTTGGCTTCCTGTGGGTAGTGAACCTGTCCAGAGTGATGGGGCTGAGATGTGCAGCCAAGTCTGCCACTCGGAGGGCTCATATGCCTGCCCCGTCATCTGCCTCCATGAGTGAAAACAAGCTTGTTTGTCACGGCGCTTAGTCAAAGACGAGGCCTGTTGACATCGTGTTAATCATCAGCACAGACAGACAGACCTGCTGCTGAGTGACACATGTGGTGAAGGGCAAAAATAAATAAATAAAAATGACACATGTGGTGAAGGGCAAAAATAAATAAATAAAAATAAAAAAAATCACGGTGAAATGAGACTGAAATTGCATACATGACATCTATCTAAAACTACAAATAAGCCACTGTACTAATCAAATGACCATCGCTCACTATTTGACAAGGTCACAATAATGATGTTGCTCCCAGACTCTAAAATGCATATCGTAGTGTGTTTCTGAGAGATTTGACTGTTTCTACTTGCTAATGCTTTAGATTGCAGCCTGAGAAGCACTGAGTATGAAGCAGAGGTAAATTATAGAGTATTTACTGCATTTATGCTGGAATAACACAAACAACATGAAAGCAAAACTAGCACAGGAAATTTGCCTGAAGGTGCATCAGAAACCATGGGAATATCACACCTGATATTGAATATAAAATAACTGCAGCCTAATGGTAGGGTTGTGTCATGTAGTTTGTCTTATTACAAAATACTTCAGCAGTAAATACTCTAACAACTATCCTTTGATACTTCCTAATTCTTACCAACCCAGTACTGTAATGTAACACATTTCCTTTATATCCATAAAGGTCTTTTGACTGCTTGAGCAAAACTCTGAACTGAAAAACGTAAACGAACGGCACAATGCACTTGATAGAGACAAGAGTACTTGACGTAAGTTGTACATTATCCAGTCTTGTTCTCTCTAGTCTAGGCTGCCCATGAAGTAAAGAATCCATTTGAAGAGCATTTTGCTACAGATCATCTGCAGTGGGCTATCAGCTAAAAGCCAATCATTGATGCGGACAAACAATCAATTGGGTCCAACTACTCTGCTATGAAACCAGACCTAGTGGAAGTGTACAGGGTTCATTAGGCAAGCAGTAAATCTGAAATCTATACTGATCAGTTTTAAAGTTCAGTAAGTGCAGACTTCACTGTTATCTATTTTCACCTCCCTGAGAGACATGAGAACAGAGATCGTTTGTCTCGACAGACAGTCAGACACACGCACACACACACACTCACGGCGAAAACATAACCTTGCTAACAGACAAACAGACAGACAAAACAATCAAATCCCAAAGAAAACATAACCTCCTTGGCAGAGGTAAATATGTGTCTTTATAGATATCTGGGCCCGTGTAAACAAAGCATAATATTCTGCTGAAAAAGAACATACCGGTATTGCATATAAAAACAGCAAGTGCCTTACTGTGATTAACAGTGCTTAATTTGTGCCGGAACATGCCGGAACAGGATCCCCCACCTCGTCATTTTGACCCCCCGCGTTCCGGGACTTATTTTGGCTGATCCGCCACCTCTCGTGAATAATATTTTTTTATTTAAAAAAAAAAAAAAAAAAAATCATGACAACGTTTTAAAATGTATAAAATCAATTCATGAATTGTACAAAATAAATTGATGGATTTTGTTTTCATAATAAGTCTTCATACCTTCATGTATTTATTAATTAAATTCAATGTTACTGGTCGCCGGGGATTTGTTGACAAACCACGCCTCAGGAGGAACAAAACCGAAACTTAAGAATACTGGCAAATCGAGGAGGTCAGTGTGTCAGTGAGAGGGGCAAACGAATGGTGTGTACTAAAAATGTCTAAACGACAGATGAATTTGATGTCCTTTTTTAAGAAAAAGGAAGAGGGAGATGAGTCAAAAAAACGTTATAAAGCAACCGGCGATGGGGGCAGCAGCATCGCAATTGAAGCAAGTAGAATGGCTAGTTCCACCGCCTCAACAGCTAGCGTGCAGGTGCACGGACAGCTAGCTACCGGTGCTGATACCGACGACGACACAGCAACGGATCAGGACAATCGCCACCAGCCAAATACAGCGGAAGAAGAAAGTCGTGATGATCGCCAACAGGTCAGTGCCTCATTTAGCCTGGAGCAAGAAACAACCAAGCTGGACCAAGAGGTGGGTAGGCCTACTGGAACAGCTAACGTGGAAGGTTCAGGAGAGGAGAGCGGAGAGGAGAGCACGGGAAGGGGCGGAGAGGAGAGCGCGGAAAGCGGCGGAGAGCAGGATGGGGCTTCCAGCGAGAGATCTGGGATGGGATGCTCAAATATTTGGACGGCAGATCAGTTCAAAGTCAAGCAGACATACAACCCCTGGCTCATTATGAAAAGTTCTGGTTTGGGCTGCACAGTCTGTAAAAAAGTGGGGACATTGGGGCCACTAAAGACTGGGGGGCTGAAACTTGCCAAAGAGTGGGTGTCCAGTACAGTGTCATCATCCGCTTTGGATATTAAAAAACAGCAACGCGCACTCCGGAAAAAAGTATTCGAACATGCCCGTACTAAGGCTCATCTGGCAGCCGCAAGCATTCTGGAAAAAGCCAAAGTAGACAGTATGGGCCAGTGTGTAATGAACAGTCAGTCAGAACAAATTACCACCACAGCTCGCATATTTCGCACAGCATACAAGGAGGCTAAACGTCACCGTCCCGCATATGGCTTTGAGCAGGAGATTGATTGTCAAGAATTAAATGGACTGGACATGGGGAGGATTTTGCACTCAAACGTAGCGTGTAGTAACATTCAAAAACACATTTCAGAAGAAATGAAAAGAAAGCTATTCGAAAAAATAGTTCTATGCGCACCGAAACTCAGTTTAATGTTGGATGAGTCAACTAGCTTGAGTAAGAAGAGCTGTTTAATCATTTATATTCGTGCTCAGTTGCCCGACATGGACAAACCCACTAACATTTTTACTGAGCTTGTGGAGCTAGAGGATCTAACTGCCCAAGGTATTGTCCATGCACTGCTGACTGCCCTGGAGCGTCTTCACTTCACCCAGGAATTTCTGTCTAAAACCCTCATTGGGGTAACTTGTGATGGTGCGTCCGTTATGTTGGGGCGTAAAAGTGGAGTGGCGAGTCGGCTCCAGGCAATGTTCCCCAACATCACTCTGTGGCACTGCTCTGCCCACAGACTTGAGCTCGCGGTTGCCGACGTAGTGAAAGAGATGGGCGCCGTAAATCACTTTAAAATACTGATGGACAAGTTATATGCACTGTATAGCACATCCAACAAAAACCGATTGGAGCTGAGAGCGGCTGCGGAGAGCCTCGATGTACAACTATGCAAAATAGGTCGAATTCTAGATACCAGGTGGGTGGCATCGAGTTTTAGAACAGTCGACGCTGTGTGGAAGAATTACCCAGCACTTTACAAGCATTTCCAAACGGCATCCGACGATCCCTCTCGTGATGGCATCACAAGGAGCACATACAGCGGCCTTGCTATGCGCCTGTCTTCACATGCCTTTGTGAACAATTTAGGCATTATGTGCGATGCACTACAAGAATTGTCTGAGCTTTCAGTTGAGCTTCAAAAAAGAGACGTCACCATCATTTCAGCACACAAGACAATTTTCCGTGAAATCAGAGTATTCGAGGCAATTTCAGAACGGCCAGGGCGCTACACTGAACTGAGCCAAAGGGGGATCGTTGAAAACTCGTTCCAAGGTGTCACACTGAATGGAGGAAAGCCAAGTGACAAATCACTCGACCACAAGCAGTTTTTCCTAACTGTGGCCAAGAACCTGGAGAAGCGCATGCTATCGCAAGGAGGTCGGTTGCCAGACAAAACTGGATATAACAAATTCATTGAGGAGTTGAAGGTACTTTATTGGCCTGATGGAGCAGATGCGTTGTATGGAGAGACTGAGGTTGAGTCACTGTGCCAACGCTTCAATATTACAAACCCACGCGCAGTCATACGGGCCTACAGGGCATACAGAGACTCGGGTGGAAACGACATGCCCGATGAACTGAGGGAATTACTTGTTGCCGTCAACAGTATTCCAATTGCAAGTGCTGAATGTGAGCGTGGATTTTCTCAAATGAATTTGATATGCACTCCCCACCGTGGCTGTCTGCTCATACCCACCATATCATCTTTGCTGTTCCTGAATCTTGTTGGACCACCACTGGATAAATTCAACCCTGTCCCTTACGTGAGGTCGTGGGTTTCCAAGGGACACAGAAACGCGACAGACGCACGCAGTAAAACCCGCAACAGAGAGAGGGAGGAGAATCCGGACATGCTGGTGATGTGGAGTATTATGAGCAGCTAATGGTGAGTCCTTCGCATTTGTTGTCCGTAACACACACACACACACACACACACACACACACACACACACACACGCGCAGCGCGCGCGCATATGAAAACATATTACCTGTACCAAAAGTTAACGCACTCAAAATATGGTTGTTTTCTTGAATGTTTGTACTTCATGTAGCGCTGGGTCGGGTTTTTTTTGTAATGCAATCTTATGGCATTTATAAAAGGGATGTTGTCTGAAATTGAGCCTTTTATGTGCCACAGCTGTAGAAGTGGCAACTCACTTGATGTTTTTTTGTGCGTTCCGGGACCTGAGTCATGTCGTCATCGACTTGTCGTTATAATGTACTTTGCGTTCCGTTACCTACTGATTTACAAATTAAGCA
>JAODXP020000004.1:14640025-14732639 GCA_027497455.2 Sardinella longiceps | reverse complement strand
GAACGTTGTCCTATGGTGATTCCTGCGCTCAAACCTACGCTTGTTTTCACGTTCGTTTGATAAATGAGGGCCATTGTGTTCAAGAAGGTTTTAACACACACACACACTCTCTCTCTCTCTCTCTCTCTCTCTCTCTCTCTCTCTCTCTCTCTGTGTGTGTAGGCTATTATTCTGGTGACAAATGCTACACCCTTTACCTTTTGCACAGTGCACTAATTGCATCTCTAATTGTCTAAAAGTATCTAATTGTGTAGAGATAGATATTTACAGAATTTATAGGAGTAGTAGCCTAACTTTTGTGACTTTAAAAAAAAAAAAAAAAAAATAGGCCTAGGAGTAGTAAAATTGAGCCTATGTCTCCCGTGTTAGGCTATTGGAAAGCCCTGATGTAGGCTACAGTAGGTGGGGGTCAGCTCTATGTTCCCACAGCCCTATGTTCCCACATGTTCCCACAGCCCTATGTTCCCACATTTGTTAGGAATTTTTATTTTTCACAGAATTTTTGGAAATTAGGCCCTATGTTCCCACAGCCCTATGTTCCCACAACCCTATGTTCCCACATTTCTTAGGAAATTTGGGAAATTGTGCCCTGTTCTCACATTACAAAGATTTTTTTTAATATTTAGACCCTTTTTCTCACAGCAATATGTTCCGATAAGGGCATATTCACACCAACACAGGTAATATTTATGCAGTTAGCCCTTCACATTAGAATGGAGGATTCTGAAACTGAAAACGATTCCAAAAATGATTGCTGAGGTTGATTTCAAAAATGGTCGCTGAGGTGGATGAATATAAAATCGTTCTGGAATGTGAATGCAAAACATTCTGAAAACGAGAGTGGATGAAGATTGTTTTCATTGTGAATATGAATCTAGGCAGCACAGCATAAAAGAACCTTAACCCTTACCCTAAACCCCTCTACCTGGAAGGCACCATTGAGGGCAAATAATACCAAAGATCAAATCTTGCTTGAACTTACATAGGGGGTCTACCAGGCAGGGGTAGAAATGTGGAACTATAGTCCCTGACTTTGATGAAAGAAAGGGAAAAAAAATTCTTAGAAATGTGAGAATATACTGTCTGTGGGAACATAGACATAGAACATAGAGCTGTGGGAACATAGACACGCTCCCCAGTAGGTGTACCCATTAAATTGGTCCATGTCCGTGTTCAATTTGCACTACCTGCAAGATCAACCTAAGAAAGACAGTAGGCCTACAGTTTTGCTATTGGAGACTAAAATTTGCTATTTGGAGATGTCTGAGTAAAACACAACTACACTTTATCCAGATAAATTCTCATATAGGCCTACATTTATGTAGCCTATAGACAGGGAAATTTAATAAGCTCAACTTGCCCCTCACCAAATTTTACCCCACTACTACTTGAAGAAAATGCCTCGGTCAACAGAGTTCATGATTTTGTTAGTCATCATCATCATCATCATCATCTAATGGCTTACTTGAGCACTACAGTAAGCCTAGTAGGCTATTTGACTATTCTATTCAGGTCTTTTCTGAATCACAAAACACATGTGAAGGGAATTCACACAGAATAAAAAAAAATCACATTTTTACTCATATTTTTAGGTTATGGCTAGGCCTACTTGATTTTTTCAGACTGAGGACAATCGCAAGCTATCGCAAATCCTCCTCGTTCCACCAGTCTATCATGACTGTCTTCTCTTCTGTGGTTTGGTGGGCAGGCATTTTTAGGAAGAGAGGACGTAGGCTAGCTATCACATGATAAATTTGATAATGGCTTCAAATTCTCGCCTGTGACGAGTTGCCTAGTCTAACTATAAAGAGGAGGTAAACGTAGGCTACTTTATTTCAAAGATTCTGCAGCTGCGGCCTACACCGCTCTTTTTTGTCAGCGGCATCCTTGCTCACACGAACCGTTTTCACCGTGCACTGTTTTGTTCTCAAACAGACCTGAATTGGCAGTAGCCTAAAGCGATCGACAGACATATCCGTTCCAGGATATTTTTCTTTAAATGCCAACATATAGGCCTGGCCTAATGTAGCGGACAGGGCTTTTTAAAATGAACTCTGTAGCCTGAACATCCTCCGCTGCCACACACCTGCAGATATGCTTACGTCACAATGGCATACGTAAAAAAGCCTCACATCAAACGTAGCCTAGTGCGAGATTTATTTCACTATTGCCTAGAGCAGCAAGCGGACGTCTCCGAAAATGCTCCGTAGGTTTGTCATTTAAATAAGTAGCCTAAGAGAACTTCACTCTGAAAAGGTAAGATCATTTCACAACCTTAAGATGGTAGAACTCACAGCGGAGAGCTGTGCCCATCAGTGTTTTTTGTTGCATAGGCTACATGAAGTTGTCTTCTCCACAACTTTCTGACATAGTACAAACAGCATTAAATTTGTCCTAAGTGCTCTCTTTAAGATTATAGCATAGCCTAGCTTAAATTCATTCTAATTGCACAGTTGTTGACGTAGATTTATAGCAGATAATGTGGTTGCTATGGTTACTGAAGTTGTTGCTATGGTGGTTGCTAGGGTAAACTATGGTTGATGCTGGTTGCTTATTATGGAAGTGGTTGCTAGGCTATTGGGGTAATTATGGTGGTTGCTATGGTAACTGTTTCTTTGGTGCTTTACAGCATTGTAGTTGGCTTTGTGGAGGTGTTGCTAGGCTTTAGGGTGCTGAAGATTGATGTTGTACAGGGCAACTGCTTTTTGGTTGCTATGCAATATACTGTCAGAACACAACATGAAAGCGTAGGGTAGGCTAGGTGTCAAGGTTGTTGATTTGTTTTTGTGATGATTGCTATGGAATTTTGGTTGCTAACTTACAGTATGGATGCTTTAGAAACCATACCTTGGGCTAGGCAGAAATGTTGAATGGTAGATGGATAGTGGTCTCGGAAGCATGTAGGCTGCAGATGTGTACTGTGCATATTTAATCAGTTTTCAAGTGAAACAGCTATCATTGGTTACCGTTAAGCTTACAGAATGATTGCTGGGACTGTTAATTTGAAACCAGCAGTAAGCATTTAGATATATCTACCAATTTGTACATGATCTATCCATTCACTGATGTTGATATGATTCATGTGAATCTCTTCCAGACTTGAAGACATTTTGTTAGAATCTCACAATCATGGAAGGCAAGTACCATTAATGTTTTCAATAGTCAAGATATGCAATTTTCTTTTAACTTCCATAGACCCATTATGGTCTTAAGGAAAGTATGGATAATACTGAGTTGTTTTGTTAAATTTCCATGCATAGAAGATCCTTCAAAGAGTCGTCCGGGTTCTTCAAGACTCGAGGACGGCTCGGACTCAGGATCTGCACTAAGCTCTCCACAGGAGAAGATGGACCCCTGTTCTTTACAGGAACACATTTTAAATCTCACAGAGGAGTGAGTTCTGTTTCTTACAAATTGACCAAACCACCAACAACAGACCTTTGCCATTAATAGAGAGAACCATTTCTAAAGCTTCTTTCTTTTTTACATTTTCTTAGTGAATGGAGAGTTTTCAGCAGCATGCTGCATACTCCTGTGAGTATTGGTCTTAAAAACAAACAATCAATGTTGTCCCCTAGTTAACCTTCCAGACTCTTCAAACCATCATTCCATTATTTTGACATTGTTGCTTTCTTGTCTGTGAAAGTGAATGAGACTATGATATTTCTGTTCAACATAGATGACACGCATGCAGTTTGCTGAAATATGTATGGCCGTAATGAAGGTTGTGAGCCTCAGCTCCATCACAGTTATTGTGCCTGCATACGTGGGTGTGGCAAAAGATGTGAGAACCAGCAGACAGACTACACCAACAACAATCTCTGTCATTACATCAACTGAGAGGTACTGATTACACATGACTTAGAGTTTGTCACAAGAAAACTGAGTACTGATTTTCTATGATTATGAAATACTAACATTTCTTTGAAATTGTGCTTCTACTCTAGGTCATACCACAGCTCTAAGGACACATCTCCTGAGACTGAGAGTGCCTCCACCTCTTCACCTGAGTTGCCTGGCGGACCTGTGAGTGACTTGGTGCATAGGATGAAAGGAGTCCTGGCGTCTCTACGCAAAACTGTGTACCCTCCTGCTGAGGATTCAGAGAGCTCTGCATCTGAGCGCACTGCCAGCACCAAGGCCACCTCAGAGACACATGGAGATGCAGCCCATGATCTGGCCTGCATCACCACAATCCTTGACAGGCTGGTAGCCAGCGGACGCGTGCACCAGATTGCCAAAAACCTTGTCAGTCAGGTCCAGGGTGCCATGCGGGACAGCGCTCCAGCTACCGTTCCTCTGGCTGCTGGCAAAAGCGTTTCTGACTCTGTTCTCTCTGCCAAGGTGAAGGCCGCTCCCAGGAGAACCCTCAGTGCCTCTAATATGGTTTACACGTATGCTGAGGAGGCCATCAGGAATTTGCTGCAGCCATACTTTCTCCCCCTTGTGGCATGGAGTGACGCAAGTAGCCGTCCCCGTAGTGCCACTACCGAAGGGCCCTCACCTTCCCTTCTTGGACTGGAGAGAGATGAATGCAGCTGCCTGATGAGCCAATTGATGCAAAGGTTGCCTGCTGATATCAGCCTTAGGGAACCTGTGGGTTCTGCCAGACCCAGTTCTGCACCTCAGGGCCGAGTCACCGTGTCCCCTTCACAGGGATTTAGTGAAGTTGCAGATCTCTTCACTAGAGTCATGACTTCTCAGGTCATGGACATGATTGATTCCGAGCTCAAGAGACATGAGCAGGCTAGGCTTCCATCACCTGACCATGAGGTATCTGCCATTGAGGGACCAATGAGTGATATGGTGCCAGGTTGGTATGGCGGTTTGTTTTCTGGACTAATCCAGAGGTTCCTTTCCGAATTTCTGCCAACTGAATCGGTCCTCTCCGATGGCGTCAGTGGAACACCGTCACCACCCATGAGCCTGAGCACCCATATTAGCACCGCTAGCCCTGTTGTAGAGTTAGCCCCTCAGGATCTTGAGAATATGCTGGGGTTGTTCACCAGGGTGATGCTTAGTCAAGTTCTAGACATCATCCAGTTGGAGTCTCCAGGAACACTAGTTTCCCCCATTGCTGAGCTGCGCCCATACAGCGCAACCAGCAGGCCATCAAGTGCTTTGTACTCCATTTTGGGCTCAGATTTCTTCACTGATGGAACATCTGTGGCTAGTGCAGCCAGCAGGGACAATGGCTGCTTGGTCACCGCACTGGTGCTGAGGCTGCTGGTGAAACTGAGAGATCAGTCAACTTCCTCTCCAGACACTGTGGAGTCTTCCAGAGAGTTGATTGGGCAAATCCTCTCTGAGTTCAGCAGTGCCACAGGGACTCCAGACTTCCAGACCTACCCGAATAATGTCAAGATCCAAGCCATCTACAGAGCCGTGGATAAGTTCCTTTTGAAGGAGTTTGGACCAGAGACTGTCCTGCAGAGAGCAGTGGACACACAGGATGAGTCTTTTGACACCATCCTGCTCTCGTGCCTGAGGAAGGAGCTGCTTCCACGGTGTGACGCTGAAGTCATTGCTGTCCCATCACCCCAGAGTTCTCCTGCCCTGACTGCTACCCCCTCTGCTCCCAGTGCCTCACTCTCCCTTGGGCCTGTGCAGGGAGCAGCATCCAGGGAGACACCCAGAAGGTGGTTCAATATAAAGGTAGGGCAGAAAACCATGACCACATAGCCTATGACTTACTTACAAGAGAGTGTGATATCGTTAAAAATATTGTTCAGCCTATATTTAATTTTTTTTTTTTTTTTTTGTCAATCAGATGCCAAGACTATGCCGTAAGAAGGTGTTCCCAAGTAATGCAGTTTCTGACTCCAGTGAGTATTTATTCAGTATGAAAGATGATTATTGTTGTTGCTGTTGTTGTTTTACTGAGTGGTACTCACTCCTTTTCAGTAGGTGAGCGTGTAGAGACCCCTGCATGTGATACCCCATCTGTGTCCACTTCTAGCCAGAGGCCTCGCAAACACTCCTTCTTCAGAGGGATTTTCACTTGCTGCTTCAGAGGCTCATTTGAACATTGAAAAATGTTTTTATTGCTTAGGCCTACTCAGGTTACTCTCCCTTGCCCCTTTACCCCCAAATTAAAACGAAATAAATAAGAAAAACAAATAAAAACCTGGTAGAGAAATTGTTTGCAAAGTGAAGGCAGGGCTGGACTGGGGGAAAAAAATGATCCGGGCATTTTTGGCCATGGCAGCCCACCATGATTTTATTCAATAATAATAATGTGGCTAGCTAAAATAACACTGTAAGATGGACACATTGCATTAATATGAGAGATTTAATTATATAATTTATGAAAATTATCAGTAAATAAATGACTGCCCCAAAAATGACCGTCAGCCTGCCGGGCATTGCCCTGTATGCCCTATGGGCAGTCCATGCCTGGCTGCATTTGACATTAGTGTGGTTATATTTTTTCATTCATTCATTGTAAAAAAAAAAAAGGGTCACTAGTCTCTACATGTGGCTACAGCAGTAAACTAGTAAGATGTAATTAGTGTAGTAGTGCAATAAGCAATAAACTTCAACAAACAAACAAAAAAAACAGAATACAAATGTAGTTAGTCTAGTTTGTCTGTGATGGCATGGGAGGTTTCTTTGTAATGATGAAGTATTACAAATACAAGGAGGATTTTTACCCTTTACTCATGGGTGCCCCTCGTACTGTCTGTATAACGCAGCCCCGAATTTGATGCTCTACAAATTAAATTGAATTGAATTGAAATTCAAATTAAAGGATTGGTAGGTCTACAGTTTATTGACTCTCAGTATAGACTCAAGACTTGGGTTATGCATTAAAAATAATTAAAGTTTAAAAGATTGAAGGTTCTCTATGTAGATGAACTGTATGGCCACATACACATTGGATAGCCACACACATTTCTATACTAGGCCTAATCTAGATGGATGGCCACACATACAATTCATACTAATCCGAAGATCTGAAAAGCATCACCCATTTAATCTGCATACAATTACAGTCAGCACTTTGGCATAGTCTCCTCTACTCCTCAGGCTGTGATATTAAAGGCAATACAATACAGATTATGGCTGTACTGTTGCTTTACTGCCACAATACAACTACTGTAAATAAATCTAATCCTGTGCATTCGTCAAACTGGTAGCACACATCCTGATAATGCAGGCCTATTCGTGCAATTTAAGGGCAACTTCAATCAAATTTCCGAGCTTTATTGCTATAATAATGATATGAAGACGCCAGAAATTTAGATCCACCCCTATAGGTTTCTTAAAACAGAATTATCCCTGACAACTGACCCCTGGGGCAGAAATTTAAACAGCATTTTTAACATTTTCACATGTTCCAACTGTTACCACAAAAAAAAACTATAAAAACAACAGACACCTTAAAAACAGTTTTAACCACTTTGTTAGTCATTTGTAGTCACTCTATACACACTACAGTAACGTCATGTGTCTTGATTATAATATATAGCCAGAGACACTTATATAGTTGACAAAATTACTTTGTTTGGTAACCAAAAGATTCAATCATGACCACATATCAGGTTGGAATACATTTATTTGATCCTTCTGTAAACAAGGTGATTAAGAAATCATGGCATTTTCCCCCATGAAAACAGAGTATGAACTGTTCCACTAAGGTCTATGAAAAAAGGAACAAAAAACATGAATTGGTGACAACTGACGAGTTTAATTTTAATCTGTACATATTCCACAATCCCTGGAAGAGTGAGTTTTTTTTTTAAATGCCAATATCCCGAAGTAAGTGCCATTGAAGGGATTCCTTGCAAGGCAGCGGTTAAAATCCATCTCACAGTAGCAATAGATCTACATTATGGCACAGGATACAGCTTCTTGTCCTTTGACTTTCCACACGACTGACTGTAGTGGTCTTATATCCAACACATTCCAGAAAATTTAGTGTACACAGTTTCAGTTTCATATTCATACATATTTTTCATCTTTTTAATGTTTTGTACCGTGCTATGACAGTTCCATACATTGCATTTGATGAGAAGAGCACAAGGCAATAGATCCAAATGGGTTTCCTGCACATCATGAATGAATGAACAGTCAAATGCATTCTTTAGAAAGTAATTCATGACAAAAGTTGAAACTAACTGCCAATCCTTCCACTTACAACATTCATGAGTGTAGATCAAGTATTAAGTGTTATATTTGTAGGACTGATTTGTTTTGACATGTCAAGTTAAACCATTGTTTTACAGTCATGTGAACTAGTAGAGTTGTAAAGTTTCGTGTTACAACATGAGTTTTTTTTTTCTTCTTTTTTTCTTTCTTTCATTTTTTTTTCTTTTTTTTTTTTACATGTTGAGTCAGCAAACAGATGAAGCAAGCAGTCACCCTTTACAACAGTTTAAAGCAATTCTGTTAGTTAACCCCCTTGATGCAACAAAAATTGGTCCTAAAGAGAAAACTGGACACAAAAACAGTTACACTGGGATGGCAGCACATCGTATTTTTTTTTTAAAAAAAAAAAGAAAAAAAGAGCAGGAGGTGGCAAAACAGATTTAAGTGCCTGAGCCATTGTAGCGGTGGAATGTCCTTGTATAGTCCGGGATCCAAGGCTCTTTTGTAGGGACAAAAGCCCCTCTTTAAATGCTGATCTGCCATCACACCCCGAGACACATTCCAACATTATACCAACGACTTAAAAAGACCACATCCCATCACAACAGCAAAATTATGGGATTCAAGACATCAACAATTAAAAAAAAAAAAAAGGACATTGGAAAGGTTCAGAGGGCCAATAGGGGTTGGTGGACCTCAGAGGATATTGTTCCTGAGGCAGACTAGAACTTAGAACTTCAGGGCAAGTGGACAGTTCCATGGTGCTGTATGATGTAGTGTAATGGGTCAGATGGAAGATAAAGACAATGATATTTCACCTAAAAGATATGCATGCAGTATACCCTCCGGTGCCATGCTGTACAACAGGAAGACCATCAGAGCACAGAGAATGGCTCTTAGCATTCGAGAGGCAACATCATCTACACAAAGCTGTCATGGGCAGCACCATTATGTTAACTAGTGTATGGACTAAGCTTCACATCAAATCATAGTGTTGCTGGACTGGAAGTCCAAATTTAGTGTTGTTTTTTCCCCCCATCAAGGTTTTTGCAGGACAAAAAAACAAAGAAAGGAGAGAAGGAGAGAGAGAGAGAGAGAGAGAGAGAGAGAGAGAGAGAGAGAGAGAGAGAGAGAGAGAGAGAGAGAGAGATTACTGATTTCCCACCTTGACCAACCCACCCACCCGCCTAAACCATGAGAACATTTTTGGTGTGGCACGACAAAGATGTCTGACAGACAACTCAGAATAAACAGGCTGGAGAATGAGAGGGGCAAAAACAAAAATGTTTAACAAAAAACAAACAAACAAACAAAAAAAAAAAACACACAACAATACAGACAACAATGCATTGCTAATGAAGCCTGATAGTGCTGTCAACATGTTGGGGGACAGACAAAGGTGTGCTTAAAGAGGGTGCTGCTGTGTGGATGGGTAGGGGCCACGTTAGTATCCAGCCTTCTTCAGGTAATCAGTCATGGTATAGGCTTTCTTGTTGAGCTGCCCTCCATGGATACCTTCCTTTCCCATGACTAAAATCAATACTAGAGTACACAAGGAAACAAAAAGACGACAAATGAACAAAAACCTGAAAAAAGACCCTGACCCCCCCGACCCCCCCAAAGCTGACAAAGAGGGACATAAAACAGGTGACAAAGACCCTACCATCATCTCTCCCTATTTGCTATTGTTCTTTACACCCCATGTCCAAAGACATTTAACTGTTTGCAGGGAGAAATTGTGACAGCAAAGCTTTTTTTCCCCTTCCCCTTTTCTGCCCCTCAATTAAAACTAAATAATATTTATTACATTAAAACCCTGAATCCCTCAAGTATTTCGCCATTGAGTATGCCTTCTTATTCAATCCGCCTCCGTGGACCCCTTCTTTGCCCATAACAAGAACCAAGACTGGAAGAGAAAGAGATAGACAGACAGAAGGGAAAGTTGAGAAAATGCAGAGGTTAAGGGAGAAATCAAACAGGACAGCGGAAACAACAAGGATTAAAGAATAGGACTGTCACTCCAATTGAGAGAGAGAAAAAAAGTTCCAGATCAGATATTCATAACAGATAAAGTTCTGTTTGAACTTAGTGCAAGTTTAATTTGTTTTTCAGCATCAAAAATTCAAATCTAGGAGGTAACTAACATGCTGGATTTTGTTTAGATTGTACATGTACAGTGATGTAATCCCATAGGCCTAATGTTAACAGACCAAACGGAACTCAAGTCACCAAATTTTGAGAATGTTCAAAAGTTCCTCTCCACAAGTTAGCAAGAAACTGCAGATTCTATCCTAGAGGGAGGCCTCTGGATTAATATCATAATAATAAAAAAACAAAGCACAAAACCTAAGCCTTTTCATCTGCAAAGAAACGCTGGAATGCTCAAGTCTGATGAAGACAGACTGAGCAAAAATGCACAGCTGGCGTATGCCTAATGTTAAATACATTTAGAAAGTTTCTTAATAGAAGCAGTCTGGATCTGTAGTTTTTTTTTTTTAATCTTGACAAGCATATTGAAGTGACAGAACCTTTAAAACATGCAGTTTGTGTGGAAAACATGCAAAATATTGTCACATACAAAGAAAAAGGTACAGATTGAGCAGTGCTTAAGTAGCCTTTTCAGTCAGTGAAGAGGGGGAGAAGTGGAAAGGGAGGGAATTCAGAAAAGATACCCTAACCTGCAACCAATTTCCCCTTCAAATGTAGGGAAACAAGGTGTGTTGATAATGATAAAGTAGGGTAAATACACGCCAGACTCGAGTAGGAGAGGCACTACCATCTGAAGCTCCACATCATTAGCCCTTCAGAACTCTAGAGTTAGGCTCTGACCTTTTCGTTTTCTTTTTTTTTAAATATTCTATTGGATTTTGGAATGTAACTACATTAGTTACTGGAAAACAACATGGATTAAACATGGATTTTAATGGAGGTTAACGGAAAGGACTTCTAGTGTTTAGTACATATGTTACACTAGGATTTCAAATTATACTATGGGGTCACATTAGATAAGGAGAATATGACGACTTAATTTCAATGTACATTAAATTATGTACAATAAGAAAGTAACTTAGTGAAATGTTTCCTGCATCTAAAGCCTATTCAACTAGGAAAAATTATCATTTAAATAAAAAAAAAAAAAAAGAGCGAGAGAACCCCAACACGTCTGAACCTATATTCTACTAAATATGAATAAAATCGGATCTACGATAGCGGAAACATAATTTAATATAGAAATATCAAGGACTACCCAAACCCATAAAGCAGAGTGAACCGGGCACGGTTTAGCCCAAGTTAGCATTCATATTTATTCAAACAGAATTACATATACAAGGTTTGAAGGGAGAAGTGGAGTGCATGCAAGAGAGAGAGAGAGAGAGAGAGAGAGAGAGAGAGAGAGAGAGAGAGAGAGAGAGAGAGAGAGAGAGAGAGAGAGAGAGAGAGAGAGTTGGGTCGATCTTGATTTATCTTGATTTGATTTTTCTTGAGTTATGATCGACATCATGATATGATGCCATGCACCCACCCAGCCAGGTATACATCAATTCTGCATTTCCCTCTCTAGGCAGAATAAATAGAATAATAATGAATAGAATGCCATTCCAGTGCACATTAAAGGTAGGGTACAAGACTGTACAAAAACATTTGTGCAAGCTAAATTTGAAAATGCACATTTCTTCAAGGCCACCACTGTCCCATGATTTAGTCGTTTAACTGCTGAACCAACTGCTGAATATTCCATCACAACAGACGTTCTTGAGCTCTAGCCTAAATCATGGCAAGTAGCCTACTTATAATTATAGTAAATAGCAAATGGCTACAATAACTACTTCCTTTTCCAGATAATGTCATCCTGCATTCTCATGGGATGTGAGATTAGTTATGGCTAATACCCCCTAGTGCTTATATTCAATTTCTAATTTATTTTCATCATATCAGGCTGATGTGAAATGTTATAAAAATCTTTGTTTCGGGCAATAGGAGTGAGGTTTTATTTACTTTTTTTATATGTAAATATTTTTAACAGACGCTTTTATCCCAAACAACTTACATTCTTCAACTATCAATTACTAGACTTCAGCCAGTCTCTCCTAGAACAATTTAGGGTTAAAAGAGAAATTCAGTGTGACAAGGACCCAAAGTATATTGTAACATCATTAAAAAGTTGTTTTCTCTGGGCTGCAAGAACGTATCAAAATTCTTCTCCCCGGCAAATGTTCCAACTTTTAATGATGTTGCAATATACTTTGGGTCTTTATCACACCAAATTTCTCCTTTAAGTGTGTTGCCCAAGGGCACAACAGTGGCAGCCAGGGTTTGAAGCCACACTTTCCTGGCTACAAGCCCATCTATTCAGGTTCCTTAGCTGCTATGAGACCACCAAGGGTTTCAACCATTGAGAAGTAAGACCATCTACTTAGACATTAGAAACATGCCCGGACCACTGCTTTAAAGTCCCCCCGTGGAGGACCCGTTTTAGTCGGTAGCACCAATTGTGTTCAGTCCTCTAATAGTAGAATGTAGGTTCAGACGTGTCAAGTTGCAAATTAGAAAATTACATGGTTAACTAGTTAGTATAAGAGACTAGTGACTTATCAATGGAAAAATTATGTTGTGCAGTATTAAAAAGTCTGAAATTATGTTAGCAATACTTTTTTTTAGTAAAAGGTGGGAAGTGTTATAGTCAAAGCGGCCATCTCAATACTAAAGGCCTGGGGGAAATCTTGTAAGTAAGGTGTTTCATGGGACAAAGCTGAAGGAATACAGAAAAATCAGCGGCTCAACTCTGACATGAACTCCCATAAAAAAAAACATACTGCAATAACATACAAGCTCTAGAGTGATTAACGTACTATACTTGGGTCTACAAGTTAACCAGCATCATCATTTTATAGCATGTATTTGGCCTACAACATAGTGCATATCCAGCAGATATTTAAGAAAAAGTGCCAATATGGCTCAGAGGTTTATAAAAAGTACTTCAACTCAAAGCAACAACGTTGAAAAGTATCAGTCCCAAGAGTGCTATAAAACTGACAATCAGATCACATACTACTGTATGCATTGACTAATAAATAAATACTCCTTATTGCTTGTACAAGAGATCTTACCTTTGCCAGCCTTGCCTACGGAAACATTGTATGTTGGTTCGCCGCCTTGGCTCTTTGTTCTGATGTCCATTGTCCAGTCCCCATCAACATTAAGGCTATCTCTGATAACAGAGCACTTCTTACTACCCAAGGTCAGGCCACCGGTGAAGAATCCCTCTCTGTCTTTTCCAACAAGGACATCTATTTCTTCAGGCTAAACAGGAAAGTAGAGGTAATTTGCAAACTTGTGAGGTTCAAAAGTGTCACACAAACAGGAATACACACAGGAATACAGAGACACATGCTTTTAGACAGTCTTTCAACACACAGGGTTCTTGGTCCCATTCACAAAAGGGTTATGTTACATGTAGCTATGATTCACTGTTAAGTCATATCTGAAAACTTCCAATTTTGTTGTTCTTTTTGACTGACTGGCATGGACTTCTCCTTTAAGTGAATAAGGATGTAGAGCCACTCTAACGTTTGATATTTTTTTTTCTTATACATGGGGAGAGAATGCAAGCTGATGGCTGCTGTAGGTACTCATAGAAATATACAGTACTGTTATATTTCTAGGGTAGGTACTAATCAAATATAATTGCCTCATTTGAAAGCCTAGTTGACATGCTCTGGCCTCAATAAATAAATGGCCTATAACAATGTTGTAGGCTGTAGGGTAGCTACATACACTTTGTACCAACAAAAGAAAAAAGTTAGCAATAGCTGCTATAACAAAATGGAGGAATTGATGTATTTATTTTGTCTGTCAGTGACGAACCCCCGTCAATTGATTAATCAGCAGAAATAAAGTAGCTGTAGGATAGTTCTCGAATTCTCGACAGACACTTTGAGTAGCCTTAATAGATAAGCCTAATAAAGACGAAGGTAAAACAGAAGATGGATAGTAGCAAGGTGACGCCATCTTTGAAAACTAGCTAACATTGAACAGGCTAAATTTCAAGAGCAAAATGAACAATTGGTCGCGGACGATGAAAATCGCCATCAATTTTACTGAAATTCCAAATCAAACTTCCTAAATTCTCAGTCTGTATATGTACATATAGAGGATATACGAATTATTGTAAGAAGCCGCCAGTCATCCCTGTTAGCACTGATATTGGTAAACTGTGACAGCAACATGTCAGCATGTCAGTCTACCTGATAAGATGTTCAAAACCATCTAATGCGTTCAGTTAACGTTATATTTCTGCATGGCAAGTAACGCTTTGAGATATAAACAGACGCCGGGACTTTCAATGCGCAAGTAAACTATAACGTTGGCTTCAGTCACTCATCCATCGTAGCTTGCTAACGTTACTCAAGCCAACCTCTCAGTTTTGCTAACTGGATGTTTCACGGGGCAAGTCACAGGCGGTAACTTGGACGAAACATTAAAGTATCAAATCAATATTGCACCAAGGTGCAAATGCAAATACTGCGTCACATTTTGCATTCAGCGCCTCCCAATTCATCGAAATACATATATGCCATCCACAGTATCAGACGGTTAAGCAGGCCTATCACACGGTCATAACGTTATCACTGTTTGGCTAAGACCGGGCGGCCTAAAGTGGCTAAAAGCAACATGTACAGTAAGCTACAACTTGGTATTTGCACATAACTATTAAGTGGTCTATAATAAATACATTTGAAACGCTGGAACAACGTGGATGAATTTTTAAAAGACAATATAAGATAATTTTATGGTAAAGTTTAACAAGCAGCCAGTCACCTGCTAGCTTTGCGAGCTAAGCTACCGGCTAAAACCCGGCGCGGGCCACAGAAACCTCGCGCGCTGGATGTACAATACTCAACACTGTCTTATGGTCGTAGGATTGACACGGGGTGTCTTTGTTGCTTTATATAGCCACATACTTAATTCCCAAAAGGCTTACCGTTATGTTTGTAAATGTACCACCAGCGTGTGATGCCCAAACGTATTTTGCGTCTGAGTACCCAACAATGGCGGAATCCTGGCAGCTGCCATCAGCCATCAGGTTGTCCACGTAGCTTTGCCAAGACATAATAACGACGTTTACGAGGATATATAACTCTTTACGGATTCTGAAATAAAATTTCAAATAGTTATCTTGAAATACTCGTGCAGGACACCAACAATAATTCGGGAGTTTCTAAATCTTTCGTAGATCCTGTGTGGTCACGTCCTGCCTTGGGCAATGAAGAAAGCCGATGTAATCAGACAGCGCCAGCCGAGGGTGTAGCCCTATTTAGATCACTCCGCCTGGCAGTTGTGCGGTCAACTTCCGCTTTATGACAATTTGCAGTTGCGCAGCGGTGTCTTTGGTAAAGTAGACCATTATGATAATAACTACCATTAAGAAACTATAGCTTTTATTACTGTTTAAACAAAGCAGGTTCACTTAGGCAGACACCGGAGTAAGAAATTCAGAGTAATTATTTACGAAATGATTTAAGATGCTGTTTTGTGAAGGCTTGAGCTGTAGACTGATGGCAACATCAAAGACATAGGCTAATAAGATCTTCATAAGAAGATAAATGGGGGGTTGGGATCTCAGATCTCATGAGCACAGGCTAGATAAAGTAAAGTGCAGTGTCTGTGGATTTTTTTTAAATATTTTACTGCACTGCTTCCTACACGACAATAAGTAGCCTACCCTTTACACTGATGATGTCTCACTTATTTAAGGATAAATAGCCTAATCAGACAAGGAAATGTTTTTTTTTTTTTCAATCTGCATATGCTAACACGGAGAAAAGGCTGAGAAAGTCTGTAAGCCCCCACTCACTTTCTGTCAGACCTCTTGATCCTCCTGGAAAGTCTGTAAGATGAACACTGAGACAGGAACTTTATTAGGCCTAACTAACTTAATTAGGACATCCTGACCGTAGAAAAAAAATTGCCCACATTTGATTAAATAGGCTATAAACAAATCGAAGAAGGCATACAACGTGAATTTATTGGTTAGATAGCCTATCCATACAAGTTGAGCTCTGAAAGTTAAACATTTAGAAAAAGAAGATATCCAGACCTATGCCTTGACTCGGGCTATTTTGTTGGCTAGATATAGTCATAAACCTCGACAAAAGAGTGTCAGAGTGGCCAGAGTGGACTGTATTTTGTACTGTGGAATGAACGAATGTAAAAAAGTAGAGGAGAAATGCTAGTTTGCCTGCAGGGGGCACTATCTTGTGTGTATCGAGTGCGCATACGTAGCAAAGAGCCTGTTGCGCTAAAGTCCCAGCATGCAGTGCGAACTAACATAGCCATCTTGTAGGGGAGGTGATTTTTTTTTTAAAGAAATTCAGACCCCGATGTTCGGAGGATTGTAAGTGTCTACCACGGCGATTACCCCGTATATCAGAACGATAAATACTTGGAATATCAGGGATTGTCACTGAGGACGAGGGTAAATGATCTGCGTGGAAGAACATTTTTATGTATTTGTAAGTACTGAAGCTAGCTTGCTAAATGAGAAGCACGGAAAACGGGCCCGCCTCAGTCTAAAGTAGCTGCTGCAGCTGCGCAGGTACATCTGCGACAGCGGCCTTCTGGCAACTACGGAGACGGGAAAATATTTTACGTAGAAACGCTAGGCCGGTTCTGTTAGGCCAACGCGGTGGACTTGTTTGGATAATTCATTTCAACAGAATATATCTCTGGAAGACTTCCGAGTGGTCGGCCATCGAACTTTATAACGGTAGACGTAATGCAACAGGAGAGAGAGGGAAGGAAGATGACACAGAATTTGGCTAAAAGATAGGAAACATTTGGTTTGCTGCCACTCATACCAAACATTGGAAATATATCAAAGACGCGGACAAATTTGTTTGGTCTTCGCCGAAGTGATAGTGAGACGGGGTGTAAAGGAAGTCATCAAAATGTCTAAAATGCCCGCAAAAAAGAAGAGTTGTTTTCAGATCACTAGTGTGACACAAGCCCAGGTGGCAGCTAACAGCGTAGCAGACGACACAGAAAGCTTGGATGACCCAGACGAATCACGAACGGAGGATGTCTCTTCTGAAATATTCGATGTATCCCGAACTGATTTCGAACCTGAGGTATGTGACCGTAGCTCTTCGGAAGAAACATTGAACGTCGGTGAGTCAGAAGCTGCGCACACGCATGTCGCCAGACAGCTACCATCAAGCACGGGTGCCTTTAACGTCGCCCCCCCTTTTCGAAATATAATATCGAATAGTGTCACCAGTGCAAGTCACCAGTCTCCAATAACCGGTGTAACGACGGTGCAGACCTCTTTACCTAATGCCGGGTTCGTGCAACAGCCAGCGCCTCTCCCCAATGCTGGGGCAGGTAACGTGTCTGGAGGCACGTCTCAGTCTGCCACGAGTAGCTCGGTGAGTGCTTCCACAACGACGGCGACTACTACCACCACCACCTGCAGTTCCCGTTTTAGGGTCATTAAATTAGACCATGGTACTGGTGAGCCCTTTAGAAGAGGCAGATGGACTTGCACAGAATTTTATGAGAAGGATTCGGAGGGCTCTGTCATAAGTAGAAATGTAGACACAATACGACATAACAGCACATTGGACACTGGCGCAGATCGGGACAGTGGGCTTGGGGCTACAGGGGGATCCAGTGCACCTCCCTCTGGTCTCTCTGGACATGGTCCTGATCCCAGTGTGGAAACGGCCCTGTTGGCGGCTTCACATGCCATTCATTCAGATTTGCAGCAGCAGCAGCAAAACTATGGGCCCGGCCAGCACCACTTAATATCAGGGTCTGTGACTCACGAGGCCTACTCTAACAGCAACAGCAGTAAAACGGTGCCTCCTCAGCAGCAGATGCACAGTTCTCCACATCCCATCCAGCAGCAAAATCTCCTTATGCCAGGCCTGAACAACGGCTCCCAACAGACCATGCACGCTCAGAAGTCTCCGGGCATGCCTCCTGGTCATCAGTCCCAGCCAATCATGTACCAGACGCAGGCGCCCCAGCAGCAGCAGCAGCCAGTCCCACTCCAACAGCTCCCCCTGGGGCACCAGCTTGCACCCCAGACCTCTGTGCTACCTGTGTCTCAGCTGGACTACAACCAGCAGCACCTGGCTGTCACTACTGCTCAGTCCAATTCTACAGCAAACCTTGCCATAGGACAAACCGTCAACCAAGGGCCCTCACCGTTGCCTACCCCAGCAAGTGGAGTCCAGGGTCTGGGGACGTCTGGAGAGATGGTGGGGATCCCTGGAGGAGGAGTGCCCATCAGTCAACCAGCCCCTCAGTCCACACCTGCACATCTTCAGCAGCCTTCTAGTGGGATGGGCAGTGCTGGAGGGCCTGTGCTCACAGCAGGCTCCGTTCAGCAGCAGCAGCATCAACCACAAATCGGTCAGTACCTGACCCAGAATGTGCCTACAGCGCCAAGTTCGGCTCCGATCCCTAGTGCACCAGCTTCCAGTGTCCCCACTTCTGTGCCTGTGGCCTCGTCCAACATGGTGACTCAGAACACAGCTCTGCCCTCAGCTGTCGGGCAGCAGCAGCAGCAGCATCCTCAGATGCCCCGCAATGGCACCACCATCGTGGGGGTTATGGGAACATCAAATTACCCCACTGCTAGCTCGGGACAGACAGACGAGAACCGGAGGAAGTCGGAAGTTATATCTCAGTTTCCTGCTGTCTCTGGGAAAGATCTTCCCATGAAGCCTTTTATTCCTGAGAGCTTGCAGCTGGCCCACCCGGCAGTCAACAGCCTGTTCGGAATACCCATCCAGATAGATGGGGATGAGGATAGGTAAGACATGGAAAAGACCCAACACATGGAGATGAATTATAACTTCAGGACATTTGCACCAAATGTCCTGAAGAATCACTGATAAGTGTGTGTGTGTGTGTGTGCCTGCCTGTGCCTGTCTCTGTGTGTGTGTGTGTGTGTTTCAGTGTGTGTGTCTTGAACATATAGCAAAATCTCTCTGATAGGAAAGCAGTGCTGGTTCATGTTTCTAAATGTCTTTTGTTAGTTTTTGCATGTTTTGCTAGTGGCAAACAATAGCCTAGATTGCGTTTATTGTGGTGTTTGTAAGTGTGTGAGACATTACACAGTTAAATGTAGAAGGAGTGGACTGCAGTAACCCAAGTGGAGCACAGGAAGGAAATATAATGTTTGGTGCTAGTCATTAGGGGCCCTCAGTCAGCCGGCAGTGCTAAGTCCCTCTGCAGGAAAACAACTTCTAAACCAGCTCCAATAATGTCCTTTTGTATTCTTTCTAGCCATACTCAGGGGGACTATAAACATTTACAGTTGCCAAGGAACCTGTAGCTTTATGTTTGAGTGCATTTTTGATTATGGGCTGTTTCTGAAGTTGTAGGCCTATATAGTCTTTGTTAACCACACACTGATCCCATCTAAGTGAAATATGTAGGCTAGCGAGTATTAGGAAGAAGTGTAGGCTAAACGGAAGCCCCATAAGTCTGTGACCTACTTACAGTCAGTCTACTACACTACTATACAATGAAAGATATTGATGATAACTTCCTGCAAAAGTGGCTATACTCATGCTTTTTATGCTTTGGGTCATTCCACGCCAACTCACCTAAGGCCTCCCAGTTCATGTCATGGATTTCATTGAAAAAAATCACATTTATGCTCCTCTCTGAGAAATGTAACCTTGCCAAATATCAAAGCTCTACCCCAAACCGTTTTCCTTCAATAAATTCTTGAAATATACCTTTTAAAGGCAAATGAGCCTATTTGCATCTCTCTATATTAAGCTTCACCAATTAAAGGAATTTCAATGGATAAGCCTGTAATTTTCACCATGCCTAGATATGATCCCAATAATGATTTCTAGTTGAAATTTAGCCTGTTTTATGCAAAACATGGACTGTTATAGAATAACGTAAATGCTTGTCCTCGAGCATCAACTCTTTACATTTCAAAATTCCACATCTCTTTCGGTTTTCAATATTTTGTAGCGAAACTTTCCGAAATTGTAGTTTTACCTTGGTTCTTCAAGTACTGAAAGTAAAAAATGTTTGCAAGCAACGATGAGCAAGTGCCAGAAGCTCAAACATGGCCTCCAAGCTGAAAAGGGTGTTTTTTGGCTACTTTGGGTCCACTGGAGACCAAAAGGGATTTGTTAGAATGCTTCCATTTTTTTTTCTCAGAAAGACCACCTTTACATCAGGCACATATGAAAATTTCAGAGATGTGTTAGTGTCCAATTTTTTTCCACATTTTTTTGAAAATGTGTCAGATGACGTACTACAGGTGAATGGGGTAGGATTTTAAATTAAGACATATCACAATGAAATTTTCCCAATTGCTCACTTACATTAAGGTAAACATTTTTTGTATTGGACGTTTTCTAAAATTGTATGTTTAAGCAATGCAAATAAAGCATTATCGACTTAAATGAGCTGTGTGTAGGATTGTGGCCAAAATTGGTACTACAATGAGCTGTGTATTTTGAAAATGATTGTAGTACCAATTTTGGCCACAATCCTACACACAGCTCATTTAAGTCGATAATGCTTTATTTGCATTGCTTAAACATACAATTTTAGAAAACGTCCAATACAAAAAATGTTAACCTTAATGTAAGTGAGCAATTGGGAAAGTTTCATTGTGATATGTCTTAATTTAAAATCCTACCCCATTCACCTGTAGTGCGTCATCTAACACATTTTCAAAAAAATGTGGAAAAATATTGGACACTAACACATCTCTGAAATTTTCATATGTGCCTGATGTAAAGGTGGTCTTTCTGAGAAAAAAAATGGAAGCATTCTAACAAATCCCTTTTGGTCTCCAGTGGTCCCAAAGTAGCCAAAAAACACCCTTTTCAGCTTGGAGGCCATGTTTGAGCCTCTGGCACCTGCTCATCGTTGATTTGTTTATACACCTTAGTGATGCTGATAAAAAAAAGACTTTGTAAGGTTAGAACCACTGTGCCCTTATAATTCATGCAGGCCTCACTATATTCCTTGGGTTTAGCAATAGCCTAGTGTTGTAAACAATAGTCTGTTGGCCCCTTGTAAAGAATAAGAATCTTCTGTTTTGCCTGCATATAGGCTAGTCTACTCGAATCAGAAGTAGGGTTTTTTTTTGTTAAAGTAGAACGAATTGATGTTTGAGTTATTTAGAACTTAGTCTAAAATCACAGCATTATGAATTTGACATTAAATCTAGGCTACATGGTCATACATGAGATTATTGAAATAGACATTTTTTGATCAGAGGAAAAACAATCGAATATCACACCTTTAGCTTTGTTACACCTTTAGCTCAGAGTGTTTTTCTTACTCCTCTCAAATGCTCAGCTTTCAGTTCCTGCATTGCAAGTTGCTTGCGGTACATGTCAACTGGCTGGCAAGTGCGAAAGGAAATGGTAAACTGTCAGGTGCCTCAAATGGCCCTGTGGCTTCTCTCTGATGTATGACAAAAGTATAGCTCATAGCTAAGCTGTGGTCGGGCAGGCATAGCATACTAGGCCTCAGTACAGAGTTGCTTTTGCACAGCCTTATTCTAGTACAGTACACGCTTGCATTGCTTTTCTGGTCATCTGTGACTGAGACACAGTGGGCTTTGTAACTCAAAGTCTTGAACTCTGAAACACTTCCTAGGCTAACTGGGATGAATCAGACAAACATGAAGTTAAGGGATCTTTTAAGAAGGAACTTCCGGGTTCATTGTCTTTGCCATTCTGGGGTCTATTTCCCAAAAGCATACAGTAGATGCTAACTAAGGGTGGTATTCTCCCAGGTGTGTAAGTCCAAAAAAGTACAGGCTGAAACAAATGGAGCTAAGCGCTTTTTTTGGACTTAAGCACCAGGGAGAATACCGGCCTAACTTAACAACTTTGGTGGTTACAATGTCATTTCTCACTGACAAACAACTAGCCTAAGTTGCGAACTGGTTACGGACATGTAGTTTAGCCAATGTGCTTCTACAGTGCAACAGTGGGGCAAATATGCCAATATACCGCGGTTGAGTCAACTCCAGCTTAATGTATACTGTATGTATGTAATGTTAGAGCCCCCCCCCCCCCCAAGCCTGCCTGCCTGACTGACATGCATGACACCTTCCTTTGCTGATAAGGAAGCTTCACTGATAAGGGGGTCCTATCGGATGCTGAACAGTAGTCATTCCACATGGCTCATGCTAAGTGATAAGGCTAGTGTATACACACACACACACACGCACACACATACACATACGTACACACATACATACGCACACATGCGTACATACACAGACGCACTCACATACGTACACACACAAATGCACTGAGGAGGTTTTGGTGTCATAGGGAAATGGCGATCACTGTGGGTTTTTGGGCCTCTCGGCTTTAACACTATTTTGAAATGAGCTTCTGTACGTTCTGTCCCTTTTTCATCTTTAGAGAACAAGTTTGTGTGTGGATTGCCTTGGCAGTTGTTCATGTGAGGTAAAGTGTTGACTGATGGGTCAGAGCCGGCATTCCTGTGTGTGTGCGCAGCAATAACTGAAACATTTCCTGAATCCTTTGACACTCAGACCTGGAGTTGTATGTCCTTAGACGCTCAGTGTAGGCATGTGAGAAATCCCATTTCCTTGGCAACAGCAGGTCTGTCATCATGACCTCATGTAAATATTTATGATGCTTTTCTTTCAAGTGTTTCACAACTCCAATTGGATTTGTTTTTTTCAACACTTTACAAGAATTATTGCACAGGCAGAACATTGTTCAGTTATTACCTCCACCAAGGAGGTTCTTTTTTGCCGGCGTGTGTCTGTCTCTGTGTGTGTGTGTGTGTCCGTCCGTCCGTCCGTCTGTCTGTGTACAAGATAACTCGAAAAGTACTGTATGGATTTGGATGAAATTTTCAGACAACGTGTGTATTGGGACAAGTAAGAACTGATTCGATAACGGTGGCGATCGGTGATCCACAACACCATCTGTGACCACATTGTCTTGGCGGAGGTCTGCGCTCTCTGAGCGCTTTTCTAGTTGTCTATAGTATACTCTTAGCTGATATCACATAGCCATTCATGCAGCATAGCTTAGTTAAGTTCCTCCAGACGGGAGCTCTGCTTTCTGTGCTGTAATATTGAAGTGTCGGTTCTCTGCCCCTCCCCTTTCTATGTTTTTGGCCTCAACCTCAACATGTGGTGCGTGTAGAACGTGAAGCCATGAAGGCCCAGTGTTGTGGAGATAACAGTGTCCAACCCCTGGAAATGTTCCTGATTAAGTTGCAAACATGTTCGTGAGCTCTACGTAAATGGGAGGCCATTTAGCCACCAGGCAATTCCTCTCCTCATCTCGGGAGCTTAGCATCCTGTTGTAGCTTTGTAAACAGGAAGCATACTCGTCCTTAAGACCAACAGCAAATTTAGTTTTCTCTCTAATAAGGCTCCAGGGCAGACACACACACACACACACACGTTGCACATAAATTTAATAGCTTCAACTATTTATTTTACTGTTTTTACTTTAGACATCTGCAGGGGAAAGAAAATGTAAAACAGAGCTGTTCATTCTGAAGTGAAATATTGTAGTTGGTGTTAGTAGTAGGCCTAGGTCTATGTAGCACATGGTTGTATGTGTGGTGAGCTGCTGTGAGAAAGGAGGCGTCCTGCGCAGTGCCTGATTTGGTGGTGAGAATGTTGAGCGCACGCTACAGCTGTAGCACTGACTCTGAGCTCTAATAGGGGGCAGTACTGAGCACCTCTAGTTAAACTAGGTCAAAGGTCAGGAATAGAACTAGTAGATTAAATTGAAAGTCTACAGACCTAATAGTTTGTAAGGTACACACAATGAAAAACATGGTCATAATTCATTGAGAGAGCAAGTTGTAAAGGTCTGATATGATTGATTTAAAGTTATATTGCCTTGTCACGATAATCACTATGTTTTTATGATCTGAAATGAAGCAGCCTAACAGTTTGTCTAGCCTGTGTAAAAAAAAAAAAAGAAAGAAAATCAAAAAACAAAAACAAACTGGGATAAACAGGTCTTAAAATAGTCTGTGAATGCTGATCCAAAATATCCTGGTAGGCGTTCGGTCGGTGTGAACTAGGCTACTTCAGCAGATAAGCTGTCATTTTGTAGACCAGGATGACAGGGACTTGAAATGCTTTTCTCAGTTATTACATGTTTTGCATCAATACCTTGCATTCCCTGTGGTTGTCTGGTTGAGGTTATATGTGGGTTTGTGCTTTATATTCATACAACACTTAGGCTACTGTCTAGATTAGTGGATGCTCTGTCTCTGATGACTTTGTCTGCATATCCCGCCCTCCTGCAGTATATATTTTATTTATTTTATTTTATTTTTATTATCATTTTTTTTTAATCCATTTGTTTTAAGAAAGTTTTTTTATTCTACCCCTGTGTTTCAATTCAATTCAATTCAATTCAGTTCTATTTGTCCAGTTGCACAATTAAAGTCTCTCGTGACAAAAGGAGCACCCCAGAATAAGGACAAGAGACAAGGAAAAATTCCCTTCTTGTTATAATTTTAGAAAGAAATCTTGAGCAGATCCACGACTCAAGGGCCCAACCCAACTGCCAGACGCAAAGTAAAGTACAAGTACAGTAAGTTATTTGCTATAGAGATAGTTCACTAATTGTCCATGGTTTTGAGCAGCACAGCAGCATAATTACAGAATATTGTCCCACAACATTAGATGGTAGTCAAACAGAAGAGCACATTTGTAGTAGAGATTGGCTACTATATCGGGCCAATATTTGGCTTTTTTGAACTTATTGATATGGGCCGTTGTTGACATTGCAAATTCAGTCATAGCCTACAGGTACCAGTATACTTTTAGAACCAACAGCCATGAGTAGGCAGATCTCTCTCTGCAGCATGTGTGTGAGCTGCCCTACACACACTCTCTCTCTCTCTCTCTCTCTCTCTCTCTCTCTCTCTCTCTCTCTCTCTCTCTCTCTCTCTCTCTCTCTCTCTCACTCTCTCACTCACTCACTCACTCACACACACACACAGAACAACATGCAGACCGGCTCAGAACCATAGTGAATAAAATGCATAGCTGCTAATTTCAATGTTATTACTTGTCAAGCTTTGCAGCTAAGTCTGTGTAGTATCTATTTTAGATGCTTTTGTGCTGCAACTTTTTTGTGCTGTCAATTGCTTTATTTTTTCAACATTCCAAGTTGGAGGGAGTCTTGACTACTGAGCACTCCAGTTTTAAGGGATTGAAAGGATTTGGAACTGCCCCTTGTAAGTGGAGGTGATTGCCACGACTGGCCTACTGATGTTGGCGTGTTGCATTGTTTGTTCTAAAGTATTTTAGAACAATGTTATCCATCAGGTGGAACTGTGTGTGCTCTGGGTGAAAGTCTCCTTTCAACCTTTTTCAGCGTACATGCTGTATTAAAGAGCTCATTGTTTGGAGATTGGCATACACTCTGTTCTAAAATCTCTCTCTGTCATCACCTACACCCAGGTTTGAAGGCAGGTCATTGTTGCTCCCACAGAAAGACGAATCTCAGACCGCCTCAGGAATTCACATACATGTGCTGGATTTTCTGTCCCTCTTATTAGTTAAAAGCAGATGACTATCTTATTGATAGTTGTGACACTTTTCTGATGATCAAATCGTTTGCACTTCGCTGGCTAGCACTTAATTATTTCTATGCATTAACAGTATTGACATTTTGCATCAGCATAAATGGTGTGTGAGTTCTCCTTTGACTTAGCACATGGATTACTCGCTGGAACCTACAGTATATGCATCCATAGGCCTGAAGTTATTGATGGTGCATTACCCCCTTTGGAAATGCGTCCATTTAGTTTAGGCAATTAGGCTAGATTAGGTAATAAGGTAGCCTGGGCCTGCCCATACCTCCTGTCGCTGCATGACATTTTGCGATCAAGTCAGTATGGCCAAGGAGGCAATTTCCACAACTCTCGTTCCCTGAAAAATCAGGACCCATTGAGAAACGAGCAGGCTGAAGGAGGCTTACGATGACTCTGTCCAGCTCTGTCCTATAACATTGATAGAAGTTTGATAGCATTTGATAGACGTTTAGATTAATCATGCCTGGAATTTCTGGGCAATGCTAGCTTTGCCAGACTACAGTTAATTTCTGAACATGGTCCCACAAGCCAGGCTAGTAATAAGGCATCATAAAACTGAAAGAGAAACTTTCACAGCATGACATTTGGGAAGTGTGCATCATGGCTTTCGAGATGTCTTTCTCTCTAGTTTTACTTCACATCAGCTTTGTACGTGCTGCTTACACTTAGGAAGTTAGTGACGCAGAATGACACTAAGCCCTCATGTCAGGACAGAAAGCTGATTTCCACACAAAAGTATTTATCGGTATGAATGAACACGAGTCAAAAATGAGTGCTGACTATGGTAAAATCCATGTCCATGGTGCAAGGATGGCGTTGATCATATTGATATTTGCAAATAAAATCATAGTGCGTACAGAAATCATGCATTTTATCCAGCACTTTTCCAGTGCTGTGTTTGTTTTGTTGTAGTGTAATCATTTGATACAAAAGGTTTCATAAATCGCATGTGAGCCCTATCGAAAGTGGATTCCTGTGCTCAAACAAGCTGAAATACTGTACGTTGTCTTTGTTTGTATTTATTTCTTTGCCGGTGTTTTCTTCAAAGCCACATGCGTCATGTTTTAACCAAACAAAAAAGAGGGATGTTGCTATTCTCTCTCCTCTTTTCTTCCTAAGGGATATTAACAGTGTTTTGCAGTGACTACCATTTTCTTTTCCAGTTTACTGTATGAAGTCAGGCCTGACAAAGAGTTTCATTTCTCACTGTGGTGTCCTTGGATACCAAGACTCTTGTGGAAATATTTGCAGAATTTGTTTACAAATCGCTTAGCATCCCAAATTTGAGTAATAGTTTAAAAAGTAGACCCTTTTGGCATACAAATGTCATTCTGTTAGCTAAATTCTTATGTCTTCTCATACAGTATAATAGAAGCCCTTTTAAGCGCTAGTCCTAATTGGCCACAAACTGCTCTTTTGCTGCAGGGCTATTCCAGGAAGGGTAGGCAGCATTTCCACTGCATGAATGCTCCAGTAACATTTGGTTCATAAGTCCATGCATGCATTCTGTGTGTGTGTGTGTGTGTGTGTGTGCTTGTGCATATTCATGTGTGTGTGTTGGCTGTAAGAAGCATTCTGGTCATTCAGGTACTTGCTTCTGTGTGAAAACACTTGTGGTGTGTTGAAGTGTGTGTGTGTGTGTGTGTGTGTGGACAGCAGTTTTTTTGTTTGTTTGTTTTTTACTCAGTAGGAGGAAAGCTTGGAGTAGTGGTAAATCTCATAACAGAAGTGCCTTGAGTCTGATTCTTTTAACTAAACAAAGCCAGCAGGCTCCTCTATTAGCAGGTTTACGACTTCCTCTGGGTTAACTTGGCCAGGTTTCGCACTTAACCACCTACCCCCAGGGTTGTGTGGTGAGGGGCTAGATAAGGTAAACCTTTTCAATATCCGTATTTGCAGCCACAGCACTGTAATGAGACGGTTGACGACCACTGCTAAACAGTGTCAAGAGCATTTCCATATCTTTGCGTTGCATACCTTGCATCCACATTACGGTAGACACTTTAAAAAGCAGTAGTAAATATTTCAGTGCACGCTAGCAGTATGAGTTTGAGCTAAAATGCATATTTTTTCTTCTCCTTTCCTCCTCCTTGCATACATTAGAAATTTGCAGTTGAGACAGTTTTGAGTCCTTGGGCCTCTTGTATTTTCTGCCTACATCCCCTGGCATAGTTTAAGAAGCCCACAGGTTCCTGAAAGTGTGAGTTTCTGTGTGGAAAGGGGCCCTTTTTAAGGTTGTGTTTGTGTTATGCTCAGTGCTAGCTTCTTGGCAGTCTTGGACCTAGAGGCATTGCAGGGTTTATGGGTGCTTCAGTGGTCCATTACATTACTGTGGTCCAACTCTAAACATTGAGATCACCCTATCAGTGTCGCCTGTACTGGGGGACCACAACACCCAAACATCAAGAAGTTGAAGCAACTGTTTTAGGCAACTGTGTTTCCATATGTTTTTTTTTTTTTTTTTTTGAACCACAGGTTGAATAGTAGATGGAATTTCTGCCCCTGGGTTTGTTTTGTGTTTGAGGAAATGTTTTTGAGCGGAACTAAACTTGTGAGCAAAACACAGTATGATTAAACGACTCTCGTATTGTTCAGATATGTCTGACCTATCAATGGCATAACTTGCTTCTCTGGAGTTAGACTGAAAACTGATTTGGACCCACCTGCTGTAGGTAGCCTTTTTTTTTTTTTTTTTTCCCCCCCAAACCCAAACGAACCAATCTTTGTGATCACATTTAAATTGCTCTAAATGTGCCAAGGGGATTTTACTGAATTTACCATTTAATTGATGTGAATGGGCTACAATCATTCCATACTTTTGAAGTTTATGTGGTTTTGACAGTTTCACATATATCGATCAACATGCCAGCGATACAGTAAGTCTTGGGGTGAATTTTATCACTACTTAATGTTAAACACGTCACCTATATTTCTTGTTTTTATCTTGTATTTGGGTTATTGGCATAGTTACCAGCTGTAACTCTAGCTGCCAAGCATTTCAGAAGATCCATTTTTGAGTGCAGCCCCAAAGCTGTGGTATGAAACGGCTTCTTTATTTATGAGCTTGGTGTCCTGGCCCCCGAGTTTGCCTTCAGGCCTCGGGAGCTTACGAAAAACATGCCATTGCGCAACACCAAACACTATCATTTCAAAGGACCTCCTTTCTTCACACAATACTGTCCCCAATCTTCTAGTGTACCATTTTGGGCTCATCAGGGCCCAGACTCTGGGATCAGTGGTGGAGTGTGTGTGTGTGTGTGTGTGTGTGTGTGTGTGTGTGTGTGTGTGTGTGTGTATCGGCTCCGACTCTGAGTCGTCCTCCATCTGGGTCGACGGGACCTGGAGGAATGGTGCAGGACTGGAAAGTCTTGACCGTGTCGGGCGGGTGGTGGGTCGGGTGAGGTAATGCCGCTAGTGCTGCTGGTGATGTAACAGATGTTTTGTACACTGAATTCTGGGAAAAGCCAGAGCTCTCCCAAGTGGAGATGTTCACTCGGAATTCTGGTTCCACCCACCCACCCCTCTGTAAAAGAGAGCCCAGCACAGACAAAGCTGGAATGGATCTGTGTGTGTGTGTGAGCGAGAGAGGGAGGGGGTACTGAGGAAGTGCTGGGAGGGGGTCCGGGGTTCTGCATACGCGGCTGGCCAGTGATATAGTACACACTGTTCTTGGCCTGAATCTCCCTATAGGCAGAGGGCATAGGAGGTAATGTTGCCTGAAATGTTTCCATAAAACCGTGCCCAGAACTTCACATTTTACAAGGAATATATGTAAATTCTCAGGTTCATTCAAGGTTATGATACTGCTAAAAGTGCTTTGTTTTGGTTTTGTTAGTTCTCTCCTATACATTAGTATATATTTAGAAATATTCATAAATCTAACAAGACCTAGGACATAGTGATGGTGATTCTCTTGTGCCCAAGTTGTGTCTGTTCTCAGTGTCTCCTAAAACTGCCAGATGTTTTGTCTTTGCCAGTTTGGGCCTTTTGCTCTGCCTCTGTTTCTCTATACAGTACATTCATTTCTTCTCCCTCTCTCTCACTGCACTGTATGTGTGCTGGTTGGTGCAGGAACCCGTCTACGGCTTTCTACCAAGCCTTCCAGCCCGGCGGGAAGCTGCGGAACTGGAAGGCGATCAGCGATAGGTACAGTAACCAGGCTGGGTCTGGGTCTGGTGTGAGCTGAGCTGTCTGTACTGTCTGTAGCTGCAGTGGGCTTTTTAAACCTGCATGCAGGCACTGCATTGCCATGTGCATTAATGTGCATGAACCTACCGTAGTAAAGGGGAAGTTGTCCTTTTCTCTCTGCTTGGCTGACAATTAATGGTCAGAGCTTTGACTCTTTGAGCTAATTAAAGGAAATGTGCAAATTAAAGGAAATTTGCAAAGGGGAAGAGTGGAGGATCTTGTTTGCCGAGGCATCAACCAGAGTGAGTGTGACTGATTGACTGACAAGAGGTTGATGCTTTGAGTAACGCTACTGTGAGAATCTAATGACGGCAGTAGTTTTAGAGAACGATTATTCCATTAACAATTGATGATCCTGCATTGAGGTAAACGGGACTTGGCATTCTCTCTGTCTTTTTTTGACATGGAGCATAAGTGCATTAGCCTTGAACTTGAAAGGGATTATAATTTCATTGTGACTTTTTTTTTTTCTCTCTCTCTCTCCTGGACAAACAAAAGGACTAGTAATTAAAACCTTTTTGTTCAAGACAGGCTTATGCTCCCAAATCATGACATTGATTAATACTTTATTAAGAGTAATTAACAAAGTGACTAACCTGAAGCAATGGCATGATTTGCATGTCTTGTGATTATGTAGTCATGTTAGTTATGATGATCTGTTGCAACCTGATTTGGAAAAGTTTTTGTTCTCTCTCTCACTCTCTCTCTCACCCTCTGCCTGTGTCTGGAAAAAGAGAGAGAAAAAGAGAGAGAGAGAGGTCAATTAAGTAATGATGCGCTCCTTTTTTTCTCCCACCCACTTATGTCAGGATCTTTTGTAACTTGTTTATTGTTCTGGCATGTCATCTGTCAAGTGGGCGTGGACAGAACTATATTTCAAGCTCTTCTTTTTTTATGTGTTGAAAGCGTTTGTCCAGTCAAACCAGAGACTCAGCAAACACTTTCACTGCACTGAACAAACCATATAAATTCAGTGCCAGTGGCCCATGGCCTTAGTGCATATTGAAGGATCTCAGCCATTCTCAGAAGGTACTGGGGACACAGCCTGAGTCAGTGTCTTTACCTGTGCCTCTGAGAAGAGTCCCAGGTGCTTCTGTACTAGTGCAGGTAGCCTCGCTCTCATACTGTATCGCAGAAACATGGGGGATTCTCTGCTCGAACGCACCAAGCCAATTGGCATACGTGTTGTTCACAAAGATCTTTCTCATACTGGTGATGTAGTAACAGTTGTACCCCAGAGGGCAGGTATGACTACTATTTAGACCTAGTAATCTGATGGCTTCTTTCTTTCTTCCTCGCTGTTCACTCATCCTGTCCTTCTTTTCTTCCTCTCTCTTCACTCATGCGGTCATTCCTTTCTTTTTTACGTTTTTTTTTTTACCCAACCCCTCCTTATTTCCTGTCACAGTTCTGCTCCCTTCCCTGTCGCTGTTGACATAGTAGCGTTCCACACCAACTTGACATGCACTTTTCTTACTCCCTGGAAGTCTATATCGTTATTTCACACTCAGTTGCCAAACATTAACCACATACTGGAGGTAAAAGGTCAAAGATATTTTGAGAACCTAACCTGAAGGCCAACTTTTTTCTTTCTTCTTGTTTGTACTCATATGGGTAAGACCACTTCAATTGAAATGTCCAGGTCTTTTTCAAGCCACACCAAGCCTTTTCAAGACTTTATGCCTTGTCATTGTCTATACATGACAACCACATTTTTTTTACCAATCAGTTCAATCAATTATCAGTGTTTTGGATATTTCTCCCAGTTTGTGTGTGTTTGCATATTTTTTAGTATATGCATTTGTGTCCTTGTCGTTCAGATGGTAATGTAGGCTACATCTGTAAAGGAAAACCAAGTGACATAAAATCCTCATGGCTAAGGAGTTCTTGTTGTGATTACATCTGTATAGAGCTGTTAAAAATCACAATAGTTTCCACACAGCACCCCCCCCCCCCCTGCACTTGAATAATGCTGGTCCGGTTGGCATCTTCCTTCCCTGTTTTTGGCGTGTGTGTGTGTGTGTGTGTCGTACGTGCGTGTGCATTTTGCGCAACTCTATATTTTATTGACTGAAACCGCCTTGTCTTATTTCATGAAAGTGAAAAAGTTGAGGACCTGCCGAAATATACCCGACCAAATTATCGTCCTTTAATTATTGTGGAAAAATAAGTCGTGCTAGTCTGGCTTTAGTTACGTTTTCTGATGTAACTTTTCAAGCTTAAAAAGACACGCGTAAGAAATTATGCCGAGAGCTTTTTGGTCCCCGTTCGTGCGTATTTCTCTGCTGTAGCCTACATGTAATCTTTGACATATGCCTGTTTTGCCATAGGCTATACATGCAAGGCTATACATGTGTGTAGCGTGTGGATGATATGTACAGTTGTTCTTCTTGTTCGAAAGATCAAAGACGACAGGTCAGGTTGTCGTTCTATGTGAATACATTCCGATGTACCAAGCCCATTACTCTCGATGCAAATCTCGGTTTCCCTGCACTCTTCCTAGAAGTAAATTGACGGGTGAGATCGGAATGTACTGTCAGTGAAGTTAGAGATTCTCTGTAGGTGGTAAAAGGATGATGGCCTACAGTGACCTCGAGCGTGCAGGAAGTTAGACTACTACAAGAATCACTGTCCACACTTAGATGAATGTTGCGTATTTTTCATTTTCTGTATTATTCGACATATCTGCCTAGGTAGTGTAGTCACAATTTCTAGCCCACGGGTGGTGTAGATAACAGGCTACGCAACACGATAGACAACGTGAGTTATATAGACGCAACAAAAACAAGACATACCTGTTGCTAAAGCTTTCACAATTTCACTTAAGTAATTTAACGAAAATCGACTAAGATCGTGTTACTCAAGCCAGACTAGTGCCAATTATGTATAGAAAGGCACCGCCCACTTTGGCTGCTGAAACTACGGGGCGCACTAGACTACATGTATGGAGGAGTGAAAACGCCAGTCCTTCTTTCGCCCGACAACTCAGACGCAGGAGCATCATAGAGAAGCGTTTATTTAGTTGAGCCGAACATTTGGGGTTATGCGGAAGATTGTATCCAGCAGGTCAGCTCGCGCCTGGCGTTGCACAGCAGTCCATTTTGGGCACCCCCATTACTACAGGTAATGAAATAAACGAAGAGGCCAGTATAGCGAGATTGACCAGTCGCCAAGATGCTGTCATGTGAAATGCATTTTGGTTCGAAACGAATTTATTTTGTTTGCTGTGAAATGTGGTCCAGTTAACCTGGTAGGTAAAATGCCTTTCAAAATTCATTTAGTAATGTGATTCTTCTGTTTTGTTTCAGTGCCTCTGGTGCCAGTGTTGTTGCCATTGACAACAAAATAGAGCAAGCAATGGTAAGATATGTCCATATGCATGCATATCCTGTCCTGTTTATTTTTGCCTTTTGTATACAAAGTACTCATATTAACAAAATAAAAGTAACTGGCATGCATGTTTTCGCAAGTTATGATTTATTTATTTATTTGTTTGTGTGTTTATTTCCCAAAGGATTTGGTCAAGAGTCATTTGATGTACGCCGTGCGTGAGGAGGTAGAAGTTCTGAAGGAGCAGATCAAGGAGCTGTATGAGAGGAATTCTATTCTGGAGCGGGAGAATGCCGTGCTCAAGTCCCTGGCCAACAATGATCAGCTCTCTCAACTCTCCGTCCAGCCGAGCACGGGCAACTCAAATAGCACTCCACAGCCACAGCTGACTGGAGGCCCAGCCCCGGGGACGAAGGTTCTCCATTCCCAGCCAACTCATCCTCTGGATGTGGGCAAACCCATCGCCACCCCTCCACTACAGCCCAACGTCACCTCTGCCTGAAACGCATCCTTTTCTTCTCTACAGTGGAGAGGAGGTGGACTAACATGCCGAACAATGCGTCCTTAAGTTATTGACAAACAAAAAAACAAAACAAAACAAAAAAAACAACAAAAATAACGTCTTGTCCCACCATCGGCTTGTGATCAGCAAAATGAGCAGTGCTTTAATGTGTGTGCTGTTTGCCTTTCCCAGTGTTGTAGACAAAGTGGGTCTTGAATTGGGAGATGGCTTCCTTGCCAGGCTGGGCACTGCATGGACAGGCCTGTGGATGGAGGGGCACCACAAGAGGGCAGGCAAAAGCCTGGCTCTGGACCTTGGGGAGGGGCCAAGTCCCCAGTGGGAGTGGCCAAAGAGTATGACAGAGATATTTTTTTAAAGAGAATCCAGGCAGGAAAAAAGGGGGTTTATTTTTTAGCTTCTGCTGTGTCATGCCATACAAAAGAAAAGCAAGAGTCTATTTTTCAGAGCCACCATACTTCACAAGTCCACATCATACATCAGCACAGTTGTCCTATTATGTTATTTATTGTAGGGCTGCTAATTTTTTTAATTACCATTTGTATTTGTTCTAAAGCAGGAACAGTATCTGCCGTTGGATTCTGTTCTGTAAAACGATGGCCTTTGGAAACTTGATTGATTTGATGTGCTTTGGCAATTGCAGCAAGATTCAGTCCTTTACAAGAAGTATGTACAAACACTTTGCTGACAGAACATGCAGAATTAGCGCAAACACTAAAGTCATTTAAACTTGTGGATTGTATCTCTTCAATGGTCAAGACCCAGTATGAATGTACATTTTGTATAGAGTGTAAAGTATTAAGTGCATAGAAAGTTTGTACAGGTTCTTGGGATGAGATCTGAATCAAAAGTACTTTTGTTTATGAAGAAATGTCAGTTCTCTGGGTAGTTTATTTTAAGTCAATTGCCATACTCTCTTCCCTAACCTTAGTGTCTCATGCATTTGGTTTGGGGGCAAGGGAGAAAAGAAGCTGTGAAATTGTTCAACCTCCTTTGTAACCAAAGATGCAAGGCTGTGTCATCTTTTTGTTTGTATGTTTTTTTTTTGTTTTTTGTTTTTTTGTCTGTGCCCTCATGATTTGCATTCTGTACTATTGTCATTACTTTTGCCACCTGTTTCTTGTATCCTCACCGTTTCTTTTTTTTTTTTTTTGCTGTTTAGCATGTTCTGCATGATTTGTACTTGTCAAACCACTTTCTTACCTCATATTTGTATTCAGCACTCTTATTGTAAGATAGTAGTCTGTGAACATTGTAAATTTGGGGGATGACAGAGCGGAGAGCTGATGTCTACAGAGAAGAGGATCCTAGTTTTATACTAGCCTCAGATAATGAAGTGAGCCATGTTTTGTTCATTGAAATGTTTGGATTACATATGCCAATAGTTTTGTTACATTGCAAATTTTAATGTATTTAAATAAATGCAATATTCAGATCCATTTTTGGTGAATGGCTTTTGATTAAAGAACTCTGCACGGCTTCACACTGCATTCAATGAAAATTGATCCCTCTGGTTTTGACCAGTTAGATCAAGTTGGAATTGATAAGGAGATGAAGCCCAGACGATACAACTAGTAAGTCGTTCTCCAGAGTCATATCATGTTGCTCTAGCTGTTCAACACATTAAGGCCCATGGCCGTATTCATTCCTGCATCCTAAAAAGGATACAACCATCAACAAATACTTTCAGAATTCCCTTTTAAATTTGCCACAGAAGCCATCTCAAAGGAACATTTGACAGGTTTATTTGAAATATACAAAACAAACTGATCATTAAAAAACTTCAAACAAATGTTTCAAACAAACATCTACTTATTCCACTGCTTTCCAGTGCATCATATGTTTTTTTTTACAAAGGGGAAATTAAAATGTTGGGATAAGATTCATGACAATTAACCCACAGTTGCTTCCGTTATCTGCGACCTTAAATGCATAAAACAAAAACTCATCTCGAACACAGACGCTGCAAGAACAATGGCAGTTTCAAATAAAATAAAAAAAAACTTGCAGTCATCTTCTGAAAGTCTTCTTAGGGTGGGGAACTTGTACTGCACACACACAGTACCACCAGCCGTCATTGTTTAGTCCAAAGTCACCACATTTGTAAATCATGATGAATTCATGGCTGCCCCAGTGCCTGTTCCCCTCTATCAAGAACAGTGAGTGCGGGACAGAGGGCAGGGTCTTTGATACGAACAGGAACCATGTGAGCAAAAGAGAAGCTTCGCTTATTCACTCCCATCTGGAGTCTCTAGCCCACAGTGACAAAACGGCTCCCCTTAGTACTCTGGGCCGCCACTGCTGTACGACGATCCTTCAGAATGCGGAATCGCTCGTTGAGCGTCATGGCAGTCTGCAGGGACAGAAGCTTACGTCAGCTCTACATACTTCAGTACACAATGCATATGGAGCACATCACACCTGTTATTTTACAGCAAAGGTTTGGTGTTATTCAAGTGTAGGCCTGTTGCACGAGCCTGCTGATTGCACTACTGAATGCAAAAGCAAACTAGCAGTTTACATTGAGTCAATGGCACTTCTAAATCTCTCCGTTTCAAATGTTGAATATTCCCTCGACTTGATGAAAGTGCTCGTGTGCATTTGCGTTTGGCCTATGTTGTTCCAAATTCTTTCATTGCACTTGCTATGTAGTGCAGTCAGCAGACTCATACAACTAGGTTTGAATTACAACAAATCTTTACTTTAACAGCAATATAATAGGAGGACTCGCCTGTTTTCCAACACTGTTGATGTCAAACTGCAGGGGAACTCCTTTGGGAGGTTTTCTCTCCGGCTCCTTCTCTGCCTTCGCTGGAGCAGGCGAGGACTGAGGGTGCAGAGACCATGCTCGGGCTGGTCTGAGAGGACGCAAAACAAGACGGCTTACTGGTTGACTGATTACATGACCAATTGCTAGTACGAACACAAAATATTCTGGGGTGAATCTTAAGAATCTTATACTGTTACACCATCTACTGTACACTCCCACTATGCAAGAAGCAGGCATTTTATTCTTTATTATTCTTTATTAACTTCATCTATGAAAATTGTCTAGGACAAGAGATTCAAAAATGCTTCTTAAAATATTACCTGCAGTTTCAAAAATTTAGATAAAGGTTTAGATTTAGGGTTAGTTTTAGTTGTGATGTTTTGAAAAAACCAGAGGGAGAGCGAAAAGTTACTCACTCTGGTTGTGTCCTGGCAGAGGGATTGTCAATGCAGACTGTCAAGATTCCACTATTTGTTGTGGAAGTGCGCCACCTATTGGAAACAGAGGACATAACAGCAGCAAAGTCCATTCAAATTAGGTTTCAAAGCCAACTGCAAAATCATTATTTTAAAATAATATTCAATATACTCCAGAATTCAAGCAAAAATGTGATGGATACATACGGGCGTGTTCTGTGTACTACAGGAGCTGCAGATGTTTTCTGAACTGAAGCTTGAACCTAAAATATAGTAAAGCCAGTGTTTGTGACAGAGGAAAGAAGGGAAAACCCATGATTGTGACAAAGGAATGAAGGTTTTTACATATACCCAACAATCCATTATAGCCTGAATGAAAGACCCACGCCAAATATGTACCTTAAGACCTCTTCGGTGGAGGAATGTAGCTTGCCGAGCCTCACGCTGGGCTTGATGAATAGGTGGTGCTGACCTGGAGAGGGGACAATATTCCATTCAGTTACGTAGCACAAGACCCTAACATTATAAACACTAGTCCAGGGGTGGCCAACCAGTCAGAGACCAAGAGCCACATATCTGACTATCTTACACCAAAGAGCCACATCGGCACACAGGCACATGAACCTGTTACTACCACTACTACTACTACTACTACTACATTACCCATCCTTCTGACAAACACACACAAACACAAACACACACACCTCTGCCAGTGAGATGAATTGTAAAAGTCAAACACCAACATAACAGAAATGTACCCCTACAATAGTAAGGACAGGCCAGCAACATCATACACATAGGCACACACCCCCAACCATCTCTTCCTCACACACACACCAAAACAAAATTGCTGTATTAAACGTATTTGAAGCGAACATGCACATAAACAGACACACACAAACTTAGACATGAATGTAAGAGCCGCATGACTCTGAGCAAAAAGCCGTGGGTGGGCCACCCCTGCTCTAGTCAATCAGCTCAATAGCTCCAGCCCATCATGCCACAATGTTCACTAACGTTCGCCTGAGTTAGTTAACTTGAATGCATCTTAGACTGCAGCTGCAAACCAACAAACAGCAGTCTGCCCCCAAACAATACCAAAGCATCACTGACAGCACTTTTACAGGATTTTTACTATATTTATTAATATATTTATTTTAGTACCATGCACAAATATCATCCTCACCTGCGTAGCTGGACGGGCCTGCGGGTCATCATGTGCGGAGGCTTCGGGGCGTCAGTCTGCCTGTATGGCCGTCTCTGTGTGTTCATGTTCGTGTTCATGCGTCTACGCTGCCCTTCATAACCAAACACTCGGGATTTTTGAGGAATCTAATGCAAGGAGAATATTTGTATTAATTATTTACTTCCAAATAAACCATTAATTTTTCTATACATTCAGTTTAAAGCAGATGAAGTAGGCTTAAATCAAATGTAAGGGTTGATGGCCATTAACTGTGTGTTAAAGAGAAAAGGTAACCTATGTTTTGTGAGTTTAATAAATTAATAGATTCTGAAATGTAATTTAACACATATGTCATCATTACTGCTGAAGCATTACTTAATATAATATAGTGCAGATACACCTGGTTGACTGGGCATGGGAGATGGCCAGACCAGAGCGTTGTTACATTAACGTTAGTGAAATCAAAAGAAAAGTTACCTGGTCTGCAACAGGTCTGTTAAGGGGGCTGATCCCTTTGAAGAGAGAGGCCGACTTCCGAGCTGCAAGGCCTGTAATGACCCCTTGACCACGCCGACGCTTCACTGGTTGTGGAACTTTATGTCCACGCATGCCGAACTTAGCGACACCACCTAAGAACAACAGGGTTGATAATTACACCACTGTTTTAGGTAAAGCTAGAGGTTTACATTCCGATTCCGTTTATTTCACTTCAAAAACATCTTCAGATAAGATTTGGATTGGTAGTGACAACAGGCAGACAGCTGTCGTTCACAATCACTGGCGGTGACACTGGTCCACATCGTTTTTCCGCATGCTCTTCTAGCTACCTCTTTGAGTTTGTCCAACTGGTAAAGATCCTGTCCGTCTTCCCTGTGCGAGACGACCCTTGGCAGGCATTTTGCGCTTTGCTGTCCCTTTTCTCGAAGTCTGCTTCTGCTTTCGGTTCAGACGGATAATGTCATCTGGAAAAATAGATCCATACGTTAATATCCCATTCCATTCACGTCCTTCACTGAGCCAACTTTTAACAGTCAAAGGATTTATTAAGCATTAGCCGAATGTAAAGCTAAGCATTCGTGAGGCACAAGGCTTGTACGACGCATGGGGTCCGTAAACCAGCTGTGACCATAACCAATAATGTGATGTCAAGCCAGAGACGATATCTCCGTCAAAATTACCTTTTAAATTCTACAGGTATCTTATTTTTATATGAACATAGCATGAATCAAAATGCCACAGAGCTTACGATAGAGGCTGAGTGGATTAGCTAGTCTTAGCCTACTGTTAGCTATTTTTTGCATTGCACAGCCTTACCTAAAGACATGTCAATTTTGTCAGGCTCCTCTGAATAACCACCGACACTGCCTTTGAAGTCCATATCTAATCTAAATAAATATCCGAGCTGCAATTTCTGTAAACGAAAACTGAAGTGCGTTTGTTAAGTTACAATATCAAACGTCTTCTCCTCCCCCACACAAACATCAAGCCAAATGCATTGTGGGTGTATATCCTTCTTCTTTGGTTTGGTAGCCTTGTGGGGAAAATATGACCGCCACCTAACGGTGGGATGGCAGCATCAGCATTCTACTACACCATGCTACTACACTACTTTAGCGCTTGTGCTCTGGCTGAGTTCACAGGAAAATGAATCAGCAACTTTAGTTGGCTCACTCAGCATGCTGGTTTTGAAATCAGATTACAAGTTAATGTATCTGATGCATCAATTTTCAATTTGCTTAGAATATCCTAATTCGTTGTTAACAATTTGTGTTATGAAATTCACAATGGGCAGATGATTGGCTATCTGGCATCCAATGCTATTGGCTCAACGAACACTGACACCACACCCCCTTTGTGGCGCTTCCCCCTACAACTGATTTCCAAAACATGTGTGAAGGCATGCATGCCTTTATCTCCGTTTTCTCCGACGTTAACATGAAAGTGCTATCAGTTGTATTGCGCAGTTTGTCTAGTGAATACGTTTACCAACGCACTGCTTACAAAACCTCTGCACGTGGACGTGTGCTGTTTCTTCTCCCGGACGCATCATAAACATTGTAGCAACTGCTCATCCTTTTGTAACCAAGCCTTCACCTCCTCGCATGCGGTAAGTTTGAAAGTAGAGATTATTTATTTCGACATTAAAATGAAGGAGGGGGCCCGCTGCTGAACTTTAACTTCAGCAGTCCTTGGTCGAATGCCTTTTTTATTAACTTGCTGCTCTGCACAGCATGCAACGTTATGTTCATTCAAGTTATTCCCTCATTGCAAGTGCGGTTGCAACAGTAAGCCATGATAGAATTGGTAGAATTATATTCTCGTCTGCATGATTAGAACACGGTGGCAAGCTCTTTGACTTTTTTTGCCTAAGCCAAACCACTTGAGTTCAATGTGTCGCCACCTAGGCTAACGTTATGTTACTCTGATGCAATCACTCCACAGATTGTTTGTTGCAATGTGGAGTGATGAATCAACTCATTTGTCATTGCTTGTTTATTATGAGTATGAATGTTAGCACGTCTTCAGGACAAATCATATAGTGTCTTGTATAAGTAGGCCTACACTTAAAAGTACAGTGATATATGTAGCCTATTCTCCATGGCCCCAGTCATCTTGCTCATGAGATTTATTCACGATGGATACTGACTTCATCAGTTCATCTCATTTTTGTAACATCTGCTGTTTGATTTGACAGCAGGTTGCTGCACCTAACAGCATTTAGACATCTCACATTCAGACCTGCCAAACCGGTGCATCAGAACCACCTCCCCAGCTCGTGCTTAAGGATTTACTTTACATCCAAAACCATCATGTCATCGAAAAAATCAGACCTCAAGCGCAAGGCACAGTCACTCACTGGTAACACCACAAAGCAGCTGAAAATTGACAGAGAGGAAGGATGGCTGGACAGTGAGGTGGCGGAACAGCGAAGAGGAGCTCAGGATATGAAGTTCAATCAGAAGCGTCTGCGATACCTGTCTGATACCAAAACAGTAATGCAAGGTTCGGAGGGAGTGCTCTATTGGATGGGAAGGGACCAACGTGTTCAAGGTAATTTCAATGACATCAAAATGAAATGCTCACAACTATTCTGTATATCACTTATAATAATTTGCTAGTGTTTCTTTTCTTTCTGTCTTTCTTTCTTTCCCTCTGTGGTGTGTGTAGATAATTGGGCCCTGATCTATGCCCAACAGTTGGCCATCAAAGAGGAACTACCTCTGCATATTTGCTTTTGCCTGATGCCCAAATTCTTAGAGGCAACATTCAGGCAGTATTCCTTCATGTTAAAGGGACTACAGGAGGTTGCCAAGGTAGGTTTTTTGTTTGTTTGTTCGCCAAGTTGTTTTGTTGCACTTTACTATGAATGTGTCTGGACTGGATAGAACAAAGACTAAAATGCAGGAGCATTTTGTGGTTTTGTTAGCAATGTTGATAGAAATGATTGAGGATATGAGGATACTACTCTACATACAGTACAGGGATTCTGAATTTTTGTTGCACATGATCTCCCATGGAGCAGAAGAATAATTGCATTATCACCATAATCTCAAAACAATCTAGATATTCAGTCAGCTGACAAATGCTATTTTGTAGCAAATTCATAATCAGCATACACTACTTATACTAACTGTTTTCAAACAAATAATTATTTTAGGAAAGCAGCGTTCTGGATATTCAGTTCCATCTTCTCCAAGGCTTCCCAGGCGATACACTTCCGGGCTTTATAAAGGAGTGGAACATGGGGGCAGTAGTAACTGACTTCTGGCCTCTCAAGGATCCAATCCAGTGGGTAGATGGTGTCAAAAAAGCAATCAATCCAGACATCCCTATCATTCAGGTAAATGGAGGTCTTTTCACTGCATAAAACAAGCATGAAAAAGTCCCATAGTTTAAAGCATGGGTGTCAAACATGCCAAATTTATATGCACGACCACAAACATTGGTGGAAAAAAAAATGCACATTTCCTCATGTTTCTGATGTTTCTAACACAGTCCTAATGCACCACCACTATATCCCTTTCCTGTTGGCAAGCAGGTATAAGATGCACCTTACAGGGAGTTGTCAGAATTGTTTTGCAGAAAGTGCATCGCTAGAACTGTTTTTAAACAGGCAACAGACACCTACAATTCTTTTCAAGCTTTGTAGGTAGGCTGTATGAAATGATGTAAAGGGCCGCATCCAGCCCCCAGGCCTTATGTTTGACACCCCTGGTTTAAAGGGTTGAGTAATTGGTGGCTTCTTGCCCTTGTCCTGTTCTGCAGGTAGATGCCCATAATGTGGTGCCTTGCTGGGAAGCCTCTGAGAAACTGGAGTATTCTGCAAGGACCATCCGTGGGAAGATCACTAAACTGCTGCCCACGTTTCTCACCGAATTTCCTCCAGTGGACAAACACCCACACTCATCCTCAAGAACCGCCAAGGTAAAGAAATACACAACTAAAGAATTAAGGGAATGCAATGTCATAACCTTTTATAATAGCAAGAACCAGAAGTGTGCAATTGCATTTTAAAAAGTATTAGTATTGTCTAAAAGTATTGTCTGTAGCACGGCAGAGTCATTTAAATAGTTGTTGTGGACAACTACAGTAGCCCCTCAAAAGTTCTGTCTGCCTAAAATTTCCAGTAGATTGTATTTGATGTTCTATGTGAACTTGAGTGAAGCCTTATAAGATTTTGGTTTGTGGAGTTGTGTTTTCAACAGATGACAAATTACATCTGTAAAGTGATTGAGGTGGTCTTAACAGTGTAGTTGTTTGTCTTATAATTCATTTTGTTACATGTGAATGTAAAAAAGTAAGATAAATAGGAGATATGTGTGAGATGCTATTTTGTCTACTTTATTCCTCTCAGGCAGTGAACTGGGATGATATTCTGTCGTCTCTGGAGGTGGATCGGAGTGTGGGTGAGGTCGACTGGGCAAAGCCGGGCGCCTCAGCGGGAATGGCCATGCTGGAGTCTTTTATTGATCAACGCTTGCGGGACTTTGCCAGTCTGCGGAACAACCCTAATGTGGCAGCCCTCAGCAAGCTCTCTCCGTGGATCCACTCTGGTCAGTGTCAACACTCACCACTGTGCTGCCTTACACTGTTCACACTAGTCATTAGAATGGGTCTAGGGAAAATCTGGGGTCTGTTTCTCAGAAGCATAGTTGCTAACTGAGGGCCATATTCTTCCAGGTGCTCAAGTCCAAAAAAGTGCTAAATGCAGGCTGAAGCACTTTTTTGACCATAGCACCTGGGAGAATACTGGCTAAAGTTTGCAACTTTGTTGGTTGAAATGCAATTTCCCATTGCTAGCCAATTAGTTAGCAACTGTGCTTTTGGGAAATAGACACCAGATTATAAGTGCCTCAATTCGAAGTACAGGTCGTAACAATGGCCAAAACTGTTTGGAATCTGATTGCTCAAATCCTAAAGTGTGAACAGGTGCAGAGAATCTTAAAGATTAGCCCTCTTTGTTGATGCTCATCTGTGTTTCCAATTGCACACTTGAACACTTCAAACATTTTGTTTCACTACATAGTGCGTCACACTGATGACCACAGTCATCAATCTGAATGTTTGTTTGAGCTGGCGATTTAAACGATTGTTACATCCGTGATGTTATACTATTGTAAAGCAGTGATCCATTTGGGAAGGCACTGAATGTCAAAATGTCTAAAATGACAGTTACAGTATTGCTCAGTGCACACTCCTCACTGCATTGCAGCGCACTGATAAGTGCGCAATTTAGACACAGCCCTGCATGGTTTACCAAACCAATAACTACTCAGCTTTAATTTATTTCACCTGCTGTAATAAATGAAAGAAGTCACATTGTACAAGAGCTTTTCATAGCACAGTTGTGTCATATACTTTATGATGGACTGACCTCTCAGTGCATTAGACCTGAAGAACTGCACTCGGTTACAGGTCATCTCTCAGCTCAGCGTGTGGTCTGCCAGGTCAAAAAGAATGGCAAGAAATTCAGCGAATCAGTGGCCTCCTTCACAGAGGAGTTAGTGGTACGTCGGGAACTTGCGGACAACTTCTGCTTTTACAATAAGAACTATGACAACGTTGAGGGTGAGTATTACTTTTACTATTACACTGCACTACCCTACAAAAAAAAATGCTGCAACTGTGCAGTAAATTTGCTGCTCATTTGCCGCAAACAGTGTTTCCTCAAGTTTGACAAAGTTAGCCACTTGTGGCAAAGTTGCTTCAATGATCTGTCAACAATTACAAACTGACAAATCTGTAATGAACTTTTGTCAAATCCCCCCCAAAAATGTTGAAAATGTGACTCTCTGGGCTCTACAAGTGATTTTTATAACTGAAGTGTACCCTAACATTTGCCAAAACATTTGCCCAAAATGTTAATTCTGCATTTGACTAATAATCCGGAGGCTAGGAGAGCTGTAACATAGATGAAATGGCATGCTAGTTTGTTTATACTAAAAACACCACAGCAACGCTATAAGGTCAGCGTCAAACAGGTCGAAGTTCAACAAATTAGAACTTTGAGCGTTGCGTTAAAAATGCTGACGCCGGCCGCAATGCGACGACGAGACTGACGCGGCAGCTTTTAACGCCTCTTCATAGAAAAATATGCATTATAAGATTTGCTCCCTTTTTTATCAGGTGCCTATGAGTGGGCCCAGAAGACCCTGAAGGATCATGCCAAAGACAAGAGGACTCATGTTTATACTCGAGAACAACTGGAGCAGGCTAAGACCCATGACAAGCTTTGGAACGCAGCCCAGGTATTTATATACAGTAGCAACTATATAGCAACTAGATTAGCAACTAGGCAACAATAGTCTATAACTCTATAAGTCAATAACTATAGTTTAAGGGAATCACAATTAGAAAACATGATTGAGCAATTTAGTTTGACAGTTCCCAGCCTTACAAAATAAATATATAAATGAATAAATAAATAAATAAATAGTGCTACAAGTAAGTGTTAAAAGTACACAAAACAACACAAGTTCCAGCTGCAGTCCAAACAACCTTGTACAACTGGCATCACACACCACAGCCTGTCAGTGATACCCGTCCTGCACCTCAAATGATCAAACAGGCCAGCCTTCACTCATAGGTCTGATTGCGGTAGGGTCGGAGGAAGTGGGTGGAGGAAGTGGGAAGTGTAGATTTCTTTCCTATTAGGTGCACTTGAGCGAGGTCCTAAAACAACTTCCCAGATGCTTAAATGTGGGTTAAAATAGGCCATTATGTAAACAAAAAATCAATCAATCAAAATAAAACAAAAATAGTGTCACAGTTAAAAAGGTATATTAAACATATGCATAAACACACTCTTTCATGTTATCTGAGGAAGCTCTGAACAGTGAGGATTAATTGAAGGCTATATTTACTCAACTGCCAGGCCTGATGCTGGTGAAAATCAGTGCCACTCACGTTGCTTTGCTCTCTTAGTTGTGCCAAAATATAAAACTTGACTTTGCGCACTTAGCGTAGGTTTTATTGGATAAATGGATTTGCTTTTAAAAGAATCCCTGGATAGTAAGACATACTGGCCTTAAAAGAATGGCATTGCTATTAGCTATAGCTAACAGGATTTTAAAACGCTCAAAATGTTATTAGTTTCATTAAATGGTAAATGAACTGCATTTATAAAGCGCTTTTCTACTCCTACGAGCACTCAAAGTGCTGTACAATGTACATGTATGCCTCGCATTCACCCATGCACACACCAGTGGCAGAGGCTGCCATGCAAGGTGCCAACCTACTCACTGGGAGCTATTTGGGGTTAGGTATCTTGCTCAAGGACACCTTGATGCGGTCAGGTGGAGTAGGGCTCAAACCACCTGCGCCTCTACCGCCATAAAACTTAAAAAGTCCCTTTGTTTGCAGAGAGTTTAAGCTGCCATTGCATTTGCCTCTCATTACTTTCTGGGTAAAAAGTGACATCTGGTTGTTATTGACAGTAACAGCTTGATTGCTGCACCTTGAGTAGACCTTAGATGTACGTTTTACAACAATGGCAGCTTACATATGTAAAGTTTTAAGAAAACCAAAGGCATTTTGAGTGTTTTAAAATCATGTTTATGTAGCTGATCACATGGTCAATCTTATATGGCCAAGATGTGTGACTAGCCAAGCATCCCTTTAATGTCTTCTCTGCAGACTAAGCCCTGAGAGGGACAGACTTAACAACATAAAGCTGTTTAGTGAACGAGTTTGTGAGGCTGATATGTACTGTAATAGCATGGAGGTTGAATTTCAATGTCAGCTGTCAAAGTCTCCTCTAAAATTGTTCCACTTACCTTGGATATACAGTAGATAATGTAAGATTGAGCATGTTAAATTAGCAAAATGATTTTGCTTAGCAGTTAAATTCTCTTTATTTTATGCCAAATGGATTGACAATATGGGTCATATCATATTTACTATTGAGGAACAGCTCAATCATTCATTATAGAGGAATCGCCAGATCACAAAAAGTGAAGGAAGGTTCACAAAAATGATGGTAGATGCTACATTTTATGTAACAAACTATGAAATATCTGCATGCTATTAACTAATTAATTAATCCTGATTGAATGTAGATTCAGATGGCGACTGAGGGCAAGATGCATGGATTCATGAGGATGTACTGGGCCAAAAAAATCCTGGAGTGGACCTCCTCTCCAGAGGAGGCACTGTCTATTGCCCTTTACCTCAATGATCGCTATTCGTTAGATGGATGTGACCCTAATGGATATGTTGGTAAGTCAGTACACTTTTACACTTCATTATAAATCTGTGGAGACACTAGGCGGGTTTCCATCCAAGTTGTTACGCTCATTTAAGTTATGCGAATAACAAGTCGCACAGTGGAAAAGTGGAAACACTTTGCACAATTAGTACATTTCAACTAATGTGAATATAAATCTATTTCACTTGAGAGTAGTGGTTTAACTTTAATGCGAATAAGGCCTTATGCAATTCAAGTTGGATGGAAACAGTTTAACTCGCGTTTATTCGCATTTACTGCATTTCTGGCCATAGACTTTATGGTTATGTTTGATCCCACAGCTGGGAATGTGTCACGTGATTAGCACAAAAGTTCCCTTTTTATTTGCATTACATAGTTGATGGGAATGCAAATTGATGTAAATATTCTTAAGCTGAATTTTTTTTAATGTGAATATAATGTGAACAACTTGGGTGGAAACCCACCTACTGTCAGTGTCAGCACTCCTACCAAAGACCTATTCAGCAGGGCTTAAGATTGTACTTCTCTCTCTCTCTCTCTCTCTCTCTCTCTCTCTCTCTCTCTCTCTCTCTCTTTAGGGTGCATGTGGTCCATTTGTGGCATACATGATCAGGGTTGGGCTGAGAGGCCTGTCTTTGGTAAAATCCGCTACATGAACTATGCGGGATGCAAACGAAAGTTTGATGTTGCACAGTTTGAAAGGAGGTACTGCAAGAAGGAAGTTTGAGGGATCAATAAGGAAGGAGAGGCTATTTGTTTTTTTCAGTCATTTATATACGTAGGCCTTACATTGCTTTTTTTTACGGTTAATATGTAAATAAAAGAACTTTTTTAAAATCATGTTACAAATACAATGTGAAACTCAGAGTTGTTTTTAAGTTCATCTTAAATGTACAGTATGGTGTATGTTCTTGTTTCCAGGTTCTCTTAGTTAAAATAAAACCTTGTATAACATATTTGTGGCTTGTTTTTGCACACTTCATCCATGACACATGACGTGATAGATGGCACTGCTGGCTATGTTGCAGGTTCAACATGTGAAATTGGCTGGCAGAGGTCAGCTAATATCAGCTGAGCTGCACATATGGTTTAAATTTTGGCCACTGACATTCATTGACTGACTTGACACAGATTTCTGACACCTGGCATGCACTTTTATATTATCTCATTATGGAAGCAGAGATGAGATTCTGCTAGATTGAATTCTCATAATTCAATGACTTGTGGTGTAGTCCTACAGCGACAAATTTTATCCCTTTTGCTCTGCAATCGAACATGTTAGAAGAATTACATATGTCATTCAAGTCAGACATTCAGGAACTCAAGAATGTGCCAGGCCTGGAAATCAGAAACCATGTTTTGTAATACTGATGAACACGGCAAATTATATTCAGATTTTCTCCAAGTGAGGCACTTAATCATGAGTTTCTTGTTTTTCGTATTTTCTTGTTCCTTGTTTAATAAATATTATGCTTTACTGGTGGATTGCCTGCAGGCAATTTAGCTTTTAAGAAGATGGTATGTTTGAACCAGGATGGTTCTGATACGCCATGGAAGAGCTTAGAGGCTTGTGCTAGCATTGTTCCACTTACAGAAAGTCTTTCATATGATTATGCTTCTGATTTAATAGAATTTGTAATGAGGACTCCCTACGTGGAAGTTAGTTAGTTAGTTAGTTAGTTGGTTTATTGTCCCCTGAGGGGAGATTTGTTTTCACAGTTTCCTTTCTGCATTTACAGTATGTTATATAAGCATAGGGTACACACATACAGTATATATATACAGTATGTACAAAAACATATTTGTATGAGGGGATATACATAAGACAAACACATTTGTATGGGTTGGTATGGGCACATCATGGGGGGCCGGGTATACACATGGAAACATATTTACAGAGGTGGCATTGCATCTGGTTAGGAGACACCCATTACACACATGATTTAGAAGATGAAAGAACACATTCCCTTTGTGATGATTTAGAAGATGAAAGAACATATTCCCCTTTCTTTATATCTCACCCTCCTATAATGGGTATTTACACCAGATATAGGATGTCCTCTATTTCCTTTGAAAGTATTATTGCTATCACTTTTAGTGGTACTTTTCTGGCAAAAAATATCCCTTGACCTTCACTGATAGTATTTACATTTTTCTCTTTTGAGGATTTTTTTTTCTAAGCTCTCAGACATCTCCTGACTCAACTTTTTGTTTGTGTTCCTGTGGAGAGTGACTGAACTTTTTATGTTTCTGTCTATAGTTTAAGGTGAACCTTAGGGAGTGATGTATTCAAACTGCAGGCATTAAGTTAGTCAGGGCCTTTTCGAGGTACTTAGAGGGCCCCAGGCAAACAGGACATGGGGGCCCATCACCTCCCATAAACACCTAGATGAACCACAGTGTTATAATCTTCAAGCATGTTTCATTGATTAATATAACTGTTTGTGTTGAACTTACAGTCGTTTAACTCCAGCCTAAAGAAACATTTTATTGACAAACACCACCAACTAGTCTGTGTACTATATATAATGTACAGTGTGTGAAAGATAATGTTAAAGTAGCAAAATTCTGTTCTGTTTTTAGAATTAGGTGTGTCATAAAACTGATTAATCAAGTGGAATATGGTCTGCTACAGTATGTGGATTCTAAATTGTAAATGGTTTCACAATTTTGAAAAAAAACAAAAAAAAAACATTATTTTTGAGAATTAATAACACAGCACAGCACTGGTTGAAACTGAACATTCCCATCATCATAGTGTCACCACAGGACATCACCTGACCAACCACAATCACCAAAGGAAAATCTAGGCCTACAATAAAACATATACATTTTATATAGATATATAAATATATATAGAGAGAGTATACAGAAATGTTAATCAGCTCAACTTGTCTAGTTGCTTATTTCAAGTTGTTTGAGTTATTTTAACCAGTCATCATAAGGGCAACCAGATGCTAAAGTGTTTGCCTTGCAGTCCATATTTATCACATTTTATGCAAAGCGAAGAGACACACATGATGAAGAGGACATCTAGAAGTTGGACTGTTGAAATAATGGACTAGGGCCAGAAAGAAAGCTATTTTTGTACAAAATCAATCAGGCATTGTATGTAATTAACTGTAAAGTGCCCTCCTTTGTTTAGTCTTGAGACCTATTTAACTTTTCCTTTCTTTCCGTACTTGACATCGTCACAACATTTTTTGGAAACAGACATGTTGCTGGCTCATTATCTCATTATCTCTGTACAAGGAGAATCTACAACAATAGCCTTCTTCCTCTGTTATTATCTTAGTCTGTCCGTGGTCATGTTTATGTTTGCGAAGGTGCATTAATAATTCTCTATGTTTAGCTGACTGTGCCAAGTCTTCACAACTAGGCCCAGCTGGAGAGTGTGTTTTTGTACAGTAGCTAAAAACAGAGTAGTCTCTAAGGTGGCTCATTACCAAGGAATGCCCCCCGTACACTGACATACAACACAAACAATAAACTTACTCAAGCGTCTGTAGGCCCTTGAATAAACAGAAACAAATCAATACCCAGACAGAATTCCAGGAAAACAAAATCACACAAAGGAACACAGAGAAAAATCATGCCATAAACGATTACTGAACGATTACTATTAATTAGGCATATTTTGCCAAAGGTCAGAATATTTTCATCTGTGTCAATGCTGACTGGCATCAATGCTCAATGTTATTTTGTGCTGACGGTCAAAGTATGATTGCCCAAATATTATACACTCAAAATCAAAGTGTTATGCCAAGCATCCTGGACACACAGTGGCACAATGTCAGGTACTTCATCCTCTCTCTTATGAGCCATCATGACGGAAACACTTTCATGCACCTCTACAAAACAATCACCAAAACTGTTCATGCATAAACAAAAGTGTGGAGAGATTAATATTCCAAATTCAGCTGACACATGACCCGTTTCAACACTTTTCTTGATACCTAAAAGAAATTAAAAAGCCAAATCCAGTTGTAAAAAGTGTAGCATTTGCTGAATAGAGTTGAGTCGCAGCAAATTCATTAACTGATGGTAATAATCCCTACAATAGTTACATTTTAGCTTAGCATTGGTGCTGGAATGTAATGTTGCCTAAGTGTTGCTATCTGGCTACTTTACATTCCAGTGCCTATGCTAAGCTAAAGCTAAGAAAAGGGTAAAATTGGGGTTACCAGACAAGGAAAATGCATGCTCTCAGACCAAAATTCTTTTATATGTACTGTAAGTCCAGGCAAGGAGGCGAATAGCCTAATACATTTTCATCCGAAGGTGGAGTATTCCTAAATTTAAGCCTCATACAAGTGGATAATTTCAATGCAAACATGAAGAGGGCACCAGTGTCGAAATCATGTCTAAGACAAGAAAGATTGCTCTTTTTGTACAAAATCATTCAGGCATTAACATAATTAACAGTGAAGTGTCCTTCTTTGTTTAGTCTGTGGTCTTACCCTTATTCAACTTTTCCTGCCTTGACACCTTCACAACCTTTTTGAGACGTGTTCCTGGCTTCAATTTCAATAATAATTCCGGTTACAACAACTGATATGTTGTCCTCCAACTACTCTTAAACAAAAAGGTGGCTTGCATGATTATAGAATTAGTATTTGTTTTTGTTTTTTTTGTTTTTTTTTAATTTATAGACTATAAACAATGTCACAACTTTTTATTTTTAATTAGGGGGTTGTACTTTGTGAACACATGTCCAGCTTGTCTGTGCTGAAAAAGGATGATCAATGTTGCTATTGTTAATCTGTCTGACAGATAGACTTATTGTTAAGTCCAATGGACGATATGAAACAGAAGAACGAGGAAACCTAGCAAGATTGATTATTATTTATTGGGTATTTGACAGGTAAAATGTGGTTAGCCAAAATCTATCAAAATCTAAGCCTCATGCCAAGCACCCCGAGCACACACTGGCATAATGTCAGATAATTAATCCTCTCTTATGAGCCATCAGAAGTGGTGTGAGAACTGCTTAAACACTTTCATGCACCTCTATAAAACAATCACCAAACTGTTCATGCATATATAAACAAAAGAGTGTGTGGGTAAAGTTCAATCTTACATTGCCTTACCCTGCCTCACACCCACGGACTGACTTTTCTATGTTTTGTATGTCTTTTGTGTTTGTCCATGTCTTCAGCGCTTTGAGTGGCCTTTTGGTCGATAATGCGCTATATAAATAAAATTTACCTACTTTACTTACTTACTTACTAACATCTTACACATGGCCCATTTCAACACTTTTCTTGATAGCCTAAAAAATGTCTGAAACTACAGTATGCCTCCCCATCCTAAAAAAGGCAAATCCAGTTATGAGAACTGTATCATTTACTGAATTGAACATTAATTGAGTTGGCGGTAATTCATTAATTGATGATTATATAGAATGACACACACTAACACAAGCACACACAAACACGGACAAGATACGCACACGGGTGTACACAAAACATTCCATAAACCTCTAAGGCTTTTTTTCCGTTTGTTTTTAGAAATATTTTAAGAGTGACCTAAGCACCAGGGATCAGCTAAGGCGTCCCAGTTTACACAAGTATCCAAAGTCTCCGGACAGACATGCTGCTGGCCACTTGTGTTTAGAGCCCATTAATGCCGCAGATCCATCACAACTCCAATTGGGACACATAAAGTTTGCTTTTGTTTATTTATACTGTGCATTTGGCTGATGCGTTTGTATACATAACAACTTATGCAATGGAAAGTCACTTAAAGGACCAATCAGATCATTGGAATATGCTAGAAAATTATATTGAATACCGGTACTTTCTGTGGGCCAGTGGCCAGGTATGAAGTGATCTTCAAAACATGAGTAGCAATAACCTGTAAACACAATTAAGCTTTTGGTTTTGTGAATTAGACTTAACAGAGTGCAGCCACATACAGTATACACACACACACTCACACAAGCATACACAAACAGGGGCACAAATATGTGCACACCACACACACACACACAAACACAGAACTACTCTTAGAGTGACCTAAGCACGAGTGATCATCTGAGGCATCCCAGTTTACACAAGTATCCAAAGTCTCCAGACAGACATGCTGCTGACCACTGATGTTTAGATTCCATTAATGCCTCAGATCCATCACAACTCCAACTGCGACACACATTAACCATAAAGTTTGTTTTTGTTTATTTATGTTGTGCATTCGTCTGACGCATTTGTAGTCATGAAATAGAAAATCAGTTAAAGCTTCTATTAGATCATTGGAATACGCTAGGCTAGAAAGATTCCGCCTCTAGGATTGAGCCGTGGTCTATCCTTCACCACCAGACTATATGTTATATATTGTCAGGCCAAGACATTACCACACCATTCTTCCTGTTTCCTTTCCTAAAACTTACCTTACCCAATTACCAAACCATCAGGAACATTTTGGCACAAATATATAACCGCTAACTATATGCGTTTGTCAAATAAACTTCCATGTATCTTTATAACTTAAAAAGTAGCCTACACACACACACACACACACACACACACACACACACACACACCGGTACCTACACAATTCCACATATATACTTCTTGCTAAAATCACTGCAGAGAGTTCATGGCCCGTAGTTTGTCATTGAATGCCGTTATAACCCAATGCTGATGCTATTTTCTGTGGCACTGCAACCCTCTCTCTTTCTCCTCTAGGGTCCTTTTCTAATTATTTTTCCTAGTTCCACACCTTCTTTCCCCTGTGTGTGTCATTGCTCCCTCCTCTCTCTCGGGTGTGTACGGAGGATGGGAACAACACCTTTAAAGTTGGGCCCGCTGCGGCTGCTGCCACTGCCGCAATTGGAGAAACACATCAGAAAATGGAAAAGAAAAACTAATAGCGTGGCTGTTTGATCCAGAAAACATGATTGATCCGTGGCTGTTTTTTTCTATGAAAGTCCATGAAAATTCCATCTTGATACATGCCTCATCCCTGGCCCACACCCACCCAACACACAATATAATATCTAATATAGCCCAACATATAAATAATATATACAACATTCATAAATATCCCGAAAATTCCCCAGTTATAATCCTGGATCTAATTCAAAACAATAACAAGGGCTATCCTACAGTAGAATTAACATATATAGCCTCTACTGAAGCTATTAAACAGGCATTAAGATATATTTTTACATACATGCATGCATTTAGCACACACTTTTGTCCAAAGCGACTTTGTCAACTAGGCAATTTCTAGAATTCAATTAAGTTTATTTGTCACATGCATATGATTACTAAATAAATGTAAGAAATGCAGTGAAAATATTTAATAATTTAGTAAATACGGTTCTGAGAAGATTGGGAGTTGGCTCAAGCTACGTTTTACATTAAGATATGCCAGAAGCTATATACTGTACATTACTTTGCATGCATCAACTGAACCCTTGCGATTCCTTCTGTCTAAGCACATGCATTACCAACACACATGTGATGAAATAGGTTGTTCAATAACCATTTTGTAACAGGTTTTCACGAGACCTAACATACCAATTGGCAAGTTACTTGTTACATGTTACAGCCAAGGTGGACAAACTAAGGTCCGGGGGCCAAAGGTGGCCCGTTGGGCTATTTAATCTGGCCTGTGGAGCCTTCCCAAAGAAGAAATATTTCTCGGTTAGCCAAGGTGAATTAGATTATACTCTAGGCCTGATTTGTCAAATTTGTTGTTTTCATGACATACAAATTTCCCCCTTTTTGCCCTGCATGTTAAAATGTCCTTTCAAGAAAGTGAGGCTACTGGTTTGAGACTTGCCAATTTACCGTCATCAACCCCCATCAACAGGTTGACTGTTAACACCCGGCTCATCAGTCAATATCTAAAACCCAATGTGGCCCTTCAACCAAAATAATTGCCCACCCCTGTGTTACAACCATCTGAATAGATTTAAAATAATTGAGAGATTATTTGTGGTGAGATCTGTTTGTGTTTACAGTATACTGAGTGTTGTATTGTATATGTATGTAATTGTCCTGTAGAATACGTCTAATGTCCTTCTGTGTTTCGTTTATACCTTATGTTTCATGTTGTGAGGCCAAAGACAAATTTCCAATAAAGACTTCTATTCTGTTCTGTTCTGTTCTATTGTATTCAATTCTATTCTAGTCTCTCTGTTAAATGAGTTGGCCAAGGCAGACACCTTTCTCACACACTGTGGTCCTGGAAGTGACCGAGTATCTGCGCTGTCTGGTTTTACATATCACCTTTTTGAACATGTCTCTGAAGCGGGTGGACATGAGGCTGTAGAGGATGGGGTTGACGGTGGAGCTCAGGTAGAAGAAGACTCCGGAGAGAACATGGACCCACTCAAAAGCCATGTGTGTCTCGTGTGTCCAGGTGTCTATGTAGCTCCACATGACGCGGTCAATATGGAAAGGAGCCCAGCAGATGGCAAACACAAACACCAACACACCTGCAGCACAGGAGATGACATTAATCACCACATTTGTCTTTTCTAAAATAGTGTAACTGAGGCCAGCTAGCTCGGCTAGCTTGGCGGCAGTACGTGTAAATCCTCATCACCCAATTCCTGGGCGTTTCTAACGGCTGAGTTAGAAGCTTGGGCTTTTAGCTCAGTGGTTAGAGCGTCCCACTCCCTCACCGGGAGATTGTAGCTTGCGGGGGTGGCGGGTTCGAGACCCTTGCGTGGTGCGGACTGCCACCGGCTACAATAGCATCAAAGGACACTTTTACAAGGTCCAGTTAAAGTACAATTTTACCTGTACCAGTTCAAATTTTTTCACTTTTCAGTGTGTGTCATGAGGATGTACAAAGACTGTTAGATCAGACACAGCAGGGAGAGTAGATAATGTGTCAGTAGGTCTTCAGTATTTCTATTGACATGAAATTCCATATTCTATCTACATATTAACCCAGGAAACCAAGAGAGAATAGAAACCATATCTTTGTGAAAAATGGCAGGGAAGATGGCAGTATTAAATACTCCATGCAAAAGCAGCAAGCAAACCAAGGCACAGGAGGAACTAGCTTCTTCTCTCCTTTTTATTTTTGTTTGATCAGAAAATTGATTAATGCTTGCTTTTTTAATCAAATTGCCAATATTTTTACGGATTGGTACAATGCAGGAACTTCACATCTTCAAAAAAGAGAAAACTTACAGAGCATTTTTGTGACCTGTCGGTGACGTCCATCTTGCTGAGTGCTCCGGTGACTATTGTCCCGGTTTAACTCAAAGTTCACCTCAGTCACTTGTTTGATGAAGGCCTTCTCCTTGTAGAGCTGCAGTCCTATCAGCAGGTACAGCACACCCATAATCATCATGGGCAGGAGGAAAAACACTAACGCAGTCAGCTGGACAAGCAGGTTGTAGATCCAGGTGGGTTTGACCACCACACAGGTGGCCGACTCTGGGAAATCCTGTCCAAACCTGGGGGGGAGGTATTTCAAGCCGTGCAGACTTGTGTTGGGCACGGCACAGATTACGGAAAGCATCCAAAGCGCTAGGATCACGCACTTGACGTGGGTCTTTGTGGCGATGTGCTTGACTTGCAGAGGATGCACCACCGCTAAGTAGCGCTCAGCACTGAGAGCCGTCACGTTGAGCACGGACGCGAAGCACACCGTCTCGAAGAGGAACGTCTGGAAATAACAGCCTGCCTGGCCCAGGAGGAATGGGTAGTTATCCCACATCTCGTACAGCTCTAAAGGCATGCCCAGCAGCAGGACCAGAAGGTCGGACACCGCCAGGCTGAAGAGGTAGTAATTGGTTGGCGTCTGCATGATCCTGTAACGGGCAATGACTGTGCAGGTGAGCACGTTGCCCAAGACACCTGCCACGAAAATGAACAGGTAGGTGGCACACACAGGTAGGAAGAGAGGGGAGCGACGTGGGCCCAGGTACTTCTCAAGGTACTCGCTGCGGCTCAGACAAAGGTCTGGAAGATCCTCAGTGCTGACGTTCCAGGTTCTACAGTTCTCCTGATCTGCGTCCTGACACCAGTCTGAGTTATGGAGGAGGAAGGCTGAGAAGGAACAGTTGAGCTGCATCATCTGAAGGGAGGTTGCCTGAAAATGACAGCATGACATTTTACTGAAGACACAAATATGCACAGATATACTTTCATACGTGATTAGATCATAATTATAGTCATTTACAGAGCTAATGTTAAACCAATGATCTGTAAAAACATTTAGTAACTAGAAATACACTTGCATAGTGCAGACCTCCGACAAGGCAATATGGTCACAGATGGACATGATAACTATCAGCAGTCCTGAGTCCAGATCCTGATTCGGATCATGACCAAATATGTTCTTCCATGGGCAAAGACACAACTCTGGTAAAATTAATTTCATGCTAATTCTTCATTAACTTTTGCCGTAAAGTTGCTATAAACAGCCAAACAAACAGACAATCAAAAAATCTGTATGATATAATTCTAACCCCAGATGAAAATGTGTGAAACCTCATACTTCATTTTCCCTTTCACACACAGTCATACATGATTTTATGTAGCCTATATGATTTATTGAAATTATGTTGAACATTTCCTACCATTTGGACAAAATACATTGCTTTTAAATACAATGGGTGGAACAAGTAGTGAGGGTTTGAGTGTGTGTATATGTGACTGATGGTGTTGGTGTATTCTTGGAGAGAGGGACGATCAACCAAACAGTCAGAGACACACATTCGGGGTGGAAATCTGATATTCAATATGAGTGTGAGAAAACATTACACTGTCCTATAAAATACCATATAAATATATGCACACAGAATAGCTCTTTGAAATCTGAGATTAAATGCGAGAATGTGAGAAAATATACATTTTTCCATATAACACTATAAATACAGTACATGCAGACAGAATAGTCTATTTATAATATTTCAAAACTGCTGTGGTAGATATATTTGCAGTTGTACTGTACGTGATCAAAGTATAAGAGATATAGTTAGTGTGAAAAATAAGTATTTAAAATGAATGCTTTAAGCATAAAAATAAAACGGTTCTAAACTATTTTTGAAGAGCAAAATCACACCAAGACAAACGGGTAATTCTAACTGTTGTGTTACCAACACATTTCTAACAGTCTAGCCTATGTATATCAAATGTGATGAAGATCTGACATTCCTAGCCTGTGTTGTAGACACATTTTCATGGAAAATAAAACCAGTATAGGCTACTCCATGTAACCAACAACAACTAAACACCACATCACTTTGACCATTTAAAATATTCCAGCTGATATGTTCTCAGCTCGGTTATAGTGTGGTGCTGTAAAAGAAAGTTTACAACTACACTATGGTCAGTAATTAGTTAAGAACAATTTTGAGGAGCATTGCAAAAATGTCTAAAGGAGTTTGGAGAAGTAGCTGTCCTCTGCTTGACCTCATTGTCAAGCAACAAGAGCTTACAAAACAAAACCGCAAACAAAGATGAATGAATAAACATACAAAGTTATTTCACGCACATTCAGCCATAGTCAATTTATTTATGTCTGACAAATCTTAAAACAAGTAGTTGTTGACCAATATAGTGGAAGGAAAAATGTTTTACATTAATGCAAAGACCTATGCACTTCTCACATACGCAGCAAAACATAATATTCATAAAAGATTCGTATGTCTTACCTTTTGGATATCTTCCATTGTATACACACTAATGTTCTTGTTTGTTTTTCAGGAGCTGTGCAGCAGATTCAAAGTCTATTTCTTTCCAGGAGCTTTGTAGCAGAGGTAAAGTCTATTTCTCTGTTGCTGCGTTTCTCTTCTAACAGTTCAATGGAGACAGTGATTTATTTTCTAAGCTCTCTAGTGCAGTCGTCCTCTTTCTACCTCACTCATAGCTCTCTCCCTCTTTCTCTCTCTCTCCTCGCTCTCCCTCCCCACACACACACATCCGCACAAACTCTCTCTCACACACACTTCAAACTACAGTGTATGTGGTTTAGTCAGATAGAGGCAGAGATGGCCAAATCTAGGCATATTTTAGACACATTGAAGGTAGAAGCAAAACTTGCATACTGCTCTAAGGTACTTGTTTAACCTACGTTTCAGATCAGTGACTATTTGTTACAGTAATGCCCTTTCACCTGATATGCATGTTCCAATTTCATTGCTGCATACAGTATTTTGCTTTTACTATCATTTGCTGATATAAAATTGTTGGCAACGCTCCTGAAGTACTGTATAATGGCGTAACAAATAGTATCAAGGGAAGAGAACACATAAGTATGTATGTAAGTATGCTGGAATAACAAATTTTGTGAGTTATCTGTTTAATCTGTCCATCATCGTTGCAATGCAGCCATTAATTCGACTCATCCTCCTTAGGAAAAAAGTCCCACAAGAATCTCCCAAGCAGGCATGGACTGGCCATAGGGCATACAGGGCAATGCCCGGTGGGCCGACGGTCATTTTTGGGCTGGGGCTGTCATTACTCATTACTAATTTTCCTGTAGGATTGGGCTAGTTCAATTGAATCTGTCATGTCCATAATCATGTCATAGAATATATCCATCTTAGTGGGTTTTTTTAAATTATTTTTTTTAATTAATTTTGCCATGAAGTTATTACTATTGAATGAAATCATGGTAGGCCGCCATGGACAAAAATGCCCGGGCCATTTTTCGGTCCCAGTCCAGCCCTGCTCCCAAGTAACAAGTAAAATCTCCCAAAATAGATTCTTATAAGATTCTACAATATCTGTAGTATTTCTATAGTATTTCTATAGTAAAATGTCCCAAGATACTATAACAGGGGTGGCCAACCAGTCGGAGGCCAAGAGCCACATATCTTACTATGTTACAGCAAAGAGCCACATCGGCACATGGGCACATGAACATGTTACTACTACTACTACTACTTCTACTACATTACCCAACCTTCTGACACACACACACACACACACACACACACACACACACACCTCTGCTAGTGAGATGAATTGTAGAAGTCACACACCAACATGATAACGCACATAAACACGCACACACAAGCACAAACTTGGACATGAATGTAAGAGCCGCATGACTCTGGGCAAAGAGCTGCATGCGGCTCCCGAGCCGTGGATTGGCCACCCCTGTACTATAAGATTCTTATAGGACTCCTAGGCTATAGATTTAAAACAAGCCATGCATTTTAGATTAATCAATTAAAAGCCCTACCATTAGATATGCAACACTTTTAGTGTTTCAGTTTCAGGTGTGATATTTCCATGATTTCTGTCTCATCACTGGTGGTCTAAGTAGAACCCAAACTAGTAGAACCCAAACTATTCTCATGTTGTTTGTGTTATTCCAGCATATGCACTAAATACCCTATAATTTATCCTAGATACTTTTTGTTGTCTTACTTCTCATCCAGAACTTCATGGGCTGTAAAATAAAGCACTTTCAAATTTGCTCTGTTCCACATTCAAATTCTAATTGAAAGGAGCTTCATTGGCATGACTCAGTGAAGTATAGTGTTGCCAAAGCATACTGCATGATAATACAGAGAGATTCCTGTCTCTTCATGTTCATCATCCACATTGCACATGCAGCTGAAAATGCCTTAAAGGATCCCTGGCTAGTAAGACGTGTTGGTCTTCTAAAACTGACATTAGTATCAGCTATATCGAACAGGATTTTTAAAAAAAATCCCTTCATTTTTCAGAGATTGTAAACTGCCATTGCATTTACAATGTAAGTCTCAGTGCTTTCTGGGTAAAAAAGTGACATAATCTGGTTGTTATTGATGGTCTATGGGCATTAACAGCTTGATTTGACCTTAATTAGATGCAACCAGATCTTTTTTTTTACAATGATGTCAGTTTAAGAGTGAAATGGATTTGTAAATCTTTAAGGAAACTGAATGCATGAGTATCTTTTAATAATGGTTATGTAGCTGATGCCAAGGCCAACGTGTTTTACTAGCCAGGGAACATACAGCACTGGAACTTGATCATTTGAATCTGTTCATCAAGATATCCTCCTTTTTACAATGTGTAAAACAGTTGTTGTCGGTGTAGCCAACTAGTTTTATATCATCAAACTGATTTTGATAATGATCACAGGACAGGATATTGCTGACTATACCAGGAAAGCACTTCAATTATCAGGTAGGTTGGTGTGCAGCTCTGCCAGCAAAGTTTTGCCTGCCATTTAGCCAGCTCAGTCGCCAACTTTAAGGCCTGTAGTGCAGACTATACTAACTGAATAGGGTATTAAAACAGCTTTTACTTTTGCTTTCTCTGGACTTTTGGAGAGAAGTGTAATTTTACAGTTATTCCCCATTAGGTTTTGGAGAGTCAGTAAAGATGAACCAATCTTGATGACTAGAAAGAAAAGACTTGAGTTCAAACATGACCCAAAAACTCTGAGGACTGTGAGAAATAATCCTTTTATCAATTATTTTACCTACATGCAAAGGGTAACATCTGATAAATCTCTCTGCTCCAGCTCATATTCCCAAAATAAATATGAATCATTTTAATCCATTTTAAGTACAACATTGTGGAAATGCCTATATACATTTCATTACCTGTATTTGTAGCCTTTATTCCTTACATTATCCATCCTGTCATAGATGCTCCTTGAAATGTTTACAGGTCTTTGGTTATGAGAACCAGGCACTGCCAACTGTGACAGAATGCAGACCTTGTCGTGTTGGAAGCCAAGTGCTGCCTGGCCCTGTAAAAATTCTGCCAATGGCTGTTGACATTTTCCTGCCTACTCTGTTGACATTTGCTTTTATGAATATATGATGCATTATTGCATATAGGCCTAGACCTAGCTGAGATGAAACAGCGGGAACATCAGAGATCAATGAGGACAGAGAGAGCAGAGAGCATAAGGCGGTAGGCTATACAGTATATGCAGCATCTGATGAAGCTTATGGCACCTGTTGGATCATAAACCTGAATTAAAGGTGTATGTGCAGCCTCCTTTCCTGATTATCAACTGAAAAATAAAATTGGCCGGCACTCAAAAAATAAGAAAAATAGCCTACTTTGAGTGAAGCCTGCTCCGACCCTTCTGAACCTGTTGGATTGCCTCATCTCATCTCATGCAGCAGCACTAATGGGCCTCAGCGGGAGTCCTTGTTTTACAGATCACAGCAAGCCATAGTGTCTTTCAGCTGTGCTGCAAACAAAAACAAAGTTAATTGGAAGCAAATTGATTAGCCTTTGTGACAATCAACAAGAGCTATTAAAACACCAATTGACCTAATTCTGGCTGAGAGCTAAGAGTGTGTGTGTGTGTGTGTGTGTGTGTGTGTGTGTGTGTGTGTGTGTGTGTGTGTGTGTTTGTGTGCGGGCGCGCGCGCGTGCAGTTTCCCACTGTCGTAGCGAATTTGTATCCGCATAAAGTCAGAGCAAACTATGGAATAGCCTTGGCTACAATTGTTACCTACCAAGTCATTCAACATAGTGTCACACTTTCAAAAGAGGTCTTGTCTGTTTTGTCACATTTTGTAGAGCCTGTTACATATGGAGAATGTTGAAACTGAATAAGAATATTTAGCCTGGCCGTCGTATACTTTTAAACTCGTTTGCTTTCCCTAAAGGAAAATATAGGCCGAGATGGCAAAAGTGTTTTGGGAAACTGAAATGGAAGGTTACTTGTCACCTAAGTATGACTTGCTCTCCAAGTTGGCTAGGCAGCTCATGACTAATGCAGAGGGTGCTGGTCGCTGGCAATAGGCGTTGACATCATTCTTCCTGGTCGTTCTGAACAGACAAGAATGAAGGAAACTCACAAACGAAACTGAATTGGAATGGATATACTGTAGTCTTATTTACCTACGCACATTAGTCTGCTGACAGAAACACTACCAGTCCATGGAGCCAACAAATTTACAGGTAGGGTTATAGGACGGGCTATGAAAACTAAAGCGACAAGCCGAATCAGCCTATTTTTACGCAATTTGTTGTAAGGTCAGACCAACATTACCTACTTTCTGGAATGACGTTACGCATTCGGCGCTATAGGATAGCCTACCTTTCTGACCAGCTGATTAAAATAGACTTACAGTTGGCCTATGTGAAGAACCATGACATGTCAATCAAAAACTTTTTGGCCTATAATAACATGTGCAGTGAGTCTTGTTTTGAAGCTAATGGGATGTTATGTTGCCCAGCAACTTGTAGCCTATGCACTGCTCATGAATGTCTTAAAGTTTCTCACTAAATGTGGCTGTTTGGAGCAAAACCCTTTTAGTCTATTTGCAATGAATTTGCAGAAAAAAATATCTATCTCTGATGATGAATTTCATTATCAGTCCAGCAACTACAATTTTGTTAGATAGATAGATAGATAGATAGATAGATAGATAGATAGATTCTTTATTGTCCCATAGGGATAATCTTCTTCACACATCAGTCAGCAGCATTTGACACTCAACATAACCACAAAACAGACAACAACATAGACAATACTTCTCACTTAGTTTGAATCTGAACTGAACTGAATCTGTAATAGCCCACATTTTTATGGCTAGGCCATTTATTTATGTTGACAGTATTGCACAATGTATGATGTAGGCTCATAATTGTATGATGACAAACTCGTGAATATTATGATGCTATTTAGAGTAGGCCAAAGTCTGCTTGATTTGCCTACAGTAAAAAAAAAATAATAAGTATAATCAAATGTTAGGCCTATACATTTCAAAACTTCATCATACGCTCTTTTCATAATGCCTATTTCGACAGGTTAACTTGGTAAAGAAAGAGAAATACTTTGGCATAGGTATTATGGTGCTTCTCAGAACCAATCAATATATCAAATATTTCAAAAGAAAGCTCTTGGAGAGGTCTCCACTGTTAAAATGACAGAAGTCATCCATCTGTGTCATTGAATGTACTTTAAAAAGGTAAAATCAGTAGCTTACAGAAAGTAGCATTAGAGTAGGGGCAGACAATTCATTTGGCTGAAGGACCACATAGATTCTGACTGACGGGCCCGGTGCAGTCAATCTGTAGATAGGGGTTGGTGCCGGTAAATTTGCAAGTCTCAAACCAGTAGCCCCACTTTCTATAATCTAATTCACCTTAACTAAATTAGAATTATTCGGGGAAGGCTCCACGAGCTGGATTAAATAGCCCAACCTGGGGGCTGCATGTGGCCACCAGGCCTTAGTTTGCCCACCTCTGCATCAGAGCAAACTGTAGGCCAAGTAATTTGTGTTTTGACTCCTGGAGTAAAGTTGAAATGTTAGTTATGTCTTTTAGGCTCTCTGCTGCCTTGATATGCTTCATAAATTATGAATTATAGATCTAAATGTTTGTAATAATACTACTAAAAACTATTATTAAAGAAAGCCATAGCAGTGGCAAACAAAGCCTTCCAGGATGACGAGGCAGGAAACTACGAGGAGGCCATCAAGTCTTACCAGCATGCAGTGAAATATTTACTTCATATAGTAAAACGTAAGTTGTAATTTCATGTTCAGTTTGATTTGTAATTTGATTTATGAGTTTTATTTTATTGACCATGTAATGTATAGCCAGTTGATCGACAGTACTTAATTTGTGTCTATTTCTCTCACACTTTGTATCTCCATCTGTCTCACACACACACACACACACACACACACACACACACACACACACACACACACACACACACACACACACACACACACACCTTTGTGCCTGCTTTGTGCCCACCTGTGTTTCTCTTTCTGCAGGTGAGCCGCAGGGTAAAGAGGGGAACCAAAAGATAAGAGACAAATGCAAACAATATCTGGACAGAGTGGAAGAACTCCAAGAATATCTAGATAACAAACAGGTCCTCAATACTTATAAATCTTGCAATTATGTTTACATGTATGATAACCGTGAAAACCAATTATTCAGTGAAAACAATAATTTGATGCAAGGTAGAGTTTTTAAAGCTTCATGAAACGGTTTTGGATAATAAAATGGAGTCAGAGCTTCAGGTTAGGGCTAAATAGAGAAAGAATGGGTCTTCACAGAAGTCTGTGCTGTATGGTGTGTGCATGAATATCCTTGATGTAGCCTACTAGTCACCTGTGTGGTATGTACTGTAAGCAGACTAAAAAGTGAAAAGTGAAGAAATGAAATAATGAAAGGTTTCCATTTTGCAAAGCAGGTTATTAGCCTAGTTGACGTTTCCTTCAAGTACCATATTGCATATATCTAAATGGTTGCACCCTGTATTTGAACATGAGTGCAATCATATGAAACTATTCCAAACCCAACCCATGAAATCAAAATTGGACAGATGTTGTTATAGCCTAGGGGGCCTACTTATCAATCAAAAAACAATTGCTATAAATAAGATCTGTGAAGATTTTATGATAGTCATAATTGCTAAGGTAACTTGACTTCTTTTATCCAGCATTCAAGCTTTTCAACCTATAATTCTAGCTGCCATCTCTTTTAATAAAATAGAATATTATCATACCTTATAATATCATTATCATATCATATCTTTCTGGAGAAAATAATGTAGTCTATCTATATCTATCTGTCTATGTAACCTCTTCTGTAAATCAAAGCATTAACTTTGAAATTTAGGCTACATATTCATTTTTAAACCATTACAACACCAACGCAGACAAGATAGAGCGTAGACTAGATAGGTGGGTTATGGATTTCAAGAAGCCCTTGCCTTGGTAGGCCTACAGTAGTAGGCTACAAATAGCTCAGTCTAATCAGTAGCCTTCAATGGGTCTGTGATTCAGAGAGAGGGAGACGCCTGAGGGCTTTTAGCCTGCTTGCGACCAACGCCTGTGTTAAACAATGATGCCTGAAAGAAAAGTCCCATAAGTGTAGCCTATGATAAAAGAATGTAGTGTGGCAGGACTTTGAGTAAGTTATTCGTGACGTCACTACAGTTTCTCTCACATGAACATTGCAGGCGGAAGTGACATTCGACATTTTAATGCGGAAGTTTTCACTGCTCAGTTATCCAACGACTACACAAGAAACTCAAAAACACAGAGATTGAGTTGGATTTGAGTGTTTTCGAAAGGATTGATAGACTAACGTGTGTTATAAAGTAGAGACTGTCGTATTGACCTCGATATTGTACGTTTTCTTCGGCAATCAGCCCTCATGGCTGCCAACAATAATTTACAGGTAAGTTGGAAGATAGCACATATAGCTTATGCTAGTTGGTTAGCTTGCGTGAAGGGAGGTGACGTCTAACTTGGCAAGAGTTGTCTGGTAGATTAACTCTTACCAAAGAACTTAAACAAGTTAAATCTAAGTATATTGTTGACAACCTCATATAGACATGCCAACATGTTTGTTGCGCTGTGTAACCAGCCAACGTCAAGTTGTCAACATCTACTTTGCCAGCTAACATGCTAACACAGAATGTTAGCTGGCTATCGATAAGTGATTAGCTAGCTGTTGATACTTAACTCCATTAGAAACCGACGGTTCCCTTCAAATAATATTTTGTTGGCGAGTCTATTTAATGAAGACTGAATTGAAGGTGTTGCCTAACCGGTTAGCCTTATGATAGTCTTATAATGTTACACGTTCCAGATGAATTTACACGTCAAAACATAAGTCTATCATAGTTAACGTTATTCCATGTTGGTGTGTAATCTACGAAGTTGACATCCATCAAATCACCCACGACTTTATACATTATATAATTATTAATGCGAGATTTACGTCCCTCTTTTTGTACAAGAGCAGAGTGATTTGTCACTGTTGACACAACTTGAACATAACGTTAACTTGAATCTCCCCTCGTTGGCTTTAGTGTTGACAAGGGCCACACAGAAATGATTGGTCTCTTTCAGTTTCGAGCAGAGAACCGAACATTTCATCTTTACCTCGTCAGACCACACAGACCCTCACAATAATTCTGAGTAGTTAATGAATGTTCTGAATTGAGGATATTAAAATAATCACACAGAGAAGCTTATGTCTAAGAACCCTATGATGTGATTCAGACAGGAGTTGTAATATTTTGCCCTAACTCTTTGTTTCCAGAAAGCAATAGATCTGGCCAGCAAGGCGGCTCAGGAGGATAAAGCCCAGAACTATGAGGAGGCCTTGCGTCTATACCAGCATGCAGTTCAGTACTTTTTGCATGTGGTCAAATGTAAGTCTGACCGGGCCTTCTTGTTGACATTGCTTGGTGATGCGTAAACTGTTCTTAAGCCCCTCTCCATATTCATGCATGCCTATTTTGACAGTTGCCATAGATATAAATAATGTCATTTAGGTATCACCAGACTTTTTTCATTCGATTTCATATTTTGTGAAAGACAGTGCTAACATTGTTTTTTATGGGCTTTGATTCCATGTGTGTTGTTGTCCCTGTCTTTAGATGAAGCTCAAGGAGACAAAGCCAAACAGAGCATCAGAGCAAAGTGCGCTGAGTATCTGGACCGAGCAGAGAAACTGAAAGAGTATCTCAAGAAGAAAGAGAAAGCTCCAGCCAAGCCAGTTAAAGAGGCACAGTCTGATGACAAAGGGTGAGTGTGTGTACATTTGTGTGTCTGGTAGTGCATGTCGGGACAAAAATGTTAAGAAAGCATCAAAGTAGTATCAAAAAACAGCTCTTGCTGAGTGAGGCCAGTAATTCAATAACAAGGTTACCGTATTGATGTCTTTGTGGTTAACATTGTAGAAATGAGAGTGCTGCTGTAGGGCTGCTGGTGATGCACTTACAATTCTATTGATGTGTTTGTGGATAACATTGTAGAAATGAGAGTGATGAAGGTGAAGACCCGGAGAAGAAGAAGTTCCAAAACCAACTGCAGGGTAAGTCATTGCACACCTTTTTGTTTTTCAAACACATTTTTGAGGGCTTTTTGCCTTTAATTTGATAGGACAGTATAGATATGGACTGGAAATGAGTGGGAGAGAGAGATGGGGCAGGATCGGGAAATGACCTCGGGTCGGGCTCGAACCCGGGTCCCCGGATTTATGGTATGATTAGCCAGTTAAGACCCCCAGTCATCGCACACCTTTTATTCCCAGTCTTTGCACACACTATTTTCCCAGTAAGGCCAACATGCCGACTGCTTGACTCTGTATTCAGACAGCTGGGATTATAATCCACATATTAACGTCATTTTATGACAGTCCAACCCTGGGCTAGACCCTGCAGCCACAGATCTGGAGCTTTTAAAATTCTGGAACACTTTCTTCAGATACCTCACAACCATGTATAAACTTATGCTCAATATTAAATATAAAGTCAATGGGTGATGACATTCCTTTATTTTTGGCAGTCGCAATTTAGTGTAGCGGTACAACAAGCTCAGAGTCTTCACTCAGAAGCCAATGCTATTTATAAAATGCCCAATAAAACGTGACAAAACAGTTTTTTTGCTACAAAACACAAAGAAAAGGGTCTAAAAGTTCTAAATACCAGAATATACCTCTAACTACTGTGCCAGCACCACCCCTAAGCAATCCAAACAATGCATCTTATGTTGTGGATAATAAATTGAGGGATTGCGTATTTGTCCAATTCATGTACATTTATGCCCTGGCGATAATAATTTATATCTTGCTTTCCCTCACCCTCAGGTGCCATTGTCATGGAGAAGCCAAATGTAAAGTGGAACGACGTGGCCGGACTTGAAGGAGCCAAAGAGGCGCTGAAAGAAGCGGTCATTCTGCCCATCAAGTTCCCTCACCTCTTCACAGGTATGGAAACACACAACTAAGGTGCATGGGAATGTGTGTACCCATGGAAACAGTGTTATAAATTCTTCAGGCAAGAGTGGTGGATATTCTTTTGTGTAGTATGTTTATAGTTTTTTAATTCAGGTTGGAATGATGGCATTGCAAATGTCTAATGTTAAATCTGAAAATAGAATTAAGCTTTTCTAATCCAAATCATCTAGCTATTCCTATCAAAAGATAGTTTGAATCACATGTGTGCACAGAACACAAATTCTAGTTATGACTGTGCATGGAACCACAATGGACCTGGGTAAATTGTGAAGTTGAAATAGTTAAAGGTGGAGTCAGGAGCACAGGTGGAAGTTAGCTACAGTACTGGGAAGTTTGACATGCAGAGTGCAGACCCATCAAATCCAGCCCCACGTTTCAAGAGTCCCTCCCCCATGCACGTGCACTGCTCCCGTGGTCACTCACTCACAACCGCCAAACACACAGATTAGTGTTCACTCTTGCTGGATCTTATTTGGAGGTGTTCCAAGTCAGTATTTAGAAAATGACCACGAGTCAGACGCCTTAGCCAACTGCACCACACCATCCTCTGCTTCTGTCGTCTAACCAAAGTCTTCCTCCCCCCTATTTCCCTTCCAGGAAAAAGAACTCCATGGAGGGGTATCCTTCTCTTTGGTCCCCCTGGTACAGGAAAGTCTTACCTGGCCAAAGCCGTGGCCACTGAGGCCAACAACTCCACCTTCTTCTCCATCTCCTCCTCAGACCTGGTGTCCAAGTGGCTGGGAGAGAGTGAAAAGTGAGTGGGCTTGACCGGTTTCGTTCCTCTCCTTTGCCAGTAGTGTGTCCGACATTGATTTTAAAGTTTTTGTTAAACTCAAAAGTTTGTGGAAAAAATTAGACAATTAAATGGATGAAGGTGAAAAGAGATGAGGAAAGATCTTCCGAGGGAAGATTTCGAAGTTCAGTTGTGCTGTATCTACTGTAGGGTTGGGAAATAATTTGTAATCGTCCAACAGGTCGTTATTATAATCAGCTATGAGCATATCTACTTGTCAAGAAGCTCAGAAAAATGCCTAGCGACATATCTTGTGTGTTTTCAAGATTTGTGCTATGTCCACATTCCTTGCAAGTTTAATCAATTTTGGACAGCCAACAACAGGGAGAATACACATCTATTTAGGGTATCTCAATAGCTGACAAAACATCTGTGTGTTTGCACCCTTGCTGTACAGTAGTTCACAGTGCACAAATATACAAACATTGCTTAAACATTGTTTACATCACAGCACAACACTGTCACTGCTGGTGAAAAAAGTGCTGACTGTGTCTAGTCAAAGCAGCAACAAAACCATTTATAAATACAAGACATACGATGGGCAAAGTGTAACTAATATTCTTTTCTGGATTAAGCAGGGAAGGTTTGGAAACGTAGGCTTGTGTTTTGTGTGTGTGTGTGTGTGTGTGTGTGTGTGTGTGTGTGTGTGTGTGTGTGTGTGTGTGTGTGTTAACACGCTGACCTGTTTATATCAGGCAATGTGTGGGTGAATCCATAGGCAGGACCATCTCAAACTTAACTTATCAGCATCAAAATAATATTGGTAAAGAAAGACAGATGGCAGGTGACCGGTTCCCAAAAGCAAAGTTGCTTTTGTTTGTTGACAAAGGGAAATTGCATTGCTACCAACATAGTTACTAACTTAGTTAGCAATTATGCTTTTGGGAAAAGACCCCCAGGTTGGTCAAAAGAATCCCCCATTGCTGGTGTGGAACATAATCAAGAGCTCTTCTTAACATATCCCTCTAAGTCCACCTTTTCTGAGTGTAGGCCTGGACAGGCTCGTGAGAGTAGCATCAAACACCCATTCACCTGTGCCTGGCTTACAGGTGGGGACAGAAATAGCGCAGCAATGTCTTTAGCTCCCTGAACAAGATTAGCTGCCTCGTTCTTATTTGGAATGGTGGGGATCTGTCTTGTATTAGCCTCCAGCAGTGGGAATCAGATGTTGCAGATGTGGAGTAATGTCTACCTCCACTCAGAACTTGTTATTTTACTTTCAAAATTTAACCACCTGAATGAATGAATGATTGAATGAATGAATGAACAGTTAGTTCATCTCTGTCTGTCTGTCTGTCTGTGGGAGCTGAGGCATTATTTCCCAGATGTTGACCTTTCCCCTTGTGTCTGTGTGTAGGCTGGTGAAGAGCCTGTTCAGTATGGCCCGCGAGCACAAGCCCTCCATTATCTTCATTGATGAGATCGACTCGCTGTGCGGCTCCAGGAGTGAGAACGAGAGCGAGGCAGCCCGCAGGATTAAGACAGAGTTCCTGGTCCAGATGCAGGGTGAGGACAAGAGCCGTGTGTGCGTGTGTGTTGTGTCAAGAACTATTTGTTTATTCACGGAAGTCACGAAACTGTAACAAATTTAATGTAAAACACATTTGTGTGAAGTTTTTTGTGTATTGTTTTGGAAAGTAGCCATATAATAAGTTTGAGAATGTATCGACCTACGGTCATTTTAGGAAAATAAGTCCCTTCAGGACAAAGCAGTGCCCCTCTGTATACACACACCAAGGCCTCTGTTCATGCTGTTAGGACACAAGTTCCTGACTGAAGACCAATACATCAACCCTTGCATTGATTTTTTTTTCCCGTGTGAGATTATCTTGCTATTTCTCAATGCACTGTGAATGCGTAGCATTCCTCTCTGTTTTTGTTCCTCATTTTGTCCTTTTACTGTACAATCTCCTGAATGACACTATAGGATCCCCAACAGTTTTCTATTTTTAGCATTTGGAGAGGTCAGTGACCTGACGTGTGCTGATTTTAGCCCTGATCTGATTGGCTTAAATGTGATGATGTGTGTTTGCAGGAGTGGGAAACGACAATGAGGGAATCCTTGTGCTGGGCGCCACTAATATACCCTGGACTCTGGACTCGGCCATCAGGAGACGGTAAGGACTAACGCCAGAGTGACCCCCCACCCCCCTTTATTTTTGTTGCCACGGCAGTGCAATAATCTTTGATGTGATTTGAGATACCTGCCTGCTTTAACAACGGGCCTCATTCACCAATAACTTCTTAGGAATATTCTTAAATTTGTTCTTAAGTTCCCATTGAAAAACCTATGTTGGTGAATATGAATCTTCTTAAAAACTGCGTAAGTGTGATTTAAGAACAAATTTTCTCGTAAGAGTGGTTGATGAATGAAGCCCATTGTTCCAAATTGCTTGCACTGCACTTTGATCAACTACTTCATAATAATAATAAACCTGAACCTGAACCTAGTTCTATTCAGGACATTTTTATCCCACTCCAGCCACCGTAGTTGCATTGAGGAAATGCAGTACAGTACATGTACTTGTTAGTCAGCCTTGGTTCCTGTTCCCCTCCGAGCTCATGTGTCTGCTCCCACCTGCTCGCAGGCTTCACGCCAAAACGGGAAGCGAGACACATCGATAGCGAGGCTGCGTTTGCATAGTTATTTGGATGTGTTTGCATCAGCGTTCGGGGTGTCCCCAGACGTTTGAGCAGACGAGATGTCCCAGCTCTTGTGTCCTGCGGTATTTTAACTCCGTTGGAAAACTGTGCAGTGTCTTGTGCAGTCTTTGCATATCACCTGGACAGCACTCTTAATTCCTCATTTATGAGACTGGCTGATGAGTTCCTCATCTCTTAACTCCATGTCCCACCCACCATACAGTCCTGTCTGTCTGTCTGTCTGTCTGTCTGTCTGTCTGTCTGTCTGTCTGTCTGTCTGTGTGTGTGTGTGTGTGTGTGTGTGTAGGGAAGGGGGAGTGTGTATGTGTGTGTAGTGTCTGTGTGTGTATGTTGAGTGTATGAGTGTGTGTGTGGTGGGGGGAGGGTGTGTGTGTGTGGGTGTGTGTGTGTGTGTGTTCTGTGTCTGATAAGAATGGTCTTCCCCTTACTATAATGTGACGTGACAATGAAGGCTCTGTACAAGGAAGTCTTCTTCTCATTAAAGGGGCTGTGCAGTAGACTGCCATAGCTCTGAGTCACTGGGTCATTCATTCATTCTCAGCCAGTCCTCAGCAGACTGTGGACTCGTAGCTGATGTGTCTGTGCAATCTGGCTACTGTGCTCTGTCATCTTAAAGGGACACTAGGCAAATTTTCACCACTTTTTAAGGTTTGTTTTGGTCCCTTTCTCCAAATGAATTTGGATGACGTAGTCACATGTAGGGTGGATAAATGCAAGTTTTATTACCTACAGCCATTGTCATAGTTATGAGTGCGGGTGTAGGAGCCACCTCAATATAAAAGAAAACCTAGTTACAGCATGATGAATATTTTTCTGCTATCAGACATCATTAGCGTGTTCTAGTAATGCCAGATAATATTAGAATATCAATATACCTTTTATGTAGCTAGTTCATTATTTTAACAGCAAAAAACTGCCTAGTGTCCCTTTAAAGGTTCTGAGAGCCTGTAGCCTGTAAATGATCCATTTTGACTGTGCTCAGATCCTCTCTGTGACATGTGAGAATGTGATTGGCCAGACAGGTTTTTCTGCTTTCCTGCTTCTGTGCTTGTCTCTGTGGTGGGAGTGGAGCTTGTGATTGAGTGACATACTCATGAGACACATACTGTGACATTCAGGCGTAATGTATAGCCCAGATGAACTCTCAGTGACGTGTGCAATGTGCCGTATGTGCATGGCAGGAGAGACCGGCTTTATTACAGAGGTCTGGTAGTGACTTAAGACACATGAAATTGAATGACGACACACTTGACCCGTATGGCGTTTTGGCAGAGTAACCATAAACATGTCTGTTTGTTGTATCAAGCGTCTGTCCATTCCGTCCGTTTCTTAAGAGCATAGTTGCTGAACCCGGTAGCAAGTTAGTTAGTTGGCTATGGGAAATAACTTGGTTAGCAAATATGCTTTTGGGAAACGGACCCCTGAGCTTTTTGTGACACACATTGTATCAAGCCTCTGTTTCCCAAAAGCAGTTGCAGCTTGGTTTGTTGTTTAAGAATTTAATCACACTCTCATGTATATTATACTTAAAAAATATATATATATATATATATATATATATATATTGCACCATGCCCAACTTTAAACCGTCCTCAGTGTACCATGACCACTCAAACCAGATGCTTTTGGGAAATTGCATTGCAACTAACAAATTTGTTAACTTAGTTAGCAACTATATTTTTGGGAAACAGACCCTCTCTTGTAGCTCTTTGTAGCACAGATGTTAATTCTTGTGTTTTGTCCTTTGCCTGTGTAAGCTTTGAGAAGAGGATCTACATCCCTCTGCCTGAGGAGCACGCGCGCTCCTTCATGTTCAAACTGCACCTGGGCACCACGCCCAACAGCCTCACAGAGAGCGACTTCATCACGCTGGGCAAGAAGACCGACGGATACTCGGGCGCTGACGTCAGCATCATCGTGCGAGACGCGCTTATGCAGCCAGTGCGGAAGGTCCAGTCGGCCACACACTTTAAACGGGTAGGTGCCTTTGAGCCAAACGATTTGCTTTTCGTACGTATGGTCTTAGGTATTTCTTACCCTCTACAGTAGCTTCCAGGCAGTGCTGCCTTCAAGGCACTACTCCCCTCAAATCTAGGGTTAGGATGTGTGGACATTAGCCTCCGTTTACAGTGCGGAGCACTCCGTCTTCAACATTCCATGCCATTATTTTCAATGCAACCCCGCACACTAGTTCCGATGTCTTACGATTGTCGATTCATGAATTGCGATTCAAGTCTATTGTGATCGGAGCTGTTCTATAGACATGCACATGGTAATCTTATCGGCTACTGTGCTAGATGCTAGGCGAAATTGTCTGATCCGAAAGTGCTCCGCAATACTGTCGGAACCGGTATGTGAATACAAGATGCATTTCCTTCAACAACATTGATTCCCAGCATTAGGTAGGGAACGTGAGCTGGGATTAGACCGTCCTGAGACAGGTTAGTTTTACCCTACTGATGATGTGTTGTTGCAATGGTAATCCTGCTTAGTACGAGAGGAACCGCAGGTTCAGTCCGGCTGCGCCGGCTTATTATACAGGTCTTTGCCAACATGACGATATAATATTTTACAGAAACGTCTTTTACAATTAATTTGTTAACGTTTCATGGCTTCTGCGGAGAAACAAATAGTTTGCAAAGACACTTCAACTTAAAACATTCTATAGAACGCAGCTGATGTCCTTTCACTTTTATTGTTGAAAGAACCCAGAACCTAGAACCCATCCAAGTATCCCCAGGGGTGCTCAGGCCCCAGTTTGACAACCACTGTTCTAAAAGGACATTGCAGATATAGTAATCAATGAAAATAAATGACTGATCAGCAATATTGTATTGCTGTGTTCCTGAAGGTACGGGGGCCCTCGAGGGACAATCCCAACATGGTTGTTGAGGACCTCCTGACCCCGTGCTCCCCTGGCGATCCTCAAGCCGTAGAGATGACATGGATGGATGTGCCTGGGGAGAAACTTCTGGAACCCGTCGTCTGTATGGTGAGTTCCCAGCATGCACCACACCACAAGGAAGCAGTAGTGTTTGTTTCATTGTTTGTTTATTGATTGATTTTTATTTGATTACTTGTAATGTGACAAAGTGAAGGGTGGGGAGATGATAAACTGTAGACTGTAAGGTCACATGATGCATAATGTATTGCTACATTTGTTAAATAAAGTACAGTGCTCCAAAATGAACGCAAAGTAGAAAAACTTTTCATAGCTCAGTTGTCTGTGGTATGAAGCGATCAAGACTAGACCACACCTATGTTTATTACTGTTGCTAAGCAAGGCAGTATGTGTCAAACTGTTAATGAATTCTGTGATTTTTTTTTTTTTTTTTTTTTTTAAATGTCCTCCACTCTCTTGTCTGCAGTCGGATATGCTGAGGTCCTTGTCCAACACCAAACCCACAGTGAACGAGCAGGACTTGGAGAAGCTCAAGAAGTTCACAGAGGACTTTGGACAGGAGGGTTAAAGAGCACCATGTCTGCCAAAACCAAAGCAAACACATCAGGATTGTAAAGCCTCTCTCTCTTTCTCTTTCTCTCTTTTTTTTCCTCTCTCTCTATCTCTCTCTCTCCCACCCCCTTCTCTATTAAATCTGTCCTCTCACTCCCTCCCTCACTGTTAACCTGTTTGACGTGTTCCAGGGCCCTTTCTGTCAATAAGACCTCATGGTGATGCATTCTGTAGGCCGTTTGAGAATAAGAATAAGACTATACTATGTATACTCGCAAGTAAGACACCCTCTTATCTTCCCTTCATGTACAGTAGTGTTCCACAGTGGTTCCAAACTACAGGGCCGAAGGCCACACAGACAGACACACACACACACACACACACACACACACACACACACACACACACACACACACACACACACACACACACAGCAGGTCGTCGCTGCTGTCTGTCCTTGCTGCTGGCATTGCCCAGTCTGACCCGTGCCCTGACCCTGCGTCCGACGCTCCTCCTGTATGGCGAATGTCTCCCCTCCTCTCTGGGCTGTTCTATTTTCGTAATGCTCAGGCTAGATTTGCCTTAAACAACAAACACCCAAGGAAAGGATTCTTCTCATCATCATACTGACATGAATTTTGAATTTTGGAACTGGGAAGACTTGCAGTGCAGTGGGGTTTGCCTCCTTTTTTTTTTTTTTTTTTGGCATACCTCTTTTGATGTGCTCTGGTCTTGCGTGCAGTTACACTTGGCCTTTAGATATCTAAGTATTACTTCCTGTGTGATAGGTAATGTAGTTATTTGCTAGGGGTTTTAACAAGTGATGGTTATGATGGATGACTTTAGATGAGAAGTTGTTAATGTTTGGGGGAGGGGCTTTCATCAGTCAAATCTTTGGGATCTTTTGGATCATCATTTGGGGATTGAGAGGTTGTTTTAGAGGTTTCATGTCCAAGGACCACTTCAGCTCAAGGATACAATCCCACAGAGGTTTTGCAGGAGGCAGTTGGATTTCTCTTGCATATCTCTTCAGGTATCAAATCATTCTTATTTTGCAAAAAAAAAGAAAAGAAATAATAATAATAAATAAATAAATAAAAAAGAAAGAAATCAGCCAAACCTACCATCATGACTGCGCCATGAGGCCTTTCTGTGTTAGAGACTAAACTACAGGGCTGATGTTGAGACCTTGGGTACCACTGGGAGCCTTGCCCCTCTCTCTCTAGGCTTCGGGGCACCCTTGGGTCACCTGCCTCTGGGCAAGCAGGGGAACCGGCCTCTGACCAGCTGTCTGCTGGCTCACACAAAGGCTGCAGACTGCACACAATGTGCCTTCTACAAGTCCTGTTTATTTTTGGTTTCTGAAAGAATTTGTTTTTGTTTGTTTTTTTTGTTTTGTTTGTTTTTTTTTTTTAAATCAGTTACCTTTTGGTTTATTATTTGTCTCTTTCAGTCTTTAATATGTGGATACCTGCCTACATAATGTGCAGTTAAGTAGACCTACAGTAGAAGTTTTATGGTATGGAACAGTTCAGAGTTATTTGCACATTTCATTTAAAAAACATTACTCTATAAATAAATAAATAAACAATTGTATACATCTGTACTCCTATGCACTTAGGGTGGCAGGGGTTTGTTTTCCAGAAACCTAAAGCTTTATTAATTAAAAATGTAGATCTGCAAGATTGGATGTGGATTGATCTTTTATAAAGGAAACAGTGTACTGTTGGAGTAATAAGAAAATACATTATATATGTAATATTGTTTAAATATACTGTACTATTCATTATATATGTATTTTTCTTAAATCATAAATGGATCCTCCACATCCGAACAGTAAGGATTTTTGCTTGTCTTTTATCGTAACCATGTAAATAAAAAGTAAGACTGAAAAATGGTATCTTCATTTCACTTATTACTTTTCAGTGATCAGTGTACATTACAACCTGTAACCACTAATGTGTCTGCTCTAGGAGTTGTGATTGATTGCCACAATAAGTGTATAAAGTTGAGATCAGTCGTTAACTATGCTTATGCAGAACAGTCTTTGGGCTAAAATGTGTAATTTTTTATATTACACTAATAGGAATATCAATGACAGCTTAGATTTTTTTATTTTTTTTATTTTTTTTGTCATTTTTATGAGATAGACATTTTAAAAACTATCCAGGAATGCAACTTTTTCATACAGTTTTCTTGTTAAGTGTTCATATTTGTGAAGTCTAGAGGTATCTAGATATCTAGACTCTACTGAACTCTAGTGGTTGCTAGGAGAAACAACAGCCCTTCTCTTAAGTGATGGTATGGCTTGGTAGATTGATTACGTTGGGTCTTTTAGAGAAAGCTGTGTCTACGGAATTTCTCTTAAGATATTGTTCTTTTTTTCATTAATTATTGTTTTTTTTTATCTATCTTTTTAGCTTATCTGTTAACCTGTTGCTCTATCCTGTATAATAGAAGATAAAAACCCAAGAGGCCAACTAAACTGCCCACTAAAGCAGGGGTCCGTCTCCCAAAAGCATAGTTGCTAACTTAGTTAACTTAATTGCATTGCAACCAACACAGTTGCTAACTTAGTTATGCTTTGCTTAGCTATGCTTTTGGGAACCAAATGCCAGATCTCTGTCTGCACACACAGGAGTGAACACACACAAATAACTTATTCCAGCCATCCTGGCCCACTGGTCCCAGTTAATAATATCATGGCAGCCTTTGGGACCAGTGCATTTGATCTGAACAGAAGCAGCATAATGGCCTGTAGTGTGTTTCTAGCTTATGGGTCCAGCCAGATGGTGCCTGACCACAAGTGGACAAGATAGTGCTGTGGTCCCTCTGGTCCTTAGAGTCAGATCTGTAATCACACTTAAAACACCTCAGGCCAAAGGTGAAGGAGCAGCTTTGACCAAGCGCCAAACGCCTGACCTGGCATCCACATCAAACTGCTGGAGTAGAAAACGCTAATCTCTAAAAACAATGATCTCTTTCAAGCGTCTCGCCAATCCCCGCCTTTAGACTCTTCACGCACAGATAATGAAGATGCTAAACACTCTTCAGTCCAAAAACAATCACGAGAATAGAATCATCGCACGATGGCCACAAAGTCTTGTGCTGGAGAAAAGAGTCCTCACAGTCGAGTGCTTCAAATGTGCAAATAATTGGCATTTCTTTGTGCATCTACTACTTTTAAGGAGCATCTGGGACAATAATTAGCTGCCTACCCCTAAAGAGTAGGGGATTAGCCTCCCATTAACACTGAGCTTGAAAACACACACACACAGACACACACACACACAACAAACCTCATTATGAGCTAGAGACACCCATCTAAGTGAGGCATCTTTTCATAAGGAACTTCAATCAAAGTGTGAACCCTCTTAAGGTCACTAAAGGACTTGGTAATGCATATATGAAAGACAGAGTTGATGAATAAACAACAACAAATATTGTGAGGGAATATAATAGAGGGTTTAGTTGGGTTCCACAGCTACAAAAGCTGTGAGTTGTCCCATACAAGAGGATGAGGGAACAATTTGTGCCATAGGATGATGAGGTCTGTGGAGTTGTGGAGTTGATAGAATTATATTTATGAGTTGACCTTATGAGTCTTTAAATTGAAGTCTTTCTAAGGGAAGATGTAGTCGATGGAACCGTCTTTGTGAGTGAACCTTCAGAGTTTTTAAATTTAAGTCTTTGCTGATATAGCCCTCCCTCCACACACACACACACACACACACACACACACACACACACACCAGAAGCCTCCATCTCTAGCATCCCAACTGGTCTTGCCAAGAGCCTTGATGTCATGGCTGACAGAATGGTGGCGAGCACCAGCCAAGATTTCATGGAGTGCCAGCTTGTGTTACATTATGTTTAGACTTTGTTGTCAGTTAATCTCATTAAAACTAATTGAATTGAAATGAATAAAGCAGACATTTACCTTACTATCAAGCCAAAGCAGTATTCTATTGCTCAATTGACATCAGCCCTCAGCTCTCTTTCATGCGGCCCGCCATTAAATTTAAGAAATTAAATGTGGCCCATTATTGAATTTTTCTCATTTTACAGTAACCTATGTTCAGAATGCATCACAATTTCAGTAGGCTACTGGTGTGATGTACAGTATGTCAATAGTATCATTAAAGAGTGTAACATTATTACTAAAACTTATCTAAAATAAGGTTGCTTTTTCAATTAAAACTGGTTAAAAACTTAGATTTTTCAATATGTGGCCTGCAAGCAGAAAGGTCTGGCCACCCCTGTTCTAAGACATGGCCACCTGTCCCTGAGACATAACTATATCTCTCCATGATGCAACTATCTATCCATCTACCTACTCTGTGTCTGTCTGGAGTTTAAAATCTTCTTTGATTACAGTAAGAGACTTTAGATTAAACAGATGCCTGATGTCATAGTAATGAGGAAATGTTCACACTAATAATGTTAGAATAGAATCACTGTTAGAATAGGAGTACAGTCATGGACACAGCGGTGATTGATCACTGTCCTTTCCCTCATTCCTCTGTAGTGCCAGACCTGCTGATGGTCTTCTGTTTGTTTCTGTGTATGTTTTGATGTATAGCCTATGTGTTGGTGGGAATGTATGTGGTTGTGTATGTGGGTGACATGGTGGTGGGCTGAAGAACTATAGCTGTGTGTATCTATGTATTTCATGTCTGTGAAGCTTGTCTGGTCAGTGAAAACTAATTTCCTATCTCTACATGTAGACAAATAAAGGTGAATTAACGAACTTCTTTGTTTCTCTAACGTCTTGTATAGCCTACTCTCACTGTAACACTTCAGAAAGGGCCCCTGGGCACAAAAAGAGGCAATTCTTACTTTGCATTCTCACTTTCTTCTTTTTTTGTATTCTAACTTCATACTGTATTGCCAGGCAATATTCAACTTTTATTGGACCTTGGGAATACCAGAGAAGCATGTAGATTTCATCTCTTAGACTGGAATTTAGTCTCAGGTATTATCAATGGCATAAATTCGAAAATTTGTTTCAGCCCGAAGTTTTAGTTTTTAGTTCCTTAGGCAAAATAAGTAAGACATAATAGATTCAGTAGTGGACCTCGACGGTCTCTTTATTTCTGTGGGAATTTCTGTGAGATTTAGGCTTCTGCTTTCACTCTCCTCACTTATGATTAGCCTCCAGCATCTGATGCGCCCTGGCTTGACATCTGTCCTTCAGCTCAGAAGCCACCTTCTCCCATTCTGATGGACGTTCCCTTATGATTAATGACCCGGCCAGCATTGCACAGGTTACCTGCACAGCAGGGAGTCTTGAGCGCTTTGAGGGCCTGGAGCAGAACTAAGTTGATTGGGCTCCTCCAGCCGCCTTTGCAAGATATGGGAAAAGCGCCGCTATCTGCCTGGCTGTCACGGGATCGGGGGTGCGAGTGGCGGAGAGATGAATCGGGAGCAAGAGAGGCTGAGGCAGGAAGCAGTGGAGGGAAAGAGGGCGTTGAATGGAAGGGGCGGGACGGTGACTAAAGCATGGCAGCGCATGGCCCCAACATCTCCCTGGCTCCCTTTCACAGCCGGACGGCTCTCCACACAGCACCACGCTGCATTTGCCCATTGATTTGCCTGGGCCCATTGTTCCACAGTGGAGAGAGGGTGTTGGGGAGGGTGGGGGGGGATTGCTCTGCCATCAGGGGGACAAGGTGAGGTCTCGGGGGGGTTGGAAGGGACCTGCTGAAGGCTCCTCAATGGCCCCTTTTCTTCTGTTTCTCCACGCCATTCACACTGAGTCAGTGCGGAGAAGTTTCAGTGGAGGCGACGGCCACGGCGGCACCGGACTCAATGTGACGCCATTGTTCCTGGCGGGGGCTATTAAACCTCCTCCTGGACAAACAAGAGCAGCCCCTTCCACAGCGAGGGCACGGATGACCACAAAAGACAAAATGGAGTGGCAACGCCTTTGTTTGGCTTCTCTCTGAAGCTTTCCAAAGCCAGGGCCCGGGAGGGAGGGTCTGTTTTGCTTTTTAGTGCAGCCCTATCATGCAACCAAGCTGATTTGCCAAACAGAGATGCTGACTTAAATGACAGCTTGTTTTGCCCAGGGAATCCCATAAATAATTCGGATGAATGGATCCTTTGAACTGTACACAAGGGGTGCAGCTCTTTTCTCAGTTATTAAAATGTTTTAATAACCGTGTGGAATTCAGTGACATCAAAAGTATTCCATGAAGCATTTAATATAGGACACTATTATCAGTTTTCACTGATATTTCTTCCTTACTCTCAAGCATCTAACAGGACAACATCTTTTTCTTAATTTCTAATAAATTTCTAATGAAATTTATTGTCAAGTAGAGTTTTAAAAGTTATCAAGCTTGCTATTTTCACTTGTGGTTTTGAGGACACTGATGTAAGGGAATGTTTGTGAGAATATCATCATGTGTTTTTGCAGAACAATCTCATAGCCTACCAGAGACCCTAAGAGTTGATTATTATTGCTGCCAATATTGCCACTGCAGCTGAGACTGACAGGTTGAGATGAGAGTAGAGACTGATGGTGCAGCAGGGCATTGAGGGGAGATTGGCATGTAGAGCTGCCGTATATCACGGAGGGACTCCTTGTTCCCGAGGTTGTTCTCTCAGCAGGTGGAGCCGCGCGTCTCCCGCCGAGAGGTTAAGGAGCAGGACGGGATTCTCCCAGTGTGACTCTGGCGCTGGGCTGCTGCTGCTGCTGCTGCTGGGCTCGCTCCCCCTCATGGGGTCTAATCGAGTTATCGCGTCTACAAATCTCTCATCAGGGGACACGCGCTGACACTGGCCCCTGAAAGGGGAAAGCCACAAGGCAACAAATTTACACCAGCAGGGAGTTGGAGCACAGCAGTCCGGTGGGGCTGGATGAAAAGATCTGGTACCTCCGCACACATTCCCCTCCACACACAACTCACAGCGCCCTCGCACCAGGTGACTCTGCTCTGGCCAATGTTATGTTGGAATGTTGGTATGGTATCCATTTTTGCATTCTTGGAAATCCAAAAGAGAAAAATCATCTGTTTTGTACTTCTATAATAACTATCAAATACAGACTCAAGATTCCTCCAAACATAACCCATAACCCTTTTCTCTTTTCCTTTCTCTATTTGGAACAATAACATTCAGAGAAATCCCTAAATCATCATAAATTACCATAATATCTCAACTATTAATCAAGATTAATAGATTACATTTAAATCTAAATATGTTCAGCTATGAATCTATGGGCTATTTCCCTCTGTCTACTTTCTTATTACATTATGATAAGATTTTACATACTGTACTAGAGGCTTTGGTTAATACAAATCACTTGTAGTCTTACTGTAGTCTAGTTTACACAAAATATATTCTAGAAATTACTATAATTTTAGTTTACAAATACTTTTCTCAGCAACTTAACCTAAGAGAATCTGAATATTGCTGTTTCATTTTTTAAGAGTTGACCAGGCAGCCATATTCTCAAGCTGACTTCTCATGACCAGTGTTTTCAACAAAAGTCTCAGCATGCTCTCGACTCTCCCTTTTGTGGGAAAGTGCTCAAGACCCCAGCTGACCTGCAATGAATATGCTACCTGCTGCTCGGCACAATGACCCCCATGACGAGAGCTTCTCAGGCCTAATGGCTGAAGATGCCTGAAGAAATGACCAAAGAATTAATGGCCTCTTCTTCCGTTGTGCAATGTTGTGGAAGACTTAGTATTTATGTTTTGGGCTTGTTTGGTTTCAGATTACAACTACAAGCAAATTTGTGTTTCTGCTATTTTGTAAAAAATAAAAAATAAAAAATAAAAATTAGCTTCCTAATGATGTATATCTGGTGTTAATAGATAATCCATTTATTGTATCAGCGGCAATAAACTTCAATTATACTTTATAATAATAATATTCCCAGATGTTGAAAATCTCACCGCACAAGTTGCACAACACCACACATTACAGTAAATTACAGGAATCTGCATGGGGAATGTAGAAGGTGTTTTATCACCCTTTTTGAATATGTAGTTCATTTTGTGTCTAACAGATGTGAAAATAAACTCAATTCATTGAGTGTTCACATATGTATTGAGCGTTCATATGTATACAGGCTGATCAAATTTGTAACATTTCTTATTCTATAAAAAGCCACAGAGACTGCTTTTGAAAGTATCTGAGATCAGTGGTCTGACCAAATTAAAATCCAGTTAAAAAATAATCATGAGAACGGACATTTTGTAAAGCTGGGAATCATGAGGGTTGATGACAATCCCCACCCCCCCACCCTTTTTTTAAGACACTATTCACCCAAAGAACTTGAGCAGCCATCAAGTCTTGGCTCCAGCCGCTGCTCCGGTCAGAAACGGGCTACACTGGTGGTCTGCTGAGGAGGTCGGTCATTCTCTTGGTCGTTCACTTGGCAGGGGTTGTTAAGCTCACCGACACTCATCTTAGATTCGCCTCCAAATAAACACTGCCCTGGCCAGGCCAAGCAGGCTGTGGGCCAAACAGCAAAAACAAAAAGCCTGACAACAAACGATCAAAGACACTTAAACAGGGATCGCACCAGGGTCTGAAGAACCATAGCCTTCTCCCAGACTCCAGTGCTCTTCAGGGCTTGTGTCGCTTAACAGTGCGCCAGGCAAGTAGATGCACTGACTGTCAGGGCCACTTCAAAGACAGCCAGTGTTGTTGTAGTTTTTCTTTTTCTTTTCTTTCTTTCCTTTTTTTTCTTTTCTTTTTTTTTTAAAAGAAAAGCCAAGAGGAGTTTTCTCAGAAAGATCCAGTGCCTCTTAAGAGTGTTAGGATTTTAAGGATCTCAAAGAGCCTAAAGGGTTGTCAGTGACAGCGAGAGGAGGCCCACTCCTCTAAGGCCCTTGGCTAGCCTTCCTTGCCTTTTGTTCACTACTATAAAGAGAAAAGAGCTTAAAAAAACACACATTAGCCTGTCATTTCATTTATGGGTTGGAGCCTAGTCCTTCCTTGAGAAACTATTCCATTGTGAAATCCACTATTCTAATGTTAGTGTTTATCATCACTGGTTATGTTTTGTTTTACAGCACCACAAACCAATTTGTTTTTTTTTTTGTTTTTTTTTGTGAATCATCAAACACTGTTATGTCATAGACTAAAAGACTGAAAGAACTTGGTCAGTTGTAGTGCTTCTGAGAAGGATAAACAGGAGTGTCCACCGTATTCAGGCCGGGTTTCTCAATGGGCACACACACACACACACACACACACTCTGCTCACCCTAGTCCGAACTCCGCTGTCTGTTGACACCTCTCAGTGCGCTGGCAGGCGTGCGTGTGTCAGAGGGACGCTCTGCCTCAACCAAGCCAGCCGCCTGGAGTTAGACCTCCCTCTCCATCTCTTGTTACCTATCAGCAGGGCCGGACTGGGACCAAAAAATGGCACGAGCATTTTTGGACATGGCAGCCCACCATGATTTCATTCAATAGTAATAACGTTGTGGCTAGATAAAATAACACTGTAAGTTGGAAATATAGCATGAACATGAGAGCTTTAATTAAACTAGCCCAATATCCTTCATGAAAATTATGAGTAAATGACAGCCCCGGCCCAAAAATGACCGTCGGCCCACCGAGCATTGCCCTGTATGCCCTATGGCCAATCCATGCCTGCCTATCAGACACTGCATTTCACCACAGTTCATTTCAGAGAGAGGGGTATTATATTCAGTGCCAAAACAACACTGACAGTCTGATCAGTTATCTAATTAATTATGAAATAGCCTAAATAGAATAAAATGTAGGCTATAAATGTGTATAAATAAAGGATTGTAGTATGATAGTCCGGATGATTGATCACAAATCGTGTTTTAAGAAACGGGAAATGAGGGATTTTTTTTGCATTCAGAATATAGATACACAGGCTAAATCTCTTTTGTGCGTTTTACCCATCCAGGGGAGTGAACACACACATACAAACCCAGAGCAATGGGCAGCCACTGCTTGGGAGAGGAGAGTTGGAGCGTGTTCCACAGTCACCTCAACTGTGAATGTGGCCATGGGAGAGTGATTTTAAAACAACTTCCCAGCCATTGCAGCCCTGACTTAAATGTATATCTCTCTAACCATGTAACCTACCAACTCATTTGTCTTTTCTCAAAACACAGACACTACATTTGGTAGCCTACACACAGCATATGGAATGCCAGTGTGAGTGTGTTTGTCATTTGATGTAAAATGTGTGATTAAACATGAAGTGTTTACTATAGAATTCATACACACACAAAAATAAAAGAGGAAAAGAGCATTTAATGAAAATATGTCTGACTGACCATAAAAAGAATACATCTAATATAAACTTTTATCAACAGAAAATATATACATTCAATGAACCTATCATAGGCCTATAAAATCTCAAAATACAGAAAACTCCATAGAAAATACAGTGCCAAGAAAAACATTGGCTACAAGAATTTACAAGGCTTTGTAATTTTTACAGTCCAAAACAAGACCAGGCGGGTGTTTCGGTCCCTACCAGGGTCTCCACATAGAGTCTCCCGGGACTAATTGCGCAACCGGGGAGGTAGGCAGGCTTCCGCCGCCACTGCTCAGTCCATTCAGTGGGATAACGGGTCCGCTAGGCACGAGCGCCGAACTAGGAATCAAAAAGGCGAATTTCCCATCCGTTGCAGGTACAATCTGAAATCCGCTGTAAATCTTAGCCGCCTCTGGGGAGATGGTGACAGGCGAGCCCGTTTTGCAAACTGCCGCACCCAAATGCGGAGAAGCGCAAGTGACCTGCATGAGTGGTTGTCCGAAGGCAGAATGGGGAGAGCACGGAGAAGCGGTTTGCTGTGCCTGGCAGTTCATTACGTTGATGTGCGCGATGCAATTCGACAAGTGACTGAGCAGTCGTGTCCGTATCTCGGTGTTTACACCTTCGCACGTGGACAGAAAACGCGTGACTTCATTCATGCACTCACTGAAACCGGCCCGATACTTGCCGATTACAGAGGGGTCCGTGTTCAAGGCACCTGCAAATAACATCATTCATACGTTTAAATAAAAGACTGAAATAAACATCGTCTTGGGGTTTCAAGTTGTTTCAAGTTGATAAATGTAAACAAACTGGTGTTATACAATATTAGCCTATGGCTATATTTTTTTTAATTAAAAATTAAAGGCATAAATGCTTCAGGTACCAACCGGTCATCTGAAGTTGCTGAAGATTTTTGAGGTGCTTCACTGTCATTTCCAAAATATCCGCTTTCTCAAGTTTCGAATGTCTTGAGGTCTGGGGAAAATATTATTGTAGGTCATTTTAAATTGCAACAACACGACACACAGCAGTCAGGCTTCTAAATCCAGCATACCGGTTAATTTTTTAACTTTGGGTAGCCTAAATGTTTAATCCTGTCATAGGGTTACTTGTCTAATAAATCTTCAATAACAAAATTAAAGTTTAAGTGTAAGTAGGGCCTACTTACATCTTTTTTAAGTGCATTTAGAATAAGGGTCTTCAGCTGGCACAGGCTTTCGTTGATGCGCGCTCGTCTTCTTTTCTCCATGATTGGTTTAGATGACTAGAGGAATTTACAAAAATAAATGTAAAAAGTCGCATTTGGCAAGTAAGACTATCATAAAATCTTGAACTTGGCACACATTTCATCTGGGACATTTACTATACCCTACCTTCCTATGCTCTGTGACTGTCTTGGGCTTGTCAGGTGTCGCGACCAGATTTGCCGGTGTGGCAGCAGCCGGGGATCCAGATGATTTCTCCATGTTATCCGATGGCATGTCTATAGAAAAACAAGGTTCCCCTTATCGTCCTTTTCAGATGGTCACAGCAGTCTGCGTAATCCGAGATTCCTATTTATCGCAATATCTCTGTGCGTAAACAGTGGTGCACTCCTTGGCTTGAGAAGATCTACTCCGAACTGGCAGGCACTTCCCCCTGTAGTGACCGTGCGTAAACCTGACAGTTCGCTGTTCGCTCAGCAGCTCTTATTTATGGCTCTCAAACTGCACGCGAACAGCTCGTGTGAAATTTCCCAAAGTTTATTTCCCACAGTAACTTTCCACCAATCACTGCAAGAGACACACGATGTGGAGCGGGCGGCGCGTGCACGGTGTCATACCATTGGCTATTAGCACAGGGGGAGACTTGCGCTTCAGCTTCGCGGCAGTTTTGGGACCGAAGGACAAGTCAGTGCGATGTGACCACAGATGGAGTGTCACTAATAACCATATTTTAGCAGAGTAAAGTACATATTGCTACCAGTTTGTGAACGAATTAAGGTTAAAATACTGTGCGTAGTGGCCTATTTTTAGTCAAACGTGGTTGCAGGAGCGGAGCTTTTAAATCAACTAGATGTAAAGAATAATATACAGTAAAAAACATTGATCTCAAGTTAAATTCACCGAAGATATAAGCTATAAATTAATACCAAACTATACCAAGTGGACATTTAAGATGAGAGAGTTGATAGGGATTCAGACAGAAATGGTTAAGCGCTTGGTCGTGTCTTAAAAGTACCAAAATTCACCTGTCGTTTGATTTCCCAATTTTATAACCTAGGCTATATTGCCATCTGACATTTTCCAGTTAAAAAGCTGTCTCTATCAGGATAATTTAGGCAATAATTTAGACATTTAGCCTCATCAGTATACGTTTGATAGAGTAGAATTAGGCTGATTGTTATTTTGCATGCTGGATACCCCAATTTCGAAAATTCTTCTTAGGCCTAGCCTACCCAAATGTCAACTTTGCGTGCGGGTTATTTCCTATTACACTATATTAGTTGTTTATGATTTTATATCAACTTTAAACCTTTTACCTTGCCACAGTTTCTTTCGGACGGGTCATCCTCTGCCTCCCCCCATGCATGCGCGCGCCATAGGCTACGAGCTTGCCTCGAGCTTGCCTCACTACCCATGTACTGATTAGTCTTTAAGTATTTATGGTATGTCTTCAGCGCTTTGAGTGGCCTTTGGGTCGATAAATGCGCTAGGCCTTCATAAATACAAATTACTTTATTTTACCTTACTTTATGCCTACCTAATGAGTCTTAATTGGGCTATGCTCAAAGTTGGCAAGAGTGATATGCAAATGTGTGATTAATGTCAGCAGTATTTGAAAGCAAACTAACAATGAAGACCACCCATTCTCATTAAAATGTTTTAAACTTGTTTTGTATGTCCACCTCTGCATACTACTGAATTGCATTCACTGTTTTGCTGTTTTACTGTGTTTTACTTTGTTTTCACTACAAACAAGTATACATGTTGTGTTCACATTCACCAAAGCAAGCTGCTTACCACAGGAGTACACGGTAGCATACATTATTAACTCAGCCTTGATGTAAAAAGGTTTGAACTTACACCCCATAGCCCAGTACTTTTCTCCTCAAGTGTCACCTTTCACCTCTGAGCCCAGGCCTAAAGCCCTTTTATTTCTGGTTTGTTGGTGGCCCAGAACACCTTGGTTCCATTCACTGCTCATGTTCAGCAATATCATGGATCTCAGTTTACCCAGCTCCAGTTGTGCACTGAGGCAGGCTTTTCACACCCAAGTCTGCCTGTAGGGGCCCAGCTGCAAGCTAGAGTATCAGTATTCAGTCATGACTATGCAAATATAGCTTACTGAACAAAATACATTATGTTAATAAAAATAATAAAAATAAAGATTATTTTTCACAGTGAGTAACTTGAAGGTGATATTTATTTATCAGATTTAAGTACATTTACAACAACTATTTCAACCACCTGTAGGCGTGCGAGTGCAGCTTGACAAGTGCTCGCCATATCTTATACGTGCAAATGTACGTATTTGTTCTGAACATGAGCTTTGGCTCATTTTGTTGTCCAAGCTTGGGCCCCTTGGAACAGTACTGGCTTTGTTCCATTGGTGAGAAGAGCTGGTCAGGTTCCACAAGCCCACTGTGGCCTTTGTTGCCATACACATGACAATAGCGGGGTCCAGACAGTTTTTTTTTCTTCTTCAAAACAGGAAGAATTCTGTACTTGTATACATCTTGTATATATATTATTACCTCCGCCAAGGAGGTTATGTTTTCGCCGGCGTGTGTCTGTGTGTGCGTGTGTGTGTGTCTTTCTGTGTGCAAGATAACTTGAAAAGTGCTGTACGGATTTGGATGAAATTTTCGGACTACGTGTGTATCGGTGATCCAGAATACCATCTGTGACCACATTGTCTTGGCGGAGGTCTGTGCTCTCTGAGCACTTTTCTAGTTTTGGCTATTGAATTGCTTGTGTTCATATTGCGTCTACTATGTAACTGACATACTGACTATTCCCTCTTCAGTGGAGTGTGGCCGCAAAAACATTTCAGAACAAAATACATTTGGCAGATAACGATACATGTTCTGGTGATGAGACTTATAAAACAATGAGCAGGAGAAAGGAGAACCAATGCCCCTCATTAATGTGTGTTTAGATACTAAAGAAAGAACATGATTGCCATATAAACAGCAGCCTGTCCTGTGTGGATTTTCTTTTACTTGTTTTTAACTTGTTTACTGGTTTTACTCCCTCTGAAAGGACGAGACAGCACTACAGCAAGCACACATGCACACACAAAATGTCTCCATAAATCATTTGAAGTGAGTTCATTGCGATGTTGTGATTGCATTTTTAGTAGTCTAGCTGACTTAGTCAGGGTGCACTCCTCAAAGTGCAACCACAGGGCAATGGAACAGAGGGAGGGCAGCCACTGATGAGATGGAGAGAGTAACGCTTTCTGTTTTGCTCAACCTTCCTCTCCCTCCTTCTCTCTCTCTCTCTCTCTCTCTCTCTCTCTCTCTCTCTCTCTCTCTCTCTGCCTACTCTCCCTGATATACTCTCTATTTCTCTCTCTCTCTCTCTCTCTCTCTGTCTCCATTCTCCCTGATGTACTCTCTCTCTCTCTGCCCTTCTGTCTCGCTCTCTCGCCACACACACACCCACTGTAGGACCTTTCTCTCTCTCTCTTTCTCTCTCTCTCCACTCTCCCTGCCCTTCACTCTCGCTCACTCGCCACACACACACCCTCTCAGGACCTCCTCAGCTGAACAGGACTTGGCCCGGTCGTCTGGCCTGTCGACCGCAGGCAGCTTGTGGAATGTGTGTGTGTGGGCCATGTGTCAGCTCTGCAGACTGTGGGAAAGAGCTGCTCTCTGCTGAACTGCAGCCGTCCCTTGCTCCCAGGCACGCAGGCACACGTAGACACACGCTCACACACACGCATCCATGCACACACACACACACACACACACACACACACACAGTACACACACACACACACACACACACACACACACCCACATACACACACACACACACACACAAACACACACATTCATACACACGCTCACACACACACACACACACACACACAAACACACACATTCATACACACGCGCACACACACACAAATACATAGATGCATCAGTGAAGCCACATGTGCAGTCATGAGCAGCCTACAAGAAAACAGATAAAAACAATAAAATATAGACAGACAGAGAGACTAACAAGATACATAAACACATATACACATATCAAAATCAGTTTGGTGAAATAAATAATAAATCAATATTTTGGAATTGAACTTAGTTTTGTTTTTCCAAGCATTTGCTTATTTCCTTAACAGTGGTTGAATGAGCCTTAGAGAAATATATAAGCCAATTTTCAAAAGTTTACCCCATAGCTCTGTGACCTATAAAAACCTCAATTCAAGTTTGTACAGGTGTGTGTGAGTGTGTGTGAACTTTTGAAATAGTGTTGCACAAGGTTAATGTTCAGAAAAAGTCAAATACAGTATGCTACTGAAGGTTTGCTGAACGTGCATGAATGTAAGACACACGCGCCCACACACACACACACACACACACACACACACACACACACACACACAGAGGAGTCTCTCAGAGGAGTGTCTATGTGTCCAAGAGAGAGTTGGCGCTCTCCCTGATAATGGCAGCAGCAGGGCCGGGCCGGGCTGTCTGGTGTGTAAAGTGTGAGCCAGAGTGGAGGTGTTGCTGTGTGGATCTTATCAGGTGGCAGTGAATGGGCCAAGCGCTGCCTCTGTTATGTGCTGGGCCGGCTCCTGCTCCTGCTCCTGCTGCTGCTTTATGGCACACGTACTCCAGATCCCTATCAGTGTGGGAAACACAACACAAAGCAGGGCGCTGCGGGAACGCGGGTGTAAGGGAGCCCACAGACTGGACTTAGGGACAACATGCACCTAAGGGAGTGTGTTTGATATCAAAGTAAAAGTCTGCAATTCCTAGTCGAAGCAGACTTTTTTCTTTTACTTTGGGATTTATTCCTTTTGGTCCCAGTCAGGCTCTCAGTTTCAAAATTGGATGTAGGCTACAGTATGTTTCCTTATCACCATTTTTAGTGTGTTTGATATCACCCCCAGACACAGACACCAAAGAGTGCGGCAAAGAATTCTAGAGTATTATACTGTATGTGTAGTGTACTGTATTCACTTAATTCTCAGGCAAGATGGCTCTCTTTTCAAATGCTACTGCATCTATAGACAGCAATGATGTGGAGTCACAGAAAGTCACAAACAAGCTTTTAATGGAAGTCAGTCTAGAAATGGGTGTGTTTTCAGATGCATCACACTAATATTTCTGTGATTTCTGTGTGAGATTAAATATTTTAAAGGCGGCAGCTCAGTAGCCTATGTCTCAGAGACTTTTCAAAACAATTTTTTTTTTTTCCCAGACAGGTACACCTCATCCATTCATTTCATTCATATCTGACCAGTAGTGCTTTGGCTACTTAGTGGCCCTATAAAAGCTGTAGTTGCAGATAAGACTGTTGTGCTGCCAACATCTCTCTAGAGAGTGCTTTACCCCATAGTTAGTGTCAAAGCAGCCCTTTTGTAAACACTGAATTGCAATTAGGTGATTTACCCACTTTTTCCCCATGGCCTCTCTAAACAAGTGTCCCTGAGTGTGTATGTATAAAAACACCACACACACACACACACACACACACACACACACACACACACACACACACACACACACACACACACACACACACACACACACACACAGACTATCCAGCATCCTTGAGTTACCCTGGGAACAGTGTAAATGTTTTTTTCCCACTGTCCAGCCCCTCCACTGGGACACACACTCATCAATACAGAAGGAGATGAGATGTTTGACTGGTCTCCAGGCAATCACATTCTGGATGGAACTCCTCCAGTCCAGCTGCCCAATGGAAAACCATCTAGCACATCAGAATAATGTGCTTCAACTTG
>JAODXP020000004.1:14602525-14635025 GCA_027497455.2 Sardinella longiceps | reverse complement strand
AAATTCTCTATAAAGTTGCTTTGTTCATACATGCTGGAAATATTATCTGTAACTGTGGGCTGTACTTACATCTACTTGTATTTAAAGGGGACCAGAATTTGCCAAAAGGAAGCAATGTGAGTGTAACATTGCTAATGATCCGCCAAGGCAATGTGGTCACAGACACAATATAAATTCCATATACAGTGTTCTGGATCACCGATCACAACCAAAATCGAATCAGTTATTACTTGTCCCAATACGCACGTTGTCCGAACATTTCATCCACATCCTTGCAGTATCTTTCGAGTTATTTTGCGAACAAATAAAAGCCAAAGTTGGAAGGAGGAGAGAGACGACACATCCCCAGTCAGGACACCTGGGCTGAAGAAACAGCCCAAACACCTGCATAAGGGGTGTGGCCAGCAAGGAGACCCAATCACCTTGTGTCATTACATGCCCAGTATGTTTACCAAGTTAGTGGGAGGACTATTCTTTCATCTTATTCCAATACTTTGCAACCCAACACGATAGAACACAAAAGATTACAGTATATTGCATGGTGAAACACTATTATCAAATTTATGCAAGATATATCACTGCAGAACAACAGTCATTAGGCCTTCACAATACAGCCTAAAGTACAGTAGCTGCAGATTGATAGAATCATTGTACTGTGGTGATTTTTTGACCAGACCCATGTGTGGACCCCAAGGACTCTGCTCTCTGCTCTCTGCTGCTCCGGCGTGCTTGAGCAGAATGGCTTCTCCCCTTGCTCTCTTGGCCAAAAGAAAAGCCTCTAAAAGATGCCTGTCTCACTCCTCCTCGAGGAGCAGATTATCTCCCAAACAGCAAGTCCCTCATCTCCGGCTCCTCCGGCCTCCTCTCCTCAGCCTCAGCCCGCTCCAGTTTAATCCGTCATGTCCTGCCGAGACAAGACGCTAATCTTCGACCCCTCACAAGACTCGCTATTAGCTAATCCCGTCCGTCGGGCGGGCATCAGAATGGCCCCGCAGTGCAGTGCAGTGCAGTGCAGCGAATGACAGGCCTCAACACCAGCAGCAGCAGTATAGCAACAGTCTCGGCCGAGACGGCAGCCATTTACATGTGCAAACATGATCAGAAGTGTCCCGAAGGAAGGAAGGGCTTGTTCCACATGTCCCCTCTCTCTCCAGGCTGAATGAAGCTGCTGTTTGTCCTTTCACTTAACATGTCTCTCCCACCAAAGACAATGACAGGGCAAGAAGGCTCTGTCACAGAGAGACTCTTAAGAGGTGTCTGCCAGTGCCAATCTGATATACAAACAGATTAATAGCAGTGTGGAGGAGACCCTGTGGAGGCACTGAAGGCTAAAAGGCTGGTCTTCATATTCAGTGCTGGACAGGAAGGCAAGAGGTAACTAAGAGGGGCCAGTGCCGCCATATTGATTTCTCCCATTAATCAAGAACTTAGCTACATTCAAACTGATGGCTTTGAAGCATGTCTAGGGGTCAGGAATGTTTTTATTCAGTCTGAACACTGCCTGAAGAAGAGGGCATGAAGTAAAATAAATACAAAGGGATACATGAGGTGTCTATACCTTAGATTAGTAGGGTGTGACAAATAGCAGTAGCACAGAGATTGATTACATTACTGTCTTGCATGGCCACTCACAATAACAACAGCGACAACAACAACAACAACAACAACAGTAACAAGCACAAGTAGACCACATCAAAGAGCTGGGGGTGAGGGAGTAGGGAGGCATTTGTGAGGAAGAAGTGGAGGAAGAGGAGGAGGAGAGAAGCGTCACAGGCAGATGGGGCTGAAGAATTCCTCCTCAGAGCCATTACCAAGGGCTATAACTATTTCCCTTTTGCCCCCCCCCCCCCCTTTCCCTTCTTTGCTCACTCTCCCAGTTGCTGTCTATATGAGGACCACCACCCCCACCCCTCCACGGTCCACACGTCAGAAGCCTTGCCTGGGGTCTTTTGTGCGCCCCAGGGGCCTCTGACAAGCAGCACCAGTGTGCGGAGCACGTGGGACAAGGCCGGAAACAAACACGGCACAGGGAGCCGGCAGAATGGAATCATCCGGCTGATGTCACTGAATACATTTACCTACCTCAGAGCGCATTCAGCCCCGCTTTTGTTTTATGTGGGGGGGAGAAGAAAGGGATCTATCCATGAGGGAAGGGAGGGGTAGGGGGGGAGGGGGGCTGAGGCTTTAGCAGGGAAAAGAGACCTTGTCTCCACAGCTACCATCTCAGCAGAAAATATGGTGCCTTTTACAGGGCGATGAGGATGAAGAGGCATAATCAGCAGGGGATGAATGAGAGTGTGTGCCCCCCCCCCCCCACACACACACACACACACACACACACACACACACACACACACACACACACACACACACACACACACACAGACGGAGGGGCAGGACATGAGAGAGAGAGAGAGAGAGAGAGAGAGCGTGCGCAACAGCTGAGGGTTGTCTGTATTAAGTCCACAGGTGGTCTGAGAATAGTTGAGAAATAAAAGATTGTTGAATGAATTGCTGAATGAATTATGCAATGCTACTGTACGTACTGTATTAGTCATTTTAGAGACATTACACAAGTAATAAAACTATATACATGTATTATAACTCTCTAAGAGCGCGTTGTTTACGAAAGGAGAGTAAACATGAAACGGAGAGTAATATTAAAGAGAGTTTGGTAACATTTTAGTGCCAGATAGAATGAAATCAATCGTTGAGAATTGATCATGTTGTTTATGTGGTGGTCAAAAATTATTGTCATACTTTGCCATTCCTTTTTTCAAATTTGTACTATTATTATATTTGTAAATTTGCATCAGCGTATCTCAATGAATTGTTTTTTATTTTCTTATTGGCTCTTCCTATGCTAAATATACAATGGCAAATATCAAACAAATTAAAGGTTGATAAAGGTTCATGAATGACAACATAATTATCCTTTTTCATTTTTGAAACTAATCAATACATTTAAATTAATTCTGAAGAAAAGATTGCATAGTTGTGGTGGATTAGAATATAGATGCTGGAATTTGGTTGGAAGTCTGCATTCACGTGACGGATCGGGATGTAATGTATAAAGTATTAATCTTATTTTATTGATTTTTTTTCTTTAGACTTTTTCAGATGCTTATATTTATGTAAATATTGAATCAAATTTAAGTACTTTATCAATGAATGTGACAGTATCACACTGTTTGTTCTACAACCTAAATTGTTTTTTTTTTCATCTGAAATGTAAGGTATCGGTATAAAAAATTACTTCGATCCAAGATGGAAACTACGCTATAGATATTTCATAATAATAAATGTACAAAAATAGAGATAAATTGTGTCTGTCGCCAACATTTAACTGAAGCAGCAGTATTCTGATACATGTTAGGACACCACCTCCTTTGACTTTCAACTATCAACTATTAACAAAATGTTCTATTCTAAATATCAGAACCATAAAGAGATAGGCTTATGATAGATCTCTCGAGGGCTCTGCTAAATATTCTAATATGTAACAGTAAAACCACATTTATTTTCTTACTTCTGCCTTTCCACATACATTTATTTTCTCTTCATGTATGTTATACGTGTCCCCTGCATTCATGTGTAGCCTACTGTAAGGTAAGTGAAAGTGTTGATGAAATTGTTAGTGAATTATGAACAAAATAACATGAAAGTCAGATTATCATGGGAAATAATCTTGATGTCACTTTTTTGATGACACAAAAGCCTCCCATTCCATGGAAGAAGAACCAGCATATTAGCATATGGCATGTTTTCTGCGCTCTGCTGCATCTGGTGGCGCATTAAAGTGTCCTTCCAAACAGAAGCCCCTTTCAACCGTGACAGCAAATCTGTGAAACATGCTTAGTTATTGCGCTTCACAAACATCTCTCTTGGACAGTCTAGTTTCCGATATCAGATAAAACAAGGATGAATGAAGTGTTTGCCTGGTTAAAACCCACTCCGTGGATTGCTTTTAACTTGGAAAAAATACAGTACTTAATCTAGTTAGTAATTAACATTTACTAATGTTCATCCAAGGTTTTCTTTCAAATTAAGTCCAGTTGTTCTAATCTATCCTGTAGTTAACTGATTTATTTTTTATCACAAATCACATGGCTTTATTTAATGTTATTTTATCTGGCCAACTGACAAACTGACAGAAAAAAACTTTTTAATGACTTGTATATTCTTGATAATCTAATGATTACTGACTTCCTTGCATTTTATGCAAAAGATTCTTGATCACGTCTCAATGATCGATTGTAAAATAAACGTAAAAGAAACGTAAAAGAAACTGACGAGGACATCACTTTCTAAAACTGACAAGGACATCACATTCTTTAATTTTTTTATCTATTCCGATAATAACCTAGAACCTACAGTACATGCAGAGATTAAATGAGCAATCTATGTTTTATCAGTCGGCCTCAGAGACGCACTCCACTGTTTAATAGTGGATAAACGTCTTATAATACACACTGCAAGTCATATGCACAGGGAGACACAAATGTATAGACACACAAATGTACCCCGCCACCCTCCTCCACCACCACTACACACACACACACACACCCATGATACATGTGCATACACAGACACCACGCATCCAAAACAAATATGTCACTCACACACCGCGCAAACGCATGGATGACACCATTGACATCTCTACGAACATACAATACTGCATAATAGCACATTAATGTTTTATTTCATATTTGAGTCAGGTGCGCAGACTCTCTCTCTCTCTCTCACACACACACACACACATACACACACACACACACACACACACACACACAGTCCACTGTGTTCAGCAACATGGAATTAAATCGGGTCACTAAGATAAAGAACGGCAGTGGAGAGCATGCATAACTTGCTTTTGTCTTAAAGTTCAAATGCCCTTAACAAATTCAGAAAAGTGTCCGAATGGAGTTTGCATGTAAGTCTTTCCATTTCAAACATGAAAGTCTTTCCCAGTAAATACGACTGGCCAACCTCAATGGCCTACTTAGCATGTAGATTATATGCCGTTTCGGTGCATTGACTAAGTTTCTATGTGTATTTAAATGATAATATGTTTGGAGAAGCCAACTGCTTGAAGAGGTATTGGAGAGCTTCTAGCCCAGCAGTGTGCAAGGAATTTAAGATGAATCTCCTCTTTGAAACACAAGACTTGGTAAAAGCGCAATCATGATCTAATTTAAATCCCAAACACATTCCCAGAGATTCATGTCTGTGGATTAGTTTGGATCGCACACACACACACACAGGCATGCACATGGGCCTTTTCAATCCATCCCTCATAGGCTGTAATTGTTTTATGTCCTTTCAAAGTGTGGCTCAAATTTTTCACCTCATACGGATCTGGGTCTGATGTCTTGTTCAAGGAAAATGAATGGATTCAAATGAATTCAGCCATGCAATGAGAACCAGTGATGTGTCTGATTTGTCATGGATGCATTAAAGACACCACAGCCTAGAAAATAAGGGGGGGGGGGTGTCTTGTTTGCGATGTTTCTGACAGCAAACTATGTAACCTCTGATGGCGCGATAAAACAGAGGATATAGAGTTATGCTGTGGTAACGCTTCCCAAGAACAACTTCATGAGATGATTAAAAAATAGGTTTCTTAATGCGTCTGTCTTCAAGCATTAGGGCAGAAGCCATTTCATCCCAAAATATCTATATAAAAATGGCCAAAAGCTATACAGCAACATAAAATTTTACATGGTATATTTCAGGACAAAACAACCATCTGTGATAGTTGAGGGCCTTAACCAGACAGACACTCCTGAGGCATGGATGAACCTCAGCCATCTCTGCAAAGCCTCTAAAGGCCATTCTCACTCTGTTCTATGGAAATGTACTCTTCACAAGGGGACATTCCAAGACGCGCTTGATTGAGTATAACTTGGACACGTTACTAATGGCCCTAACTCACATGTGAAAGCAAACACACACACACACACACACACACACACACACACACACACACACACACACACACACACACACACACACACAGACACATCAACCCCGTTAAACACTCACTTGGGTGAAGAGGCTCTTAAGTGCTTGTGTACTGTACTGACTGACATTGACAGTCAGCTCGAGAGGAGGCCCAAAAGCTTCTCCTCAGGACTGTGTTGACACATCAGCTGATCCCCTGGGTTCACGGTTTGACCCGGCCGACCCACACTCCCGTTCCCTCACGTGCGTACATGGCCTCTCCAAGGCTAGAGGCCCGCCGTGCTCACGTCCCGTCCGGCTAACGTCCCGCTGGCCTCCTTTCCCACATGTCTGTGCCAAGCCTTACCAGTCGCCATGGAGACTCATCTACACATGAAAGTAGGGCTCTGTCTCCGTCTCTGTCTCTGTCATGGACGGACGGAGGGTGGGTGGGAAGGAGGGAGGGAGGCCTCTCTCGCTCCTCTGCCTAGCCTCCCTCTTCTCCTTACATACACACACAGCAGACACAACGTGTGGAACGAATGTTAGTAAGAAAGCTTTTCAAAAGTTACAAAGATGCTGTAAATATTGAATAACAATACATGGAACTCAATAACAATATTGAAAGTCGCTGCAATATGTAGCCAAGAATTCCGTATGCAAGTGATTAGCATGTAAAGCAGGCTGTAAAGTGTATTAAGAGAATTAAGCGGAATGTGGCACATTTCCACACATTATAGAAATCTGTATGCCCAAGAGAAATCTAGAGGACCTGCATCAGCCTGCATCAAATATAGTACCAGCCTGTCAGAAATAAATGGCAGTCATTAAAATCAAGGTGTTTGACTACTGACATTGTAAAGCAACATTGCTACTATAGAGCCATAGACTAATTACTGTAAAGCTACAAAGCTTAAGCTAAAAAGTTTGAGAGCATTGTGAGGCAATCGTATTGTATTTAGGTGCTCTGCAAATTGAAATTGAATTGAATAGAAGCACAAGAGACCCACAGCGAGTCCAACAGACATATTGAAGAGTTCTGCCAAAAGTCAATCAGTCAGTTAGTCAGTCCGATGCCGTGTGGTCTGTCCTCCCACTCTGCTGTAGGTTGGTGCACGTTCCCCCCAAACACAAGGCCCTTCCATTAACTCCTAACCTGCGATGGCATAATAAGACAAGGGGCTGAGCCCGTCCCTCCGACAAGCAGGCGAACAAATGCTTACACGACTGCTACTGTCCGCCCCCTGAATCACTGAATTTATTAAGGGCCTTTCACTGCCGTGGCCCCTAAAGGCAGAAGACGTGGGGACCCCGAAAGAGGTCGGGACTGGGGAGGAGCGCGGCTTTGTGTCCATCTGCTGTGGCCCCGCAACGCAACAGGCTTTTACCAGACCCCCTCGCCATTGGTCACATAATGGCCAACAGACAGACAGACAGCCCTCAACACTATAGCTGCTCGGACCAGAGGACCTAAACGTGACTCAATACTTTGGCTTTTACACATGCTAATGGACGGTCAGTTTAGCTTCTGTGTCAAAGGGGGCAATAAGCTAACTCCACAAAGGACCAAACGTGTGGGAGGGGGTTACTGTGGGTGGTGGGGGGGTGTGGGAGGTGTGTCTGGGGGCAAATCTGGGTCTCCTTCTTTGGGGTGGTGGTTGGGTGTGGTGGGGATATGAATGACACCACAAAGTGAAGGTCAAAGAGCTCCAGTTAGTAGCACGAGTTGGCGAGCCACACAGGAGTCTTTTTCTGCACGCTGTGTGAGCAGGACATATTGAGACAATTGAGCTCTCGTGGTATGCGTGAGGGATGGTGACCTCACCTCTGTGTCATCAATCAACTCCCTAAACAGCTCTTTCACTGGCACAAAGGCAAAAATGTAAATTGAAATGTAATGTTGCAGGAGCAGATTTAGGAGTAAGGAAGAGACATGCCCATCAATATACACAGTTTAAATGCTTCAGCAGTGTGGCTACCGTACTATTCTGAGGCACAATAGCATAGATACTGTATAAACTGTAGCATTTTTAACAGATAATGAGCATGAGATTGACAGAGCTTCGTGTGATAAATGATTGTCTTAAGAAGTTTCACAGTAATTGTGAGGTTTTGAAAAAGATATCATAAACTGACAATTTCATGTGTGAACGCAATACCACACACTCAAGCATTGCACTTTGGTTCACATTTCCAGTCCAACATTGCATTTTATACTTGAGTGGGATGGTGGAGGTGGTGGTCTGGGGGGGTGGGGGGGGGGGGGTGCAAAGGTTATTGGCAGACAACATTATTAATATTATGGTACAATGTGAGAAGAGTGTTTAAGGATGTTCTAAAAGGATGTTCTAAGCAGACAACATTATGGTACGATGTGAGAACGGTGTTTAAGGATGTTCTAAAAGGATGTTCTAAGCAGACAACATTATGGTACAGTGTGAGAACGGTGTTTAAGGATGTTCTAAGCAAACTGAACCCTTGAGTCAAGACAAAGTAAGCCATGAGCTGTTGTTCAAACGTACTCAAACTCAAAAAAGCTGGTGGATATTTATTTGACATCTCATATTATGAGACAACATTTGACTCATCCGTCTCCTTTAGAGAACTTTTTTGAGAACTCTTCTCTTCTCTTGTCATCTCACAGTAACAAAATACCTGGTAAGCATTTCATTTAAGTCAAAACACCAATAAACTTTGAAAAAGTCCTCAAATGTGAAGAGGGGGTCTGCTAGGGGGTCAGCTAGAGACTGAAGGACTCAGTGAACATGTGTGTTTTGAGATGCTTTTTGAAAGACGTCAGTGTGGGGGGCATTGCGTATGTGCGGTGGCAAACTGTTCAACTGTTAGCCCAATCAGCAGCATTCATTTGGAGCATTCTGGAACAGACTGGATGAGGATTCCACAGCCCTGCTGTTCCATTGATCACAAATATTCTCCATTTTTATGTTACAGCATTTAAGTACTTGACTCTCACTCAGGGTGTGAGTAAGATTTCAAGTCATTCAAAAATAGCTTTATAAAAAAAATAGTCCAATTGTAGCCATGCATAGCCTATTTGTTGTCTTGTCACCAAGACAATTCAGACTATAAACTGTAATATTTTGTTTTACACTCACGCCACTCTTTATTTTATAAATTTGCCTTGACTTACATTTCATCAATGAATAAAGCAGGCATAGTCCCCAGCTGTTTAACTGGAACAAGTTTTGATTTTGCCGCGGGATATGCTTTCATACTGTAAATGTCAAGGTCCAATCCAGGAAAAAATGATTAACTCAATTCAGATCTTTCATGATTAATAACATAGTGCATAATTAAATTATTGCAGACTGTGGGAAACCCAAATTTAGATGTATCCCAGGGGACATCTGGTTACTGTTGCTTTCTGTATGAGCCACTAAAGAGGCAACGGTGGTGTTTCGATTCTCAATTCCTTCTTTCTGGATTCCCCAAGGGAAAAAGTTCCTAATGGGAAGACAATTAGGATTCTGAATGTGTGTGTGTGTGTGTGTGTGTGTGTGTGTGTGTGTGTGTGTGTGTGTGTGTGTGTGTGTGTGCGTGTCTGTGTGTGTGTGTGTGTGTGTGTGTGTGTCTGTGTGCGTGTATGTGTGTGTGTGTGTGTGTGTGCATCAATCTGTGCCATCAGTGTCATCTCACAGTTTTCCAGTGATGGCGATGGCGTAACTGTAACTGAGTGTTTATTTGGGTCATATTTACTCCAGTGGGCTACAGTACTTGTTGACTCTGTTGCCGTCCCTCCTGAGCGCAGCAGCGAGTGAGCGAGCGAGCGCTGAGGGTGTGAATGGCCACGCTGGTTAATCTAGGAGTTCCGTAGAACTCTTATTGTCCGCCACCATCTGTTACATTAAGGCAGGAATGCGGAAAAGTCCTGGCTGAACCTTTCTAGATGCCCATGAAGAAGGGGAGTTTCCCCTCCCTCCCATCCTCCCCACCCGAGTATACTGGCCAAAAAACAAGCCAGCTTTCTATTCCCCATTTAGATGCTGTTTATCTATAGGATGATCTGGTGGACACATCAATTCATGACTCCTCTTTCTGTGGTCATGAATATTCCTATAATCCCCCTGCCTGATCCCAGTCTTCCCATTCTCTGGGACGCCCGCTCACTCCGGAGCCCCCCCCCTCCGTCATTCAGAGGCCTTCCCCCCCTCTTAAATCCCCCTTCATTCACGTCTCCCTGGCTCCTGATCTCCACATGAAATGATATGGCGCTCACTAGTTCTACTTATGGACCTCTAAGCTCCCATATGCACACAGACACAGGCACGGCCAAAGCCTATAATTGATCTGTAATTGAAGTCTGAAACAGTGTGACTGCAGAATCCCCTCAGAGATCCGTGCCAGCACACACACACAGGAGAGGGCTACGGGTGTGTGTGTGTGTGTGTGTGTGGGGGGGGGGGGGGGGGGTGGCTAGGGGAAGGGTGGGTTGGTGAATTCCATGGGCTAGAGACGGGCATCCCCGGCTCTGAGCTTAGCATATAAGCAAGCGTGGAAATACACTAGACTAGGGCCACTTGAGTTCACAGGCTTTAAAGAGGGACTCAGTCTTTAGAGAGATACATTGTACAAGCTGGAATAGGCTGCTGACTGTGCGCTGCATTTGGGAGAAGGAGCCCAGAAGTAGCATCAAACCACTACAACCTACAGTATGTAAGCCTACATTTAGACACGACAGTACTGACAGGTAGCTGGTATTGTCATGTTCCCTAAAGATTTAAGGCAATTTTGGAACCAAACCCAAATCAGTGAAAATGACAGGGCCTGGTCTTGGCATTGCAGCAGCGTACAACCAACTATTCAGAAGTGTGGCAATTATAATCGCTATACTAAGTGATATAAACAGCCAGGTCAATGCCAGCTGTCTTGCGTGCAAACTGATTAAAAAGTTGTCGTTCAAACTGGATTGCTATGATGATATGTACATACATATATATATAATTATTATTATTTTATTTATGCTTTTGGCTAACCAAAGCAGCTTACAATAATGAATGACTTCTTCAACAATGTAAGGTTAGACTGTTTGCTCAAGGGCACAACAGTGGCAGCCAGGATTCAAATCCACTATCTCTACTTGCTTAGCAGGTTATTTACCCACTATACAACCACCACTATCCCCATTTTTGCAACCGCCCCATATTTTTGGTCATTGTAAATTTGAGGCTGAGAGCAAAGTTGGGACGGTGTCAATAAATATTTTTGGAAATTGAATTGTTGAATTGTTGAAAGTTGGAAGGTTAATTGTTGAAAGTCGAAAAAGACGAATGAAAAGGAGTGTTCTTTCTAGTCCAATGTATAATTTCAACAGCCCAACAGGTAGGTCTCTTATTCGTGTTTCTCTTTTTGTTATATATTTTTTGCTGTTATTTATATATAATAATGACAATACATTGCACATTGTGCATTATTATTATCCTATAATAATTGATTGTGTGTGTATGTGCACATCATGTGATCATCATTTGTTCTTGAACACATTGCATCTGAAATAATAAAAGACTAGAAAAGGGCAATGAGTTTGGAGACGTTTTCCATGTCTATAAATGTATTTTTTCTTTCCATTGGTTTAACACCTGTTGACTTAAAATATTTCCCCAAAATACTATTGCTGCCCTCTGCTGGTTAGATATGTAAGAGCAGATTTTTTCACAACACTCTGCTCAACACTCCTTTCAATAAAAGCTCATAACAAACATTATCCACTGAACAACACATAGTTTTAATTACAGCAACACAACTCAAACTTATGATTTTGAAGGTAATTTATTAATTTTTCTTATCAGTCCATTTGTAAACAATATGTCATCAGTTCTAACCGTTAACCTGATAGTCGTTGTCAAAATCATTGCTATTCCTGGACGGTATTTGTGTGGCCCATTCATTGTGTGCATACAGTGAACCACACCCAAAAGCTTTTCACTGATGCACAAAGACAATATTAAAATAGAAATCCCTTTTAGAAGACATAAAAAAATAGAATTAAAGTACACCATGTCTCTGTTTCCATTCATTAAGGACGTGTGGATGTGTACCATTGACAGCACATCTTCTAAGTGACCCTTAGGCTACCTTAAAAAATATATATATAATAAAAAAAATTGCAGAAATGAACTGGCAACAATGAAAAATTGGCTTTGATTTGCCAAAACAGTTGCCAGTAATGGCAAACTTCCCCCACAAATGTGTCAGGAGTTTGCAAAAAAAGTCCTGTTTTCATATGCAAATTAGTTTGAGGCAAAATTACAGTAAAATCGCTGCAAATTTGCAGCAATCTTTGCCAGAGGCATTTTTTTGTAAGGGGAGGGTCATTTAAATGTAGAAAAACAGCTAGCAGCTAAAATTCATATAAAATGACCATTAAAATACATTACACAAACAACTTATTGTGGTATTAAAAAGGAGGTAAGAAATAACAACACATGATCTCAATATGCACCTGACTCCATTCACATTCAGATACATTTAAAAGGTAATTGGGCAGTAATGGTCTAAAACAGAATGATTTCTTCAGACAAATGCCAGCAAATACAGTAGTCCAGAGACACCTCTAAGTGGTGATTTGTATTTCACATTAACCCAATGAAGAGAGTTCGTTTATTCAGGGTAAAATACAACAAAGAGTGCACACATCTGGCTGAATGGGTACTGGACCAAAGTTAAGGATATGAGAGAGAGAGAGAGAGAGAGAGAGAGAGAGAGAGAGAGAGAGAGAGAGAGAGAGAGAGTCCGCAACACAGCGGGACTGGTTTATTTTGATGAAAGGCTGTGGCCAGAAATGTCACATTTTTTGAGTAAACTTATTCTGGGAGCAACTAGTGTTGCGAACTTTCTTTCTCTCTCTCTCTCTTCTTTTTTTTCATTTTTTTAATCTGAAAAGGTCAAATGTTTCAGATTCACTAAGAATTTCCCAGGCTTAAAAACTGAAGTCTTTCTCTAGAGAAGAGTAAATCTGTTAACATTGCTTTCCTTTGTTGGTGCATATGACGATTAGCTTGGCACTTCATGCGATGTGAGGAGTAGGCCTACTTCGGCCATCATTAAGCTGACAGTGTTATAAACTAGCCTGACAAGCCAGACTATCACATAAATGTATAGTCTGGCCACGAGTGATAGAACCTCAGGTAAGACAGCTAAAACCTCAGCGCAACTTACAAGTCCATTCAAACAATACTAAGCCTGCACAATAACTTCCTGTCCAGATACAATGTTGTGATAGGCTAAAGACCACCATGTCTGAATACAACCTAGAGCGTTGCGTTTGGATTTAAACAGCTCAGACACCACCCATGTCTGAGTGCAACCTATAGCTGATGGCTAGACGTACTCACTGAGTAAATTCAATTTGCTACCGCTAGAGTACAGGTACGTCTACAGTTTTAGGCTAGTTATAAACTGGGTTATATCAGGAAATACGGTCACACTGATTCTATAATTGCTATGGAATTAATCATAGCATGTCCAGTTTTTAATTACATATTTTTTGTGTATAATCTGCTGTGAGATATTCAGTTGATTATGTGTTATTTCACCAAACTACTTTTAAGACTCAATGAACAAGAGCAACCAGGCAGCTGTGGACCATCAAACCCTAAATCTTTTACAAAAAAAATAATAATAATAAAATAAAAACAAATCACACTTCTTGAGACAATTTCCTTTGCATTCACAGGCAACACAGGATCCAAGGCCAGTTTGAGACAACAGTACCAGAGTCTAGCTCAATAGCCTGCATGATACATCAGGTACATCTGACATTAAACAACTCACACCAACGTACCTAAAAATGTCCCTTGTCTCTATGCATCACTTTACATTTACATTCACATTTAGCATCAGAAAGAGGGGAAAAAGTAAAGTACAGAAACCAGAAACTAAATGACAAAAAGAGTTGATGAAGTTAGAAATTCAATTATTCTATTTGATTGCTGCAATAATCTTCTTCCATAGGAAGTGATATAAAGAGAAATATGCACAGTATGATGTGTCCTGATAAAGTACATTAAAAATTAATCTAAAACAAATCCATAAATTTGATCATGAACAAAGATGAATGAATGCCTCACATCAGTAGTACCGTAATGACAGTAGTTTCAGCATATTCAGTCTAATAGTCTTAATGAACACTGGTTATCGCATCAAGAAAAAAAAAATCCACTTGCCCAATTATTACCCATGTTGAGAAGTACCATGTACAGTATTGTGTTAAAATTGATCAGAAATCATAATGTGACGAGACAGCCAGCTTCTAGAACCTCAAATTTGCATAATGTGTTACCAATCAATTCACCAGCATAGATTTCTGAAATGGCTCTGTTTCGTTACCGTGGCAATTAAAGTGCAGTCAGTCAGCCGTCTAACATCCTCCTGCAGTGGAGAGAATGATTGCATGCGACATGGAATGGCTTCACAGGGAAGTCCTCTGGAAGTCTGATCATCCCAACACTGACAGTGAAGGGACCTAGTAGTGGAGCTTGTAGCACACACCGCAGAAGGTTTTGGGTGGGCACATTAGGCGATGGATTACGGTAAATATAAGCTCACATCTCAAAAGGTTTTAGGTGGAGACATTAAGCGATGGATTACGGTAAACGAGGACCAAGTGGGACCTGTGTAAACATCTGGGCACACGCACACATGCGGACTCTTCCATTGGCCGCTCATCCAGGGGAGGCTCTCAGATCTCAGAGCCAGGGCCGAGGGCAGAGAGGTGGCGACCCAAGCTGGCAATAGACCTACCCCGATATTGATATGATGGAACGTCAGGGACAGTCGTGGGTAATCATGAGTAGTCGCAAGTTTCATTTGTGGGAAGAGTCGTTATGTGTGTTTGGGTGACAGATTTGTAATGTTGTTGACGCAATTATGACTGAGTCGGACTGAATCAAACTTGTTTGATATGATCTTAACCGGTCCGTTCTGTGGTCGCTATGATACCAATTATGACATTAAAATTCAGACAACTCAACTGTTCCCAGCTTCAGAGGAGGATGGAATGATGGGGTGCTTGGCCGTAGGTGCAGGTTTGGGGTTTGGGCGGCCAGTCCATATCGTCCTGGAGCTCTTGGGCCAGCTGGATGTAGCGCTTCTTAGGCGTCTTCCTGTTCCGACAGAACAGCCAAGCAAGGAATCTGGAACCCCAGCGGTCGTTACTCAGCTGGACAAGACGCAGAAACAGACAGGGGTGAGGTGAGTGAAATGGGAAAGATTGAAGATTTTCACAAACTTTCACCACAACAAGAAACGTAAAGAAAAAAAGTCACATGACTAGTTGATCAGTACTGTCAACGTAAGATGAAATCGGATCACAACAAGGTTACAATTACCAAATCCAATTTTAAAGTGGAGCACAACAAGTGAAAACACAGCATTATTAAAACAAAATAAATGGGGGTTGCCTTGAGCAATGTTGCCGTTCTGGGGTGAACTTCCAAAAACCATAGTTGCTAACCAAGTCAGCAAATTTGTTGGTTGCCATGCTTTTGCCCATTGCCAACCAAGTAAGTTTGACAACTCACCCCTGACCAGTTCTGAATGTTGATTGTGAAAATGCCCTGTGATGATTAAGGCTTTCTAGATCAAATATTAGTTTGAAAGTAACACTGTGCTATTTCCCCTGTATCCTCCATCTAAGACTGCTATTACAAATAAAGTCTATATCACTTAAGTCAACAATCAGACAGGTGTATGAAGCAAAAGCCATCAAAAGAACAAAAGCAATCGGGCAACACTGCTCAAGGGCCCCTATGTTTCCTCACTCTAAAAGATTCCGCACACTGGCTCCGACAAAGTGTGGAGCACTCCGCTTCCAAGATTCTATTCCATTGATTTCAAAGCCACCCTTCTCACCCGCCATTTATTAATATCCATTGATGATTACACAGGCAAACTGGGCAAACAGGGGCAAACAAAATTGTCGAGTTCGAAAGTGCTCCGCAATGCGGAATACGGAACCGGTGTGCGGAGGCTGAGACACATAACGGCTATTTCAGACTGTACACGTCCGTTGACGGATCCCATTGACTTTGAATGGATCCCATTGACTTTGAATGACTTTGAACGGAACCCATTGACTTTGAATGCATTGGGGGCCTGTCCGTCCCAATGGCTCCATTGCGTACGTCGAAAAGTTGAAAAATGTTCAACTTTTCAAGTAGAGACGGATCCGTCAACCAATCAGAATTGACTCCCCCTCCGTTGGACACGCCCTCCGGCGTCCGTCAGCGGACATGGACAGTCTGAACCTAACGTAAGTCAACAATCACAAAGGTGTATGAAGCAAAAGCAAGCAAAAGAAAGCCTCAGCATGCGCCAACCTGAGTGTTCTGGGTAGCTGAGGCCACCCCATCCTTGCCCAGCTTGTCTTGGCTGAACACAAGCCTCCATAGGATGATGTCTAGGACCAAAGTCTAGGGAATAACGCATTTGGCAGGAAGGAAACAAGATGGCTGCTGATCACACATAGTGCAAGTGATTGTGTAATATACAGTCAGGCACGTAAAATTTGAAGAAAAGTAATAAGCAATGTCTCACAAGAAACAGAAAATTGATTGATCTACATACAGCACTGTAAGGGTTTATGATTTGGGTATTGTAGGAATCATTTCAAAATACAGTCATAATCATTTGAAAATACAGCAAGAAATGGATTTATATGAAAAGTGTTGAGATAGTGGTTCTCAAAGAAGAATGAGGATGTTGTGTTATCAAGACTGTTTACCTCCAAGAGAAATGACACGACTGTGTTAACAATGATGATGATCACCATGGTAATTCTCCATTCATAAGGAACACAAACAATCTGCAAGAGAAAATACTCTATAACGCCACCTATGGGCACAAGCCTGCAGTCACTTACAGTATCTAAAGCTTTCCAGTAACTTTTAAGCACCTAGTAGAAAAGTATGGAAAAATAACCTGTGTTCAGGATGGCTGTGTACATGTGTATTCTACCTACCTCCAGAAAGTTGTCGATGGCTGACATCGGGAACATCATGATGAGGAAGAGGAAGATGTACAGGCCAATACAGGATAAAACAAAAGGCCCTGTCCACGGATGCACAGAAACACACACACACACACACACACACACACACACACACACACACACACACACACACACACACACGTTGTTTAAAGATCACACATATGTATACATGAGAAAGAAGCAGGAGGAAGCAATCACTATACAATTACTGCAAACACACACACATACTGTACACAAAAAAGCAGGCCATCATACAAGCTCACAAAGATATCACTACATCTGTAGAAATCCCCCACAAACATATGGATATACGGTACAATATTTACAGGATTTCATGGCCAAAACAAGAAGCAATGCAATGCTTACAGTTTTTGTAGCTGGGCTGTCTGAAGGGCTTTCCTTTGGAGTAGATGATGGCCACCACCAGGTACTGGAAGGAGGAGACGTAGAACAGGGTGGTGTTCTCGTAGTTGCGGATGTTCTTGTGATCTACAGGATGAGTTATGTTGGGATCCATGGAGAGGCCGACTCCAGTGACATTACAGGCACTGGACACAGAGAGAAATTGAGAAGTATAAAGTTGTTCTGGGTGAAACTAAATTAATCTGTAATCACATTCTTTTAAATTAATTCTTCAGAGCATTCTGCCAATTTTCTTACACATCTTTAGCCTGACAAGCCAGACTATCACATAAAATGTATTGTCTGGCCACGAGTGATAGACCGTTGGATAAGACGGCTAAAACTTCAGCGCAACTAACAAACCGATTCAAACAATGCTAAGCCTGCCCAATGACTCCCTGTCCAGATAGAACGCTGTGCTAGGCTAAACACCACGATGTCTGAATACAATCTAGAGTGTTGTGTTTGGATTTTAACAGCTCAGACACCACCTATGGCTAATGGCTAGACATACTCGCTAAGTAAATTCAATTTGCTACCACTAGAGTACATCTAGAGTTCTAGGCTACCACATTTTAGCAGACAAGACAAGTATCTATCAAGCATCTGCTTGATGGTTGATGATGGTTAGCATACAATTGATGACTTTACTGTTACTGCAGAAGCACTGGCAGATGCACAAGCCACTTACTCAGAGTCTGGGGTCCATTTCTCGTACCAGCTCTGGTGCTGGACCCAGACGAAGGAGAGGGCCTGGAAGGCGAGGCAGACGAGGATCTGGGTCAGTACGGAGAAGAGCAGCGGGCCCGAGATGAGACTGGAGGGGGGACGCTGGGACACCAGCTCCTTCCACGCTGGGTTCAGGCTCACTGCATACAGTACACACATAGGGTAGGTTACAGATTGTTTTCTGAATGCTCAAACACTAAGTGTGATACAGAATACAGAGCACAAGTGTGTTCTGCATTCTTTAACACTAACGGTGATACTTTTGGCACGGGTTCTGAAACTATTAACACATGAAGAGAATCCATCCATACCACTTATTTACACGTTTAAATTCTTTTTGTTTTGTACACAATCTTTGCAAAACTGTAAACACAGCTCAACTGTATAAGACTCAGTTTACAATTTCATAGTACACATGCCAAAGCACTTTTTGATAACAAACACCTACTGTAGGAAATAGCACAAAAAACTGCACACTATAAATATACACACACACACACACACACACTAAATATGGACATAAACAATTAGTAATGGATCATACTACACTACAAAGTTATGAAAGTGCTCTCACTTGTGAAGGCTATGATAAGGATGATGACCACATCAATGAAGAGGAACTGGAAGTCGCCCAGGTTGCTCAGGATCTACAGTAGCCATGACAGAGGAAGAGACCACGGTTTACACAGCATCAGAAACAGGACTAGTGTAGTCTTTTTAATGTTTGATGTTTGTGGACCACTGGGATGTAGTATGTACTCTTTTTCATGTCTGCTGTTTGAGGACCACTGGGGTGTAGTATGTACAGTACATGTACTTACTGAATAGAGAAGTGTCACACTGAGATACTGGATCATGCTGTACAAGGCCATGAACTTGAACACACAGAAGGAGGTGATGAGAGCAGCACGACCCTCCCTACGGAAAGAATGGGTACAGTTTTAATGACTACTACTCTACTCACAGCAGACTAAACCAACATGATCATAGCAGAACTCTCATTCAGTTCAATTATATTTCTGTTCAGATGGTGACATTAGCAATTCACACATACTGTAAGCTATCCAATTCCACATGGCAGAATAAACATCAGAAGGAAGACAAAGTTTTAATACAATGTGCAACTGCTCCTATATAAATTTCTCATTTCTTTGGCAAGGTACAGAAATGCAAGATATCAGTATGTTCAGGCATGTGAGCTTACCTAATGAAGTTGGGCACACATGAGATCTAGTTATGTGAGGTTACAGTATGTGAGCTCACCTGATGAGGTTGGGCACACAGGAGATGTTGGGTGTAGTGGAGGTGAAGGGAGAGGCCACAGAGGCTTCCAGCTCAGAGAGGGAGATGCCCCCATGGGCTCTCTTTAAGGCCTGTCCGTCAAGTCAGGCAGCACAAGGGACAGGAGAAACGACAAGTTATACAAACTGTTTATCATTTATCCTCTGAACAAAGCAATTAAATTCCATTTACTAACTGCTGGATCACCACAATTAGTAAAGAGTATGTATGAGATATTTAATACTCATGCAGTTTGGAGATGTCCCAATACAGGGAAATAAAGGACTCAAACTGCCTCCTCTACTATTTCTCTACATTATTCCCACAACTTGGTGGCCATTATCCCTGACAGAAGCATGAAGGCAGCAGAGCAACATTGAAGAGGAATCTATTCTATTGTGAAAGCAGATTTTCACAACAGTTCACTCTACTCACTCAGCAGATGAAACAATAGCATGTTTCTAAAACAAGGATTCAAATAAGGACAAATAAAAACACTTACACCACAATCATTCGCACCATCCCCACACATGCCAACAAAATAGCTGTAAAGATTGAAATGGAGAAACAATAAAAACAACAAATAAAAATACAAACTTTGACACACAGACCTTGTCTTACAAATAACGAAGACACAACTACATAAAGAGGTGCCATATAGTTCCTAATTAGGCATTAGTCTTTACCATAAGCTTTTTTTCCTAGCCGATCTACAATGTTATACTGTATATACATACAATGGAGGAATAAGCCAACTTTAAGGTTAATTTAATAATTTTCCACCCTCCACTACACACTTTGAAGTGTGATGCCATAGAGGAGATAGTAAGTGAGATACTAAGGGACTCCAGTGTCTCTATGATATGCTAACCTGAATTTAAAAAAAACTACCGTCAAACTGAGACACCAGATGGATGAACTGAAGAAAACTGAATTGTTTAACTCTAGGGGAGGATGAAATGGAGTAAATTGGCCTATAAGCTGGCATACAGTAGTATTTCTATAAAATGAATGCTTAACTCACTCCACACTCTGAAGTATCTCCACCAGCTGTGTCTTTTGGTCTGGAGCCATTCGAGCAAAAACAGTCCCTCTGAGAACCAGCTTCACCAGGGAGAGAGGAAGGAAGGGAGAGAGAGAGGAAGGGAAGGGGAGAGAGTGAGAGTGGAAACATACAGTAATTGCGGTACTGTATATCCTTTCATTCACCTTCCTTAGAGCCTTTTGATGGTTTGCACATGTTGCAACAAGGGCACTAAATTTAATGTAATGCCTTTGAGAGAACTTAAATCAAAATGTATTACTTTTATATGCAGTTAATGAAACTTAAGTTATTTAGTTAGAGTGGCTGGTGCATCTTTATGTGAAGGGTGCACACATTGTAAATAAAAGTCTCTTCCTGATTCCTCTTCTGACAGTCGTATGACTTGGTCTCCAGTTCTACTGATGTACATGTAACCTTAAAATTAGCATCACTTAAGGTGTACAGAGGAAAACTGATAACAGGGAGAGCCAACTAGAAAAACTAAACAGGTTTTTGCTGACCAAACAGTTGTTTCCCCCTTCAATGAGGTAAAAGTGAAAGTAAACAATGCTTCACCACTGACCTTTGGCACTAGGTCTGGGAAGTGCTCCAGAACGACAGCCAATGACTTCCCAGTCATGGCAAAGTGGTACTGCTCCCTCCTCCTGCCGTTTGACAGACCACCCTCTGCCTCCATGTCCACCACCTGCAGGGGGCACCAGAGAGAGAAGGCTGATTTGAAGAGTTTACTAGGATCGAGGATATAGTGCTGAAATAGGTGTTCACCAAAGAAAAATAAATACACTCTCAAATATTGTTTCTTACAATATATGTTAGGTGTATGTAAAAGCTATGACAGGACGGACATATCTGAAAGCGTCTGAAGATTTTTGCGCACACAAAGACTTGTCTGGAGTAGGCCTACAGCACATCCACCTACAGTACCTGCCTTGTGTCTATCACCTTAAATCTGTGTTGTAAAGTAACTGTCATATTTTATCACTTCCATGTAAAATAATCCTTTGATAATTCAATAATAAAACTTTACTGCTTTGCTAGTGATATTTTATTGCCTTACTGTAGTACTACATCAGATCAACTTCCTCCTTCATCTCAAATAAACAGAATGACATTTCACACTATTAACTTATGTTTATCCTCTGTGTTTACCCTTTGACCCGGAAAAGGAATACGCTTACTTTGTGGAATAAGCAGTGTAATGAATGAGTTGTGTTGTTCTGTGCTGCTTTGGAATAAAGTCACTAACGTGATAGAAACGTGGTGTTTACTGCATCTAAATATGGTAGCAGAGGATAGTTGCTTCTAGTTACAAAATTCCGTCAAAGTTTGATGAGTTCAGACCGTATGAGACACTAGACACAACATGCCTATGATGAGCTCCCCTCACCTGGATATGGCCGCTTTTAACAGGGAGTGAGGTGGGGCTGTCTGCATATCGCCAAAGGATTGCAGCTGGGCGCCCTCCCCCAGGTAGCTGTGCGTCCGCAACGATGACCCTCTCCCGAGGGCCAATCATGCCACAGTCTCTAGCCACAGAGATGGCCGTCAGGAGGTTGTCACCTGGACAGGGTAGAGGTGTTAATGACATCAACCCCAGAGCACACACCAATAAAAATCTCACGTATAGTAAGCTCACTAAGTCACCTGTGACCATCACAGGGCGAATGTTGGCTCGTCGCAAATCTTCCAGAACATCTGCAGTCTCGGGCTTGAGTTTATTCTGCATGATTGTCAGGCCGAGGAACTCCATGTTGGCCTCTATGTGGTCTCTATGAGAACACAGAACAACAGTCAGCTAGCTAGCTAGCTAGCGCACCTTACAGAGCTAGCTAAAACATAGACATGTACTAGTATATACTAGTAGGCATCTACAACATAGACATCCAGTATAATTAAGTAAGTTCCTGTACGTTCAGACCACAAGTGTCCAAGAGTTGCCCAAGAGTCCCAAGAAACATTGCTTGACACAGCAATAAAAGCAGTAGAATGAGCCATGAAGTTACACATTCTGATTTGTCTGAACAAGCTACACAGGGACATCGAAATTCTGGTTGGTAGCTAAACAGTTAAAGTTAACCAAAGTTTAACTTTCTTTCATCGCTCAAGATGTCGAAGTTTCGTTGCTCGCCACACTTTGCCACTGCCGTTTTTGTTGCCAGTGTTGCCCGTCTCCATACAGTCAATTACTTCGCTACTGTTGCCTGCATCGCTTGAGGTCTGAATGTACAGTAAGTAAGTAAGTAAATTCTATCTACAGTATATGCACCCAAAGTGCTTACTGTAAATTGAACACAAAGAAAAAACACAAAACAGTCATTCACTCAATCTATTGGTAGTGAGGTAGTGATATGTTTATATAGACAACAGAGGAAACTGTTTGAGAGGTCAGTGACTCGGCACCTGTTGAGACTCTGCACTTTATGCCAGGTGAGTTTGGACTCCAGCTGCCGGTGGGCCAAGGCGATGACCCGGAATCCCCGGCTGGTGTAACTCTCCAGAACCTCCGTGAAGTCCTCAGGGACTGGAAACGGATGGACAAATTAAAAACCTTCACTGATGCCTAAGCATGACAAATCTCAAGGAAAACGTACAGAGACATCACACAGTACTTTTACATTTAGAATTGATCTATATTGTTCTATATAGCCATAATAATACAGTTGTTGTAATAATACAGAGTTGATGAGGTCTAATAAAATGTAGAATGCGGAATTAGAAAACAAATTTGTTGTCAGAATATTAACAGTGCAATTTAAAAGTCACACAGAGCCTGTATCTTACATACAGTATTATTCCATGAAAGGTTCTTATTTTGCTAAATATGCAAATTACTCAGCAGAAAGTATAAATTCATCAGGTTGCACATTTTCTGATGTGACGTATAACTGACCTGAGGAACTGTTGCAGAGACTGGCCACCACCTCTGGCGCCCCCTTGAGGTAGGCCTCCATGTGCTTGCCTCCGAGCCGCCGGACGACCACACTCATCCTCTGAAGCGCGGAGGAGAAAGGGAACTGCCGCACGATCCCCAACTCATAAGTGTCCTGCAGCACAGGGACATTGTTAAAGGATGCTGATTCACAGTAGATAGCAGAGGAAGAGAGAGGAGAGGTGAGGGGAGAGGGGAAGAGATGAGGAGGAGGAGAGGAGGAGGAAGAAAGTTGAGGAGAAGAGGAGAAAGAGGGAGAAAGAGGTGAAGAGATGAAAAGGAAGATAGAGGAGGAGAAGAGGAGGAAGAGAGAGGAGCAGGAAGAGAGTAAGAAGAGAGAGGAGCAGAAGAAGAGGAAGAGAGAGGAGGAGAAGAGAAGGAGGAGGAGAGAGGAGGAGAGAAGGAGGAAGAGGGAGGAGATGAGCTTCACTGTTTACTTACCGGCAGCTCATAGAGCTCCTACAAGAGACAGGGGGACAAAAACAGAAATTAGGCTTTAATAACAGCACTCAGAACAACATGACTCCTTTAAAGGAATACTCCACCCTTTTGGTTATTCACCCCCTTACCTGGGTCTTATGTGGGTAAAAGCATTTTGGTCTCATTTTCCTAGTCTAGTAACCTCAATTTCAGCCCTTTTTTAGCTTCAGCTTAGCATAGGCACTGGAATGTGAAGCCAGATAGCAACTCTGTAGCAACATTAGATTCAAGTGCCTATGCTAAGCTAAAGCTAAAATTGGAGTTGCCAGACTAGGAAAACACAAACATTCCAATATGCTTTTACCCACTATGTAACCCGAGGTAAGACAGTGAATAACCCAATTTCACAGAAAGGTGGACTATTCCTTTAAATCTGACCAATGGTCTACACAAGACTGGACATGCAGTAGTGTAAGTGTGGGGGGCACTGAGCTAGCCGCTGCGTAGTGGAATCCCTACCATGCTTTGATCTGCAGTAGCTGTGACCTCAGACAGAGTGGACCCTTTCCCCTGAGGCTGATTGGGCGGCCGGACCACCGTAGGCATTATGGGATTGTGGAGGGACGTCTCCTCCTCAGTGGCTTCCTCCAAGACCTGCACACAGACACGACATGGGAAGTATTTTACACTCAAGCATGGACACACAAACATGTATTGTATACAGTACACACATACACAAAAAAACATTAAATGTTTCAGATGTTTCAAACAGAAGAGTTTGATCTCATCCCAGAGTGCTGGGTGAGAGGATTCTCTGAGCACAGGTCCACACACACACACTCACCCATCCAGTAGCGTTGAACATCTTCAGGTCCAGTGGGTCGCCGGACAGCTCTCCGTCGATCTTGGTCAGGGAGTGGCAGGCAGCCATGCAGGCGAGGAAGGGGGATTCCACTGGACACTCAGCACACGGATCCTCCTCTGGCTGGACAAATCTACAGGGGGCAGGGTCAGAAGCTGCTCTAGTTTACATGTCTGTTGTAATTCAAAAACTAATTAAGGGCAATTTAAAAGCGCAACACTGCTAACTTTTACAAACAAAAATATTTTTATTATTACAATACTGGCGTTCCGGTCAGTCAGACCTTCATTGGAGTTACTCCATCTTTAAAATCACATAAACTTTACACAATCAGAACAAAAAAAAAATAATTAATATACAATATACAATCAATTCAAAGAAAATAACCAATAGAATTACATAATAGATAACATGATACATAAACAGGGTGTCATTGAGAGTAGCTAATTGTGGTTGGAATGGTAACTAAGACCTAAAACAGACTCACAAGACTCACCTTCCATCCTCAGCTCTGTGCACAGCCCACAGATCTAAACCATCCTCAGTGAGCGTGCCTGTCTGCTCACAGGGACATCAGCACCAAAGCAGTTAGATTGGGATAAAACACAAGAAAATGATCAAATGCATAGCCTGAGCTACCCAAGATAACATAAGATAGTACTGTATGTATACTTTATTTATCCCATACGGAATTCAAGCATCCTGCAGCATCCAACAAAATACACATAAGATACAAGATACACATACAAATGATCAAGTACACAAACAATACTGTCCTGTCGAGTTTGTCAAATATGAACACCTTAATGGGCACAGGTAAGTAAAACAAGCATCCCATAGTACAGAAATATGTAGGGGGCCAATAATGCAAATGGTGTCTGTGAGAAGGCGAACCTCCCCTCCTTCTCACTGTCTTCCAGAACTGAAAGACTTGAATGAATAGCGCTAAATAAATAGCGTTTATAAGACGCTACCCGCGGTAGCGGGAGTGAGAGGAGAGAGAGACTTTTGAACAGTCACACACGCACACACGCGCTCACACACACACACCGGCACTCGTACATGACATTGACATGAAAGTGGACTCTTTAAATATATTATGCTTCGTGAATTATGTGTGTTGATTGTATGTTTGTGAACATTTGGGCTGGGGGCTTGTCAACTGTGTTTGGCGCGTGGTCGGCGTCATAGCGCCTTTGTTTGAAATGCGGTTTTACCGCGGGTTCATGTAAAACATTCACAACGCATTTCTCCCTGTTAATAATGTTTCCCAACATCACATCTATGACATGTAGTGCGGTACCCACTATCTCATGTCCCATTTTCGCCCAGTTACTGTTTAAATCTTTGGTTAACAAACACATACACATACTCACACTTCCTGCTTCTCTGACCCAGCGCCCTGCTCCTATGCGGAAGCGCGCGCCGCTATGGGGTTGTATTTCTACCTGTCCTGGGACGGAGGGCGCAGGTTAATCCACTAGGGGTGTCGCGGGTGACCCTGATATTTTGTCTATTAATGTTTGGGCTGTGTTAAATGTGTGCATCTATTATAACATGTTATTAGTGCGAGATAACATTTGTATTTTAATATCATGTCAAATTGTGTATGGAAAAATGATATTTATGAAATGTTATTTATAGAAATGGTGTGTGCTATTCCCCTTTCGTATGGTTTTGCCTAACTAGCTCTGATTGGGCCAATTTGGTTTCATTGATAGGTCTATTTATACTGTGCCTCATTCTGCATTGGAGTTGAATGGGGGTAGGTGTGCTGGCTTGCTGTGAGGCTATGCACTGAAATGCCTTGTCTTATGCATTTGAAGTTGCGAATTTAATTTCTGCTTGTTGAGTTAAGTATTCTTTTTGACATTTGAAGTATTTTCTTCATTTTTGTTTTTTTTTTTCATACATTTTTGGGTGTTTTGGTAAAAATAAATCAATGGAAATTTTTCCTGGAAAATCACTCCTGTATTTTGGCTCCAGTCCTTCCCCTTTAAACATCTAAAGCCCAGTGACCGCGGCGGTCCCTGACATTTGGTGGCAGCGGCGGGACGATACGCTGACTGAGACACTGGCAAGGGGAAGGGGAAGACGGACCCGCAGAACCATGTCGTACCGGAGGCTGGCCAAAGACAAGCCAGAGGTGGAGGAGGAAGAGGAAGAAGACCCACCAGCAGAAACTGATGGGGCCTCTGTAGCCAAGGAGGGTGAGTCCGGAGTGGCTGACTTGGCAACGTTACAGCGCCTCCTGGAGAAGGCACTGAAGAACCAGGACACACAGGCCTTCAAGCAGGAGCAACGTTGGAGGAGTGTGCAGATCCAACTGAATCAACTCCGGGAGGACGTCGATGCAGAGAGGCTGCCACCAGTGGGCCAACGTGGACCAGTTACGGCCCCAGTGGATGTCTCCGTTCCACCAGCAGCACGCAGTACCAGCCACCAGCAGCAGCAGCAGCATCACTACCACCACCAGCAGCAGCAGCAGCAGCACCAGTACCACCACCAGCAGCAGCAGCAGCACCAGTACCACCACCAGCAGCAGCAGCAGCAGCCACCACCAGCAGCCGGCAGCAGCAGCACCACCGGCAGCAGCAGCACTGTTACCCCTGCGTGTAGGATTGGCACCAGGTCCAGGCGGACCAGCGGCACCAGTAGCCTGGTCCAGATCGGCGATCCCCAAGTTGCTGGACGGTGATGACATCGAGCAGTACCTTCTTACCTATGAGCGGCTAGCCACTGCTTACAGGTGGCCAAGAGAAGACTGGGCAGTGTATCTGGTGCCCTACCTCACCGGCAAAGCCCGCAGCGCTTATGTGTCCATGGATATGGAGCATGCTATGGATTATGATCGTGTAAAGGAGGCCATTCTCAACAAATATGAGATCAACGAGGAGGTGTATCGCAGGAGATTCAGGGAACCAGACGTGAGGCCTGCAGAATCCCCCGTGAGCTCTACACCCGTCTCAAAGACCAGTTCCAAAAGTGGATTAGGCCGGCAAATAAGTCGGTTGAAGAGGTTTCGGAAATATTGATCCTGGAGCAGTTTCTCCGCACTCTGGCCCCGGACATTAGGATATGGGTGAAGGAGCGCAATCCCGAGAGTGGCCAGATGGCGGCGGAACTGGTGGAGAACTTCCTGTCGGCCCGGCGAGGTCAGAAGAACTTCCGGCTAGAGACTCAGCCCAGACCAGCAGCCCGAGGTAGGTCTGAGGGGTTTAGTCGGGGGAGTGGTACAAAGACTGGAGACTATTCAATGCCTGCCCGTAGTTCATATGCCCCAGCCAAACCAAGAGATCCCCCAGAGCAGAGAACTAGTGGGCCAGTGGTCTGCTATCATTGTGGTCAGGAGGGTCACATAAAGCCTGATTGCCCCAATAGGAAGCCCAAGCATTCTGGCCGTAGTTGCATCCCACGTCCAGTAGAGGGAGACACAGGTTTTATGGGGTGGTTGCAAACCACTCCTGTCCTAGTTAATGGTGTTAGCACTACTGCCCTGTTAGACACTGGTAGCACACAGACTCTAGTACAGCCCCACCTAGTGGAGAAAAGGGATGTTGTCCAGGGGAAAGAGTTGAAAATTTTGTGTGTAAATGGGGATGAGCATGCATATCCTATGGCAGAAGTCTACCTAGAGGTTAAAGGGCAAACTTACCAGATGGTTGTTGGGGTGGTGGAGAAGCTCAGTCATCCTGTAGTGCTAGGCCAGGATATTCTTGTCTTGCCTGAATTAGTGCAAGTCAGCAAGCCCGTCTGTCTAGTGGTCACCAGGTCCCAAAGCAAAGCACAAGCCCCTGAGGAAGAGTCCCCTGAGAGTAGTAGCTGGTCTGAGTTGCCTTTTGCAGACTGTGAAATAGCCCACCCTGCCAAAGTCAAAGTGAAGAAGACACGCCAACAGCGTAGGCAGGCTAGGCTAGTGGGAACAGGGGAGAGGCTAGAGGAGTTAGCATTGCCTCTACAAGATGTTGATTGGGGTAAGGTCCCAGATAATATGGAGCAGCTGCAGAGAGAGGATCCCACTTTGCAGACAGCCTATGACAAAGTCACTCACATAGATGAGGTCCCCACAGGAGTTACCCCTGCCTTGACTGGAGATAGCTACCGGTTGAAGGGTGGTCTGTTGTACCACCAGCCAGGAGAGGGCAGGGAAGAGCGGTTAGTGGTGCCCCAGCAGCTCCGAAGCCAAGTGTTAGCCATAGGACATGACATCCCATTGGCAGGTCACTTCAGCAATCTTAAGACCTATGAACGCATTGCAGTAAAGTTTTATTGGCCAGGGCTCTATAAAGAAGTACAGGAGTACTGCAGGTCATGTCCCGAGTGCCAGTTGACTAGCAAGAGGAAAACTAGTCCCTATCCCTTACAGCCACTTCCTGTCATTGAGGTGCCCTTCACTCGCATAGCCATGGACATTGTAGGCCCCCTTGAAAGAACACAAACAGGTTTTAGGTACATCCTGGTCATCTGTGACTACGCCACTCGCTACCCAGAGGCTTTCCCTTTACGCAAGATTAGTGCACGTCCCATTGCACAGGCCCTACTACAGCTAATTTCTAGGGTAGGGATTCCCCAGGAAGTCCTCACTGACCAGGGTACTGCCTTCCTGTCAAAGACTTTAAAGCAGGTCTACAGTTTGTTGGGCATTAAGGGCATCCGTACCACTCCCTACCATCCTCAGACAGATGGGCTGGTGGAACGCTACAATCAAACACTCAAGGGCATGCTGCGGAAGTTTGTTGCGGCCAATGGGAAGGATTGGGACCGTTGGCTGCCTTTCCTGCTCTTCGCCTACCGTGAGGTGCCCCAGGCCTCCACGGGCTTCTCACCTTTTGAGTTGCTCTATGGCAGGCAGGTGAGGGGGCCCCTGGACGTCCTACGAGAGGCCTGGGAAGGGCCTCGCACCCCGAAGTCCTGCAGCATCCTGGCACATGTCCTTCAGATGAGGGATAAGATGGAGGAGATGGCTGACCTTGTGCAGTCCAACATGGAGCAGGCCCAGGCCCAGCAGAAGGCCTGGTATGACAAGGCTGCCAGGCAGAGGAGTCTCCAGCCAGGTCAGAAAGTTTTGCTTCTTCTGCCCACTTCAGAGAACAAGCTGCTTGCCAGGTGGCAGGGTCCTTATGAGGTGGTGCAGAAGATGGGCCCAGCCACCTATGAGATCGACATGCCTGGAAAGCGGCGGCCCAGGCAAACCTTTCATGTCAACCTCTTGAAAGAGTGGCATGAGAGGCAGCCCGAGCCACAACTCCGGGTGCAGGCGGTGTCAGAGGAGGAGGACCGACCGGAGCAGTTTTTCCCCTCCAGCCAGCCGTCTGCTCCTTTGGATCTATCACACCTGACCTCCCGCCAGCAGAAGGAGCTGGAGGCCATCATTCCCCCGGGCCTTTTTCAAGAGAGGCCAGGCTACACCTCGATGGTGGAGCACCCCATTCCTCTCAAAGACACTACCCCAGTGCGGCAGCGTATGTACAGGGTTCCAGAGCGCCTCCTGCCATCCCTGAAGGCCGAGGTGGAGGAGATGCTTGCACTGGGGGTGATTGAGAGGTCTGCAAGTGAGTGGAGTAACCCCGTAGTGCTGGTACCTAAAAAGGACGGCACTATGCGCTTTTGCATTGACTTTCGGAGGGTGAACGCCCAGTCCTGTTTTGACGCTTATCCAATGCCCCGGCTTGAGGACTTGATCGAGCGCCTGGGGAAAGCGTCTTTTATCACCACTCTTGATTTGTGCAAGGGTTACTGGCAAGTGCCCTTGGTCCGTGAAGCCAGACCCTGCACAGCTTTCCGTACCCCTCAGGGCTTGTTTCAATTTACAGTTATGCCCTTTGGCCTACAGGGGGCTCCGGCCACTTTTCAAAGACTTATGGACGTCGTCTTGGCGGGCACTGAGGTGTTCGCGGCAGCCTACCTGGATGATATTGTCATCTATAGCGCCACCTGGGAAGACCACCTTCGTCACCTTGGTGAGGTGCTGCAGCGTATCCAGCAGGCCGGCTTGACCATACATCCCCAAAAGTGTGCCATAGCCCAGGAGGAGGTGAGATACCTGGGCCATGTCTTGGGCCGGGGTGTGATTCGGCCCCAGAAAGACAAGGTCCAGGCGGTGCTGGACTGTCCAAGGCCCAGGACAAAGAAGGACGTCCGATCATTCCTGGGTCTGGTGGGCTGGTACCGCCGGTTTGTGCCAGACTTTGCCCGGCGTGCAGCCCCACTGTCTGACCTGACTCGTAAGTCAGGCTCTGCCCAGCTTCAATGGGAGGAGGAGCAAGAGAGTGCCTTCCTGGACTTAAAGCAGGCACTTTGTCAGGACCCAGTGCTCCAGAGCCCTGACTTTGGACAACCCTTCACGGTCCAGACCGACGCTTCTGGTGTTGGTCTCGGGGCCGTGCTTCTACAAGGTGAGGGTGTGGACCAGAAACCGGTGGCTTACATAAGCCGCAAACTGTTTCCTAGGGAGACCCGGTATGCGGCCATCGAGCTGGAGTGCTTGGCGGTCAAATGGGCGCTGGACTCCCTAAAATACTATCTCCTTGGGAGAGACTTCACCCTAGAGACAGATCATCGCGCCTTGCAATGGCTAGGGCGCATGAAAGACTCCAACTCCCGCATCACACGCTGGTTTCTGGCACTGCAGCCGTACCGGTTCACGGTGCAGTATAGGCCAGGAAAGCAGAACGCAGTAGCGGACTTTTTGTCTCGCAACCCTGTTTGCGAGACTCCAGAGGGGGAAGGAAATGTGAGAAGGCGAACCTCCCCTCCTTCTCACTGTCTTCCAGAACTGAAAGACTTGAATGAATAGCGCTAAATAAATAGCGTTTATAAGACGCTACCCGCGGTAGCGGGAGTGAGAGGAGAGAGAGACTTTTGAACAGTCACACACGCACACACGCGCTCACACACACACACCGGCACTCGTACATGACATTGACATGAAAGTGGACTATTTGAATATATTATGCTTTGTGAAATATGTGAGTTGATTGTATGTTTGTGAACATTTGGGCTGGGGGTTTGTTAACAGTGTTTGGCGCGTGGTCGGCGTCATAGCGCCTTTGTTTGACATGCGGTTTTACCGCGGGTTCATGTAAAACATTCACAACGCATTTCTCCCTGTTAATAATGTTTCCCAACATCACATCTATGACATGTAGTGCGGTACCCACTATCTCATGTCCCATTTTCGCCCAGTTACTGTTTAAATCTTTGGTTAACAAACACATACACATACTCACACTTCCTGCTTCTCTGACCCAGCGCCCTGCTCCTATGCGGAAGCGCGCGCCGCTATGGGGTTGTATTTCTACCTGTCCTGGGACGGAGGGCGCAGGTTAATCCACTAGGGGTGTCGTGGGTAACCTTGATATTTTGTATATTGCTGTTTGAGCTGTGTGAAGTATATGCATCTATTATAACATGTAATTATTGCGAGATAACATTTGTATTTTAATATCATGGCAGATTGTATATGGAAAAATGATATTTATGAAATGTTATTTATAGAAATGGTGTGTGCTATTCCCCTTTCGTATGGTTTTGCCTAACTAGCTCTGATTGGGCCAATTTGGTTTCATTGATAGGTCTATTTATACTGTGCCTCATTCTGCATTGGAGTTGAATGGGGGTAGGTGTGCTGGCTTGCTGTGAGGCTATGCACTGAAATGCCTTGTCTTATGCATTTGAAGTTGCGAATTTAATTTCTGCTTGTTAAGTTAAGTATTCTTTTTGACATTTGAATTATTTTCTTTATTTTTGTTTTTCATTTATTTTTGGGCATTTTGGTAAAAATAAATCAATGGATATTTTTCCTGGAAAATCACTCCTGAATTTTGGCTCCAGTTCTTCCCCTTTAAACATCTAAAGCCCAGTGACCGCGGCGGTCCCTGA
>JAODXP020000004.1:14527239-14602425 GCA_027497455.2 Sardinella longiceps | reverse complement strand
ATGAGTTATCAACATGGGCAGTATGGCCACTAGCGGGCCTAAGATTTTGACATCAGGAAACATTAAACTTTTAATCATGTTTCAATCATATCGATACTTTTAATTAATTAGATTAGTTTGTTTCCTTCTGCATTAACAGGACCTAACAGGAAACCATCAAGCATTTTCCCAAATGTGGAAATTGCATTTTGGATTTTTTTTGTCGCTCCCTCAGTTTACATTGCCAGTAAGAGATAGAGGAAAGCTTTATGCAGCTGTACCACTCATTCATGCATTTGGAGGTCTCACTGAAATTTTTCAAAAACGCCACAGAAAAAGTGGAGATTTCTATTAAACACCCGTTTTCACACTGTGATGCAACAGACAGCATTCCCTGGTTGTTTTTGAGACTGAAATATTTCCTTATGGAGACAGTTATTAACAATCTTAACAATGTGTCAACTGAATATGAGAAAGGTGAGAAATAATCAAAGTTTGTACCAGGAACTGGGTTGCAAGCTAGATTAGAAATGGCCTGGTTTTCCTTCTGTTGAATAGAGAAAAACGGCGCAATCTAGAGACAGCAGCAACATGATCAGCGAAAGTCAGCTTGTCATCGATCATTACGCCCAGGTTTCTTGCAACCTTGATGGGAGCAACAGACAGGGATTTTATCCAAATGAGGATGTTGTGATGTATGGGTAGCTTGGCCAGGAGGACCAGCTATTTAGTTTAAGAGAGCTTTAGTAGCAGGTGATTGTCTTTCATACAGATATGTCAGATTCAGAAGGACAGTCAGAGGTTGACACAGAGGAATCGACAGGTGGAAGGGACAAATGTAGCTGGTTATCATCTACATAGTGTTGGAAGCCATGTGAGTGGATGACTGGGTCCAACTACATTGTATAGAAGGCAAAGGGGCCCCAGTCCCTTGGGCTACTCCTGTGGTGAGGTGGCGTTTCGCAGATATTTGCCCAAGCCATGACACATTGAATGATCGTTCAGGGAGATTCAAACCAGGAGTGTGTTTTGCCATCAATGTCCAATTTGTCCATGCTTCTGAGTTTGTTAAGAAAAATCCCATAACTGGTGCTGATAGGTCAAGTTGGGTGAGAACTTGACCCTGCTGCTCTGGCTGCTTTTAGGGCTTCCGTTACTGAGAGAAGTGGTGTTTTTGTGTGGCCGCTTTTGAAGCCAGATTGGTTGGAATCCGATTGGTTATAGGCTATCCTATTGCGTGCAGAGGTAGTTTGAAAGATAAATGCCTTGTTCTGCCCTAGGGTTAGAGTGAGTTCTGTCTATTTCTCAATGACAGACTATGCATTAATGTTATAGGATGGCTTGCCAGGCCAATGGATGATAGCAATGCCTGGAATTGTGTTGGATGTGATAGGTTCCTAGTTTTGTTCCATTTCCTCTTGGCAGCCCAGAGGTCAGTACGCATTGAACGCATTGACCACTGCGTAATCTTGAAAGATGTTGCTGATTTTATTTATGCAAAAAATGAATTTTATTTCCTCAAAAATCTGTGGTTGATTATAATATATAAATCATTATTACCCTATTAATGAGCATGTAACAACCTGAAGCACAAAAGTGTTTTTAACTTTTCCTACATCACTAAGCTCATTAGCTGCTCTGACTGGCTTGTTGCAACCACAACATCTCGCATGTATTTGTTTCATTTTTTGGCAACTGATAGTCAATACTCAATGATATCTGGCACTGAAATGTAGGTCCAAATGGGCCGGAGTTCCCCCTTAAAATACATACAAATGAACTAGATAAAGATGCCATAATTATTGTGTCCACTAATATCAACAAACCTTTCGAACCTTTCTTACACACTGCAGGGATGTTGAGATAGCTGGTGTCATTGCTGACAGGATTAGAAGACACACATTTATATGTGCGGGTGTCCTGGTCATCTACTTCCAGAGGGAGGGACAGAGTGATGTTGACATCAGGACTGCTGGTTTGGTTGAGCTTCTCATTCCCTCTGAACCAGGACAAGGACACCTCTCTGTCATTCTTCACAGAACACAGCACCTGACAGGAGCTGGACTTTGACAGAGATCTTGACTGAGCTCTGGTGCTCATGTGAGAATATCCTTTACTGATGTTAGGTGCTGAGGCAGGGGCTTGTGAAGACACACAAAATCATTCTTATTCAAAACAGTAGTTTAGCAGTTGTTTCAGCAACATTACAAAAGCAATATCACAATTGAGTTGATCAATGCAATAGCCTCAAATCCATTTTACAAAATATATAAAAAAAAATTAAGTTGTTTTAATAATACAGTAATTTTCAGGTAATCATTCAAATTTAAATGTTTTTATCAAAAACATCAGGCCAAAACAACTGAACTTGGAAAGTATTAAATATTTCAGTAAATTCAATGCAAATGGCTTTTAGAGGATTTTGCAACTGAGCTCTTCACATGCCACTCACCATAAACAGCACAGTAAAAATGCCAATCTGACATAGCCCCATCCTCGCCAATAATTTTCAGGCTGTATTGTCCAGACTGGCTGCTGGTGATGTATCTGATGGTGAGAGATCCAGTGTTTCTGTCCAGCTCCAGGTGGTCTTTGAATCTGCCTTTATATTCTGTAGTAATTTCACCTTTTAGAGCTAGGCTCCTAACTATAACTGACTGTGAGTTATTTGGATGAAATGACCATAGAAACATATCAGTAGTCTTTGTTTTAGAAATTTGAGGCTGAAGAGTCACAGTGTTTCCCTCTTGGGTATTCACTCTCCTTATTTCAGTCTCCAATGATGCTACAATATCTGTAAATCAAAGAAGAAAAAAATTTTGGGTGTAGACAGGCACTATTGTGCATGAACTACAGCAGTTCAAAGGAACAAAACTGTAAATTCAATAGGAGGATTCATTGACTGTTTATATTAATTAGTCTGCCAGTATGAGTGGTGATTCCATCATCCGTACGTTCATCTGGATTTAAAAGAACTAATTTAGTTCATAGATTCATTTTCTGCTGACTTAACACATTGAAAACTAAAGCGGTTGTTTTTGTCTGAATCACTGTCCAGGTTCCGATAATACTTCATTAATAATATGATATAATATAAGTTCTACATCTTTTTGATTGAGAATAACTATTTCAGTTGAACTGTAGAAACTAGAAACTAACTATAGAATTTGTTAATGTATGTAGAATAAGGACATGAAGAATAATGTAGTAAGAGATTGAATTGTAATGACTGACAAATGGCTAGTGTGTTTTTCATTTGCACGTTAATAAGCAGCTAGTTAATGGTGAAAATGTGTGTGCTAATTTGTGTGTGTGTGCAGACTTTTTACTTTAGTGTATATTAACAATTTGAATGTGACATAATTTTCAGTTAATATGAACATGAATTTACACCCTTCCTGAATTGAACTTGTCTCGTGTGAACGCATAACACTGCATAACAGAGCACATGTAGCTTTTTAGGAACACTGCCTCTTGAACAGTTTGCTCTTGCAGGGGTTCATTGTTGTCCCATTTGAAAACCTGGCACCAAAGAAACTTCTATATAGACTACAAACCTCAGGTTAAACATTATTGTTTTCTTCATTAAACCTTTCTCACATGATTAGCCTATCAAATATAAACACATTTTCCTGTTGCTTAAACATAAACAAAATAGAACCTATATACACACATACATGTACATTACATAATTAGGCTGCAGTGTTATTTAGACAACATAACAAAACACACTAGAAACAAGGTTGCTTACCATAATATATTAAAAGAATAAGCAGTGTGAGAGCCTGTACCATCATGCAATCAAAAGGCATTTTCAACAGGCATAACCACTGACACCATGCCACAGAGATTCAGTGATTTCTTCTCTCCGCCTCTCCTCTTGTCTTAACCCATCCCTCCAGTCTTTCACATTCACCAGTATTTGAACATTTTTTCTTTAGGCTATATCTAGTAAATAAGTACATTTCATTATAAAAATATGTTAAATATAACAACAATTCATAGAAAGGTCTCCATGGACATCTCTGTTCCTTATTTCCTTGCTCCCCCTCAAGTAGGGGGAGGGGAGGATGAAAATTTTGGGGATTTCCAATGAGTTATGAGTCTGTTCTTCTACTCTGTCGGCACTCTGAAATATTTGAACATCTTATTTCCTATCTGACAGGGTAAATTGCAATGCTGTTGTAGTTTACTTTTTTGGAAATACTCAAAATATTTCATGTACAAGCCCATAAACCTATAGATTTACATGGTCTAACCAGACAGCAAATGTCAAGCACAGCTTGTGTAAGTGTAATATTCATCAAAGCATATAGCCCAGATGTTTAGTCAGAAATTGACTTATGACTCAATTCACATTACAGCAGTTCATGGGTTAAGCAAGTTTGTATTTCACCAGAAACATCTTGAACTTGCTACTGCAAGCTCTGGTATGAACTTTATGGGGAACACTTACACTTACCAATAAGTTACTGCTGTCTGCTTTCTCACAAATCAAGTCATGCAGACGGTGTGCTAGAGGATGGGTCCTTTCCTGCACAGCTAATTAAAAAGTCAGTCGAGGAACAAGTGTGATCATTTAGGCTACCAGGCTAGCTGGATCAGTGTCTTTTGTAGACTCTGTCTTCCTTCTTTTAGATAATAAAACAAATAACTGCTTTTATGTTTGGTATCATCATATGCCCCAGGTTTCCCATATGTTTTATATCTTCTTTTAAGCTTTTAATTAAAACAGTGATTCAATGGCTAAGGGGAATCCCTAGACAGCAAATCACATTAAAGATGTAGACAACTGGTTTTTGCACCTTTTTATTTTTTAACACTTTGGTTTACCATCCACTTTGTGTCAAGTTCTTTGCAAACTCACCACATCCTGTTTCCGGTGTTCTGCCCACCATGTTGAAACCACTTGCAGAATACAGAATGTAGCCTGAGTCGACTGGTTTTTAATTATGACTCGTGCTAAAGCCATTTAAAGTCTGGTTTTTATGCCTTTGCCTAATGATGATGTGCACAAATGTGTGTGACCTTGCAGAGAATATAACCATTAGTTTATCTTTAGAAAATAAAAATATTGAACATTTTGTGCAAGTAGGATGTATTATGTACATATATAAGCAAAAGTTCGAGTTTCAATAGGAAAGATCATGTAAGACTGGCTGTTCACACAAACTGCAGGACTAGGGGAAGAGGAGAACTTTTAAAGTTCAGTTTCTTTGATTGTATACACAGCACCATCAAGTGGTCGTTATAGCCCTACTGCCATTTGTACAGTGATTATCAAAGTGTGATCCATTTTTCACTAACATTATTTGAAGGTTTAAACTTCAGGCTCTCTGAATTATTATGCCTATCCAGGTCTGCTGATTTGGTTAGGGGTAGCAGCATGTAACTTGCTGGAAGGGTTTGTGAGGGCAGGTAGTCCTTGAAAAACATTTTATGGGAAAAGTGGTGCTTGGTTTCGAAGGTTTAAGAAACGAGCTGTGCATTCAGTAACCAAGTTGTAGTGGCGCAAAATAATCTCCATACAGGATGGAATGCTTGGTGGCTGATTTCAGCTGTGTTTATCCAATCTGACTTGACCACATCCTGTTTTGTTTTGTTTTTTAAGCAGAGCTAACCTACTGCTAAAATTTGGACACAGGAAGAAAGACAGGAAATGGATGATAATGACCTTGGAGTTTCTATCTAGTTTGTTGAGTGAAGCAATTTCATAAGTGGAGTTGTCAGATGATTAGTCGATATGTGGCATATGTCAATGGCATGTATTTTCATGTCACTGACATAATGGAAGTGGCATGTAGCTGATCAGTGACATGCGGAAGACATGTAATCGGTATGACCAGTGGCCTGACGCTAAAAGAAACATTCCCGATACAGACGTGGCATGTCAATGATTCAAAACTCATTTTAGTGCAGCAGATTAGTGAAAGAATCGTTCACTTTGGGATACAAGTGTCAAAATCGGCACAAATCATACTCTAGACTGCATTAGCCACGCAGAAAAAAACAATATGGCCACCATTTTTCAACATGGCCGCCATTTCAATGGGTTATTTTTACCTGAGTGTGATTGGTTTATGTGTTTTTTATGATCTTGGTGTCAAAATATATATTAGACATACCTCATCCTTTGTTCTTCACCCTCAATTTCAGTGGGCAGAGCATCTTCCCCTATCACCACCAATTTATATTTGCACATGAACTGTTGATGAAACAGCCTATCTCGAATGAGTTCCTCACAGATTATTCTGATAAATTGATGAGGTAAACGTCACTGTTTGCCAGATATTCAGTCAGTCTCTTCTTGACATTAGTGACAAAATCAGCAACTGTGCCATCTGCTGGCTGATGAATGGTCCAAAGAAGGGCCGATCCATCAATGAGAGTAACATCTGCTCCACAGACATTCTTGTTGATACTTCAACCTGGAGCAGCTTCTTCAGTGCAGACTTGGCTTTACAAATCCTCATTCCCTCCTGGATAGACATTGAAGTTGGGAGGGGGCCGAATTCATGTGAAAGGACATCTTTAACATCAACATCACGCTCACTACATAACAGGCCAATAACCTAATCCCTCTGGCCCAGTATTCTTAAACTTTACCAGAGATGCCTCTCCAAAGTTTACCGCATTGTGCACGATGACAGAAGAAGGAGACATCTTCCCACTGATGATGTTAACTGTTAATCTGATGGATACCCCTTCGAGTCTAACGGATGAAGAGAAGTTGTGAGTTTCTGGTGAAGTCTGGCCCTATCTTTCGCATCTGCTTCAACTCTGGCATTGGCCTCCTCCTTGTGATACAATTGAACTCTGTCAGACTCTTCATCTTCCATCTCACTCATGTCTGACTCGATAGATATGGCGACTCAATGCCCAGATTTTTAAGGCATCTGACTTGAGGGTTATTCCATGATTCCTCCTGCACTGTGCCCATACCATAAATGTTGACTCTATGAACTGTTTACTCCACAAACCATTTCATATTCCACACGTGTCTTGTCACATGCTGCGCCTGGAGGGTCTTGAACATTTGGAGGAAGCTACTCCATAGAGCGCAGATACAAGAGACCATATCTTGCATAGTTGACATGACCCGCTGCAAAATAGTATGGCAACATCTTTCGGAATGTGGCCAGATGGAGAAGCCAGTCACCCTCGCGCTCAGCTCTGATATATTAGATCATCAACAACACCGGTTTCACCAAGACATCAACCCACAGTTTGTATGTCTTGCTTTGGCTTGCAATTTTATCCAAGGATCTGATTAAGTCCTCCATTCTCAGAAAATGACCATCTGTGACTATGCACTGGAGCACCTCCTCTGCCATGAGCCAAAGAGCATGTACTCTACGAAAAAAACATGCCATATGCCACATGTCGATAAATCATCTAACCCCCTCTGATCATAAATTGTGGTCTGGCATTCCCCTTCCAATACCATCGCACACAGCAGGAGCAGTATTAAAGTGTCTCAGAACAGCAAGGGCAAGACAAGATAGGCAGAATTTACAAATAAGCGGGAGAACAACACAACGTGCGTAATTTAGAAAAATAATGCAATAACTAGGCTCCAAATCATAGCAGACTCTCACGCATTGAGGTTACACTCTCACAGTCCACTTTTTATGATTCCATTCTACCGTAAAATTAATTAGTTGAAATTCATAGAAACAGGTCTAACATGCAAATTGTTGTTGATAAAACACCTCTCACACACAACCTGTAATAGCGCACCCTGTGTCACTTCTGCCCAGTGCACGCATGTTGAGATGTGCACAAGGCAATTTATCTTAAATTTAGTGGTGGGCCATTAATGGCTCTTAAATAAATTAATGCCGTTAATGCATCCTCAAAGTTGTCTCTATTGCCTCGCGAAAAAATCCATTCCACTTGATGAAATAGCAACTCCGGGTTTTGCATTACCAACAACAACTCGCATGTACGCATGTAAGTGATGAGAATCAGTCGCAGTGTAGGCCAAAGCCAGCCTGACATAGCCCACCCATAATAATACTGTTCATCCGTACACATGGTCTGGAGACGGTCTTCTGGGTAGGGTTTAGTCTGTTAACAAACTGAAAGGCTGAAAGTAGCTTTTACTAAAAACAAAGTAGCTTTTACTAAAACCTTATCCTTTTATTGAATGTCCTCAAAATTAACTCGACTTCATTATTCTTAGATATGGCTAAACCGCAACCTCCCTGACTTAGCTCTGACAGCTGACTGACAGCTAGGCAACGGGCCCACTGTTGAAGAAAACGCAACCTCAAAAGTTAAACTACTTTCAACTTTGAGTGCTTGCGTTTTTTGTTGCGATTAGCGCATTCCGCAAGACACATATCAACGGTCAAGTCGCATGTTGTTCCATAGGGAAACAATTGAATTTGAGTGCCTGGAGGTGAAAAAAGCGTGTCAGTGTGAATGCTTGCTAATGTGCCACCTGGCTTGAGAAAAAAGTCATTAGCACACACATATGTCTTTGGCAGAATTCAAATGAGCCTTTTTCATCTAGATTAATCTAGATTAAAGGAATGCACCGGAGTGAATTCAAGCATAGCCCTGCTGCACGAGCCTTCCAACAGCAATATATTTCGAACAGCATAGACCTAACGCGAACGCGAAACACTTTACATTGAGTTAATGTAACCTCAGATCTTACTTTCGGCTTCCAATAGTCAGGTCCCATTGATTCAGTGTAAAGTGCCTGTTCACTTCTGCGTAACTAACTAGTACATGTAGCAAGCTCTTTCAACAGGGCTATGCTTGAATTCACTCTGGTACATTCCTTTAATTCCAAATTTACAGTGAGATCAATCTAGATAAAAATGAATATGCCCACCACTACTAAAAACATAGCAAAGGTATTTCTCATCTAACTTGTGATTATATTACCTCAAACACAACCTGTAATAGCGCACCGTTTCAGAGTTGTCACTCCACCCAAGCGCACGCACATTAAGATACACACGACAGTTTATCTCATATGACCTAATATGAATTTACCTAATATGAAACTCTTCAGCAATGGCTCTATTCTCCTTGAAACACAGCATGAGAATGAACTTTTACATGTAATTTTTCTCATGCAACTTGATTGCATAATCACATTTTATCAGTGATATGTCATAGAAATCAACAGTTATGCTACGTGCTGTGAGGGGACACCAGTGATGTTCACTCAAGTCCCAGACTTGGACTCGAGTCGCACTTAAGTCGCACAAACAAAGACTTGAGACTTGGACTTAGACTTGCCCTCAATGACTCGAGACTTGACTCGGACTTGAGCCTTGTGACTCGTGAACAATGATCATTTCGCTGAAAAAAAAAAGATTTCATCTTTTTGTTTTTCCAATGTGTTCCCTTGCCTTATGGGAAACGTGGAGCGCTGGCAGAATATTTCTCTCCCAGATTACGGGCATGGCATGTGTGCAGTCAGAAATCAACAATGACCATGGCGACGGCAAATTCACATGTTCCATTTGTTGTTGCATTTGAATATAAAGACTTCTCACACAGGGCGAACAGCCCTTTGCAAAGAGTGTGGTGTCAGGATAAATGATGCTGGCTCAACTACATCCAACTTTATCAGGCACCTCAGAACGACACACAAGCAGGGAAGCGCTTATTGTTATGGGGTGTTTTTGATTATCTTTTCTTTTTGTGTTATTGCCTTATTGGCATGCTGTTATTATGTTCTCTGATGATAAAGGGTACTGTATGCTTGCGCAGTTGCAATGTAAACATAAGTCAATGTCTTAATTGATTGTTAACCGTTATTTGGTTGTGACCGATAATATTTAATGTTACCCAACAGTCAGGGTTCGCCTCTAGAGGATCTAATGATGGTATGCTATGTTATATTGCCTAGTTTGTGCAGACATCCTGATATTGGGTTACATGCCGCCATTCCGACATACCGCCACTCCGACATTGACGTCTAATTGTCTGAGTGGCCTGCACTCGGACATTTTTTTTTTCTTAGTCGGAGTGGCGGCATGTTTGCTATTTTTCAAAATACCGCCATTCCGACATGAGGGAGCCTTGCCTTATCATGGCTGATGAGGCCAAAAAAGGTCCTGGCTGGGTCATTATTGAGAGCCAAAAAACCTCTGAATTTCTATAGCATATGCCTATTCAAATGGATCCAAAATAAAGATTAAAACGTCTCATATAGCCTAGTAAAGTGCATTATAGTTTGAAACGTTAATAGTCCTTCATTGTTTTTAGTGCCGGTTTCATGTGTGTGTGAGAGCAACACAAGGAGTGAGTGCACAACTTGACTCATAAAGCAGTTAAATGGACAAGTGTTTTTTTTCTCTCTCTCTTCTCGGTGACCTTTGGTGTAGGCTACTTTCACAATGGAAAAAAAATCACCCTCATAGTAGGCTACTAGGGAGCTAAAAAAAAAAAAAAAAAAAAAAATAGGCTCGCAAATCACGGCCGCTATAAAAGACTACTGCAGTAAAGTGCGCTGGTTTAAGCAGTGAATAACACATCAATTACAAAATGGAAGGATGTCGGAGTGGAGGGATGTCTGAATGGAGGGATGTCGGAGTGGGGGGATGTCGGAATGGAAGACGGTCCCCCTGATATTGATAATGCCTCCCTGATGCCCGCAAATAGAATAATATCTCCCGGAATCTAGAGCTAGTAAGCCAGGGCATGCACGTGAAACATTTACGTCTACATCGCGCATCTTAATATGCGCGCATGTGAGAGTGAGCGAGAGGGACAGAGAGAGAAGCGGTGCCTAAGGGAACGGTGTGTGTGTGCATGCCTGCTTCTATAGAGCATGGAGGGTGCATGCAAGACATAGAGCGTCCTGATTGGCTTACTAATTGGCTAACAGTTATCCAGTATCATCTCAGACAGACAAAAAAGGTTAATAGTTAATTTCAGTCATTTGAGACTTGACTTGAGACTTGACTTGGTCTTGGGACGAAAGACTCGAGACTTGACTTGGCATTGCTCCCAAGGACTTGAGATTGACTTGGACTTGACTACAAAGACTTGCCTTGGACTTGGAAAAAATGACTTGTGAACATCACTGGGGGACAGATGTGCATTTTCCCATGATGTGCCAGAAAAAATATAGTCTGATTTGACCATCGTTTCACTTTGTGCAAAGCGGCTGAAACATCTCCATTTCATTTCCTCTCTAGAGGGCACTATTGTAACAGCCCTGCCTCGTTCCACCAGCAATTCCCTGACTCCACCCACCAGATCATTATCCCCTGTCTACTAATTCAGTGTCTCGTTTCAGTTAACACCCTGCACCTGAGCACACCCCTATTTAAACCTTCCTGTTTTGCCTCCCTTTGTGTTGCCCTAGTTCAAATGCCGAAGGACTCTTGGTCACTGCTCTGTTTGCTGCTCGCTTTGAACTCGTTTTGTTTTTCAAATTTTTGGATTATCTTCTGTGTGTTTGTTATTGCCTTCGTGCAAGTTTTGTTTCCGAATTAAAAACCAAGTCCTGCATTTGCGTCCGGCCTGCTCATTCAACTATGCACTAAGCAACATTTTGAAACATTTTGCTACAGTTTGTATAAAACATACATAAGAAATAGTGGTGGGCATAGATTATTTTATATCTAGATTTAACTCACTGTAAACTTGAAATTAATATAGATTAATCTAGATTAAAATGGCTCATTTGAATTCTGCCAAAGTCATTCATAATGTGTGTGCTAAATAATGACTAAATGTTAGTCTTTGAGAGTGGGTTTCTCAAGCCAGGTGGCACATTAGAAATGTTTGAATGGTTTTTACTTTATTTGTCTTTTTAAGTTATTACTGTAATGTCTGTTTTTAAACCTACTGCTGCCTGAGGTGATGAGATGAATGTAACCCAATATTCTATGAGTGCATTGTATTTTTTATTGTGCTGTGTACAATTCTCAGATGCGTTTCATTTATATCTGCCCATGACTGCTTATTTTGATTTCAGAAAGTTGGCAACCCTAGATAAGAATAGACCTACCACTTTTGGCTAAGCTTAGCATACATTGTTTATTTAACATGACCTGAGTTAATATTGAGGACATACAATAAAAGAATATAAGCTGAGGTTACAATGGACGTCACCACCTCCAATTTTGGGCAGCCTGCAGCTTCACTGCTTACATTACGATTGACTATTCACATCACTTGCCTGCGGGTGAGTTGCTGTCGGATTCTCAACAGTTTATGCTTTCGCTATTCAACCCAGTGGAATGGATTCGTTCCTGATGCAATAGACAACTTTGAGAATAGATTAACAGCGTTATTTTATTTCATGCCTGATAATAGTCTTGCATTAACACAGCACGGCTCACCGCTAATCAAAATGGCCCACCACCAATAAAAATGCTTTCTTGACTCGGTTGGTAACAATATCATGGCTTCCATTGCTCACTGTTCGCTGAATTTGGCCCGCACAGATTAGTGTCGGAGAAAACAAAACTGCGTTATGCTCTTCCTGACTATCTAGTGGAACTAAATGAAATGAGCGGAGCCAGTATAGGTGGAATTCGCCTGGCTAAGAAAGATATCCAGAACCTTGCAAATAATCATTTATTGACATTCCAGAAACAACATTGTGTTATTACAACGTACGTACATGTACAACATATTACATACATGCACCATCACCATCACATCTCCCCACATACACACAGCACCACCCCCACCCCCATTCATGCACATACATCATTTTACAAGATTTCTTAGACCCAGTAACTATATGCATGTGACAAATAAACTTCCTTAAATCCTTGTATGAATCTAATGCTGCACAACTGAGTACATTATTGTCTCAAAGGCTGAGTCATCCTGACAAAAAAACAAAAAAAAAAGATTGTGGTAGGTAGTGCATTAGTGGCAAAGGATCTGGAAACATTCATTTACTTGCTATATTTGGCCATGATTGCATGAAACATGCTTATTAATTATCATTATTAATTATTTAATGATAAATGAGAGCCACTGTAAGTTAAAACATATGAGACAAGTGTAAAAATCACCTGATTTTGCATCTTTCTGTGTGCACAATGTTTCAAATCCGCATATCATGTCTCTGTAAGGGTGACATCTGGGGAAAAAACAGGTCTGATTTGTGGGAATATGCACAATAGGTGCACAAATAAAATTCAATTATATGTTTACTGGAATGCCTACCTCTACATGTGTTCTTTTCTTGTTTCTTAAGCACACATATTAATGGTACAATTAAGGCTCCAATAGGAAATAAGAGTAGTAAGGAAAAAGCAGCATGCCGTCTGCCTCCTGATATAGACCTAGGTCTATCTAAAATAATAAAGACAAGTTATTTTCAATGAATGTGATTCAATTAATGAGATAGATATATAGTATGTTGTTGTTGTGAGAGTGTGTTTAGAGTTAAGTGTGTTGAAAGACACACTTTTCATTTAGCGGATCAGCGTTATTCCATTTAGCATCACATACAAACTTAAGGCACCATTAAGCAACCAGATATTAATAAAATTAAAACAGTTCATCAGTACTGACAGACCTTGATTCTTACACACTGCAGGGATGTTGAGATAACTGGTGTCATTGCTGACAGGATTAGCAGACACACATTTGTAAGACCTGCTGTCCTGGTCATCTACTTCCAGAGGGAGGTACAGGGTGATGTTGACATCAGGACTGCTGGTTTGGTTGAGCTTCTCATTCCCTCTGAACCAGGACAAGGACACCTCTCTGTCATTCTTCACAGAACACAGAACTGGACTTTGACAGAGTTCTTGACTGAGCTCTGGTGCTCGTGTGAGAATATCCTTTACTGATGTTAGGTGCTGAGGCAGGGGCTTGTGAAGACACACAAATCATTCAAAACAATTATTTTAGCATTTGTTTCAGCAACATTACAAAAGAGTAATGTTATAGCAGTAAATCACAATTGAGTTGATCAATGCAAAAGCCTCTAAATCCATTTTACAAAATATTCAAAAACTAAGTTGTTTTAATATTACGGTAATTTTCAGGTAATTTTCACAAATATTTTATCAAAAACATCACGCCAAAACAATGGAACTGGAATTGGAATGATAATAGATTTTATCAAAATATAAAATATTCCAGTAAATTCAATGCAAATGGCTTTTAGATGATTTTGCATCTGAACTCTTCACATGCCACTCACAATAAACAGCACAGTAAAAATGCCAATCTGACATAGCCCCATCTTCGTAAATAATTTTCAGGCTATATTGTCCAGACTGGCTGCTGGTGATGGATCTGATGGTGAGAGATCCAGTGTTTCTGTCCAGCGCCAGGTGGTCTTTGAATCTGCCTTTATATTCCGTAGTAGGCCTAATTTCACCTTTTAGTGCTTGGCTCTTAACTATAACAGACTCTTTTGAGTTATTTGGATGAAACAACCACAGAAACATATCAATAGTCTTTGTTTGAGGAATTTGAGGCTGAAGAGTCACAGTGTTTCCCTCTAGGGTATTCACTCTCCTATATTCAGCCTCCAAAGATGCTACAATATCTGTAAATGAGAGAAGAAATAAAGTTACATTTTGGGTGTAAACAGACAGTATTGTGCATGAACTACAGCAGTTGTAGGAACCAAACTTTAAATTCAATAGGAGGATTCATTGACTGTTTGTATTAATTCGTCTGCCAGTGATTCCATCATCCGTGCACTCTGGATTCAAAAGAACTAGTTCATAGATTCATTTTCTATTAACTTAACACATTGAAAACTAAAGCAGGTTCCGATAATACTTATAAATGCAGTATATTCAACATAATTTTACTCTACCCATAAAATACCATTAACTATAAGATTTTTTTTTTTTTTTTACAATATTGACTCCTAATTATGGTTTATTCAGAGTTAGTGTCACATGTTCATAAGCAGCTAATGGTGAAATGTGTGTGTACTAATCTTTCCAATAAGGCTTTGATTAGTAAAGCAGGCTATAGCACAAACTGCCTGCTGTACAAAAAATATATCCATAAAGGTTTGAGATAACTATGGGCATATGAGGAGGGATTGTTAAAGGAAAGCTCCGGAGTAAGTTTGCCCTGTTGCACAAGCCTTCCAACAGCATACAGATTTTGCATGGAATGAAAGAATTTCGAACAGCATAGACCTAACACAAACGCAAAGCACTTTACATTGAGTCAAAGGTACCTCATGCAGATCTAACTTTCGGTTTTGAATAATGAGTTTCCATTGATTCAGTGTAAAGTGCTTATTCCCTCTGCATTCACGTTCGGTCTATGCTATTCTAAATCATTTTGTTCCAATCACTAACTAGTCCATTTAGCAGGCTTGTTCAACAGGGCTATGCTTGAAATCACTCCAGAGCACCGCTTTAAATATACAGCAAAGTGCAGACCTTTTACTTTTAGCATATATTAACAATTTGAATGTGACATAAATTTCAGTTAACTAGGAACATGAATTTACACCTTTCCTGAATTGAACTTGTCTCGTGTGAACTTGCATAACACTGCATACATAACATGCACATGCAGCTTTTTAGGAACACTGCCTCTTGAACAGCTTGCTCTTGCATGGGTTCATTGGTTGCCCCGCTGGAAAACCTGGCATCAAAGAAACTTATAGCCTGAACCTCAGATTAAACGTTATTGTTTTCTTCATTAAACCATCTCACATGATTAGCCTATCAAATATAAACAAATTTTGCTGTTGAACATAAACAAAACAGAACCTATATACACACATACATACATAGCTAGCTGCAAACATAACAATGTGTTATTTAGACAACATAACAAACAACGCTGAAAACAAGATGGCTTACCATAATATATTAAAAGAATAAGCAGTGTCAGAGTCTGTACCATCATGCAATCAAAAGGCATTTTCAACAGGCATAACCACTGACACCATGCCACAGAGATTCAGTGATTATTTATTTCCGTCTCTCCTCTTGTCTTAACCCATCCCTCCACAGTTTTTCACATTTACCAACATTTGAAAAAAACATCTTTAGGGTATCTACTAAATAAGTAAATTTCATTATAAACAATACGTTAAATATAACAACAAGTGATCCATGGATACCTCTGTACCTTATTTCCTTGCTCCTTCACAAGTTGGGGGAGGACAGTGGTTGGGATTTCCAACTGAGTCAACTCTGTCTACTCTGTCAGCACAGAGAAATATTAGAACATCTTATTTCCTATCTGACAGGGTAAATTGCAATGCTGTTGTAGTTTACCTTTTTGGAAATATTCAAAATATTTCTACATGCCCATAAACCCAGGGCCGTTTCAAGGTACTTGGGGGCCCCAAGCAAACAGGACATGGGGGCCCTTCACTCCCTGTAAATACTTACATGAACCACATTGTTATAATTTTCAAACGTCATCAATATAATTATTTGTATTGTACAGTTGTCTAACTCCAGTTTAAAGTCATTTTTTGTTGAAAAACACCACCAACTTAACTACTAAAATGATTAAACAGTCAATCTTGGGGGCCCCAGGCAATTGCCTGGTTTGCCTGCCTTGTTGCGACGACCCTGCATAAACCTATATGTAACCCTGCATTATATGTAACTAGAGAGACTACGCCACTTAAGGCCCCGCCCCTTAAGACTTTGTGGCCGAATTGTGGAATCCCCAAAAACAGGTATATATATATATGAGAGAAATGACAGAGACTTGTATTCCAGAAACTGAGCAATATTTATTTTTAAAGAAATAGCAAATTTAAGTTGAAACAGTCCAGTGCTTCTATAAATAACAATCTTTATTTCATCACACATGCAATCTAGTTAAAACATGCATAAGCATTAGTAAAAAAAGCGTAGAAGAAGCATAGCAGAGGCAAGAAGGGTACTGGCAGCCCAATATAGTAGCTAAGTAGGTTTAAGTCAACTATTATGCAGCCAATGAGAGTGGTTACCTGGACGCAGAAGAAGAAGAGGTTCAACACAGCAACCACGCCACGTGCTTCAATATCTGAAAGTGCAACACACACAGCAAACTACCAAAGTAGAATAAGGGGTGCTCATTAACTCTATGTCTAGTTCACCTCATACAGTGTAGGAAAAGGAACCCAGCATCCCCACACCAGTACCACGTTCACGGGCTCTGTCAACACAAAGAGAGGAGAATAGAATTGAGTACACTCTAACCTAATATCAACATTAAATGGACAGCCAGTACCCAAAGCAGCGTTGTAGTAGAAATCCCTGCACAGCAAGCAACACCTTATTGCCCAGCCCCTTTCCGCAAGCAGGCAAGCATTAAGCAAACAAAATATAACAAAAAAACAAAAGGCAGGCAAAACAGCAATGGCAACTCCTGAAACACACACACATGCATGTTAGCAAAACATAACCATTAGTGCACCATATCTTTAAGTATCAAATCATGCATAAAATTACATGCACATGAATGACTAATAGTCATACCTGTGTTCCAGTACTGTACCGTATATACATAAGAATACACACACGCACACACGAAGCCCCCCTCCGGATGGCAGCAAGTCTAAAAACACACATTTAAGCATTACCAGTAGTACACATAGCTGCGGCATCACTTTAATAATAAATTAACTTAAATACCGTTGTTAGTGTTTGTGATGGATGCTCACGCAGCAGCCGGACACCATAGAGGATACCCGTGACTGTAGAAAAGTACAATGCAGTTAGACCATTTCCTTATTAGCACGTTTAAACCAGTAAACAGCAAACCCACCTCATCGGGATCCCTCTTCAAGCCCCACCAAAGCCAAAGTTGGAATCAGAACACGCAGCCCTGCTATCAGCCGCTTCCTGGTTTTATTCTCTGTGACCGCACTTAGCTTAATGCTTAATTAACGTGAGTATCGTCAGGTGTAGACAGGAAGTTTAAGTGAGCATGCCAAGAAGAAAAAAAGGTAAACACGGGTCCCCCCGGAAGTTAACAAAGTTACCATTTACGGTGACCTCAAAAACCAGTGAGTGACGTAGCTCACGTCACCGCGGGTTACATTCTTCCCCCCCCACTTGAAATCGACGTCCCGGCGATTTACCCTCTCGACCCACTATTATAGGGGAAGTGTAAGAAGTAAACAAATGCTAAGGCTAATACTAATCTTCACCTAGACCAGGCACCTTGAGGGCTGCAGCCCCCAAGCCTGAGCCCCCTACAGAAACAGGAAGCCGATGTGGATTAGAGTGTAGTCCTGCAGTTGGACGAATACTTCGTCGTGGACCCTCAGGGTCAGCTGCAGGGCTTACGTGGGTGTTGAGGACCTCATTACATGGATTGGCATCTGGTCTTGAGTCTTGGGTCAATAGGCCGCCCTCTGCTGTAGCTGGGCAGCTGGGTGGAGCCCGAATTACCGTGTCCAACCTTGGTGTGGCTGCCATGGCAACCACCACTCCCGGAGCTGGATCCTCATCTTGTTCGAGCGTTGCAGAAGAGTGGGGATCTTCAACTGGTAAGTCTACAGGTTGTGCTGCTGGACCGAGAGGAGAGGGCCTGCTTGGTGGGATGCACTTTATTGCTGTTCGGTGTACCTGCTGTGTCTGGTTCCGGTCGTGCATGGGTGCCACTGTATACACCACTCCTCCGGGGGCAGGGGCTCGCAGTATCTGGTATGCCACAGGGGACCAGGCATCCTGGATCTTGTTGCGGCCCCGCACAGAGTGGTCACGAAGGTACACCATTTGGCCAGCATCCAGCGGTGCACAGTTCACCTTCCCATCATGGCGGGCTTTTCGACTCTCTGCCGCCGCTCTCAGCCTCTCCCGCACAGTACTGAACACTACGTCCAAGCGCCTTTGGTGTTCTTGAACCCACTCACACACGGTACCCCCTTGTGGTTCGGAGATCCTACCAAGGAGAAAATCAACTGGTAATTGGGCTTCCTGTCCAAACATCAGAAAATGAGGGGATTCACCGGTCGTTTGGTGTATTGTTGTGTTATAGCTAAATACCAACTGTGGGAGGTATTGTGGCCAGTGCCCTTTCTGTTCAGCCGAAAGTGTTCGAAGTAGGTTGTGCATGGTGCGATTGAAGCGCTCGCACTGCCCATTCCCCTGAGGGTGATATGAGGTGGTGCGAGTCTTCTGGATGTTATAGAACTCACACAATTGATGAATAATAGCACTTTCAAAACACCTACCCCGATCAGAGTGGAGCCTGGCTGGAACTCCAAACCGGAAGAACCACTCTTTGATGAGGATGCTGGCCACAGTAGAAGCTCGCTGGTCGTGGGTGGGTATGACCTGTGTGAACTTTGAAAACACATCTGTTATAACCAACACCTGCTCCCGTCCATCACTGGATCGCTCTAAAAATGAAAAGTCTATGGCCAGCACCTCATTCGGCCTATTGGCCAACAGGTGGCCCATTGGGGCCCTCCCATGTGACTGGCCGGGTTTAGAGAGGGTGCAACGGGTGCATCGCTCACACCACTCTTTAATGTCTCTGGCCATTCCTGGCCAAAAACATCTTTGCCGAACCAAGTCTGCTGTTCGTTCGTTACCTTGATGCCCCTGGGAATCATGGAGTTGGCTCAGAACCTCTTCCTTTAGGGACTCTGGGAGCAGGAGTTGAAGTACTTCCTCCCCTCCATCAGGTCTACGAACCCTACGGTACAGGAGGCCATCTACTGCTGCTACTCGACCCCACTCCCGCAACAATGTTCTTGTGGCCTGAGAGAGCCCCTCTCGTTCAGCGCGGCTAGGCGAGCGCCCGGTGTTCCAGAAAGGGAGAAACTCCTTTATAGTTGGGTCCAACTCCTGGAGTTTTTTCAGATCAACCGAGGAACGACCAGGAAGAACAGTGATGGCTGCTGATGTTGCAGTCTTCGCACTTCCGGAGATGGCCTCTTGTAGCGGGGCTGGCAGTGTTACTCCAGGGAACACCCCCATTGGCACGTCCACGTTGGGGTCCAACTGTCGGCGGGACAGGGAGTCAGCGTTCTGGTTGGTACGGCCCGGCCTGTAACGAACAACAAAATTAAATGCTGCCAACTCTGCCACCCACCTTTGTTCAGTAGCACCCAGCTTGGCTGTGTTCAAGTGGCTGAGTGGGTTGTTGTCTGTCCACACAACACATTGTTGGCCCCACAGGTACTCCCGGAACTTATGGGTCATAGCCCATTTCAGTCCCAGGAATTCCAACTTCATTGAGCTGTACTTCCGTTCTGTTGGGTTCAGGCTTCGACTGGCATAAGCAACGGGCCGAATCCTCCCATCTTGTTCCTGTGAGAGGACTGCCCCGAGCCCATGATGGCTCGCATCCACTTCTAAAATGAAAGGAAGCGAAAAGTTAGCAAACGCTAAAGTGGGGGCACTAGCCAGCCGTGCCTTTAGGTCTTTGAAGCTCTCTTCACACTCCTGTGACCAGCTGTCTTCCAGGCTAGAATGCCGACCCCGGTGTCGCTTGGTTCCCCCTTGCACAGCCACCAAGCGGTGTAGAGGGGCTGCCAGCTTTGCAAACTTCTCAACGAAGCGTCGGTAATAGCTGGCAAAACCAAGGAAGGATCGTAGTTCCTGGGTATTTCTGGGCCTTGGCCAATTGGACACAGCAGAGACTTTCTCCGGATCAGTAGAAACGCCATCAGGAGAGATGAGGTGCCCTAGATATCGGACTTCCTTCTGGAAAAAGCAGCACTTTTCCAGCTTAGCCTTTATTCCCTCCTTTTGTAACCGTCCAAGCACCAGCTCGAGCCGTTTCAGGTGTTCATCTGCATCAGAGGAAAAAATTATGATGTCATCCAAATATAACCATAAAGACTGTCCGTTCTGGTCCCCAAATATCCGCTCCATGAGCCGCTGGAACGTGCTAGGGGCGTTGCACAACCCAAAGGGCATTCTGTTAAACTCGAATAGCCCAAAGGGTGTGCAAAAGGCTGTTTTGGGGCGATCACGTTCAGTCACTGGGATTTGGTGATAACCACTGGACAGGTCGATGGTGGAAAACCACTGCGCCCCCGACAACGAGTCCAAAGTCTCCTCAATGCGAGGCAGTGGAAATGCATCTTTGCGTGTCCGGGTGTTCAGCTGTCGGTAGTCGACACACATTCTCAAGCTGCCATCTTTCTTCTTCACCAGCACAATTGGGGAAGCAAAGGGGCTGCAACTCTCTCGAATAACCTGGCTATCAAGTAGTTGACGGATATGGGCCCTAACAGCCTCATAATCTGAGGGAGGAATGCGCCTAAACCTTTGCCTCACAGGCCGATCATCAATTAGAGGGATGTCATGTGATAACAGTGTAGTGCACCCCAGGTCACTTTCAGATGCCGAAAAAACTGAGGCGTAACGGCTCAACAAACCCCTAACATTCTCCTGCTCTGGCTGGGTAAGCATAGACAAATCTAGCCCTTGAATTTGCTGTAATACTGGATGGCACCCACTTAGCTGAGTATGGACAGAGGCAGTTATCCCCTCTGGTTTGTCCCCCTCCCAACTGACCAATCTACAGGCCCAACCTTCTCTACGACCTCTGGGGGCAAGCTGACGACCTGTGCTGGGGTCAGAACACCAATTGGACAGCGTGGGGGCAGGGTGGCTGCAGCATTATTAACATTCAAAATGGGAACATATACTGTGCCACTACGTACACTAAGGAGAGCAGAAAGGGGGAAAACTCCACTGGGTAGCTGTTGCGAGGAATTAGGGGGCTCCAATAGAACATAACCTGGGTCCCTACACAACTGCTGAGCACAGGTTGCTGCAACAAATTTAACTGAACCACCAGGGATGTGGATAGCCTTTCGGCCTCTTACCTTTGCCAAACCAGTAGAGCGGGGGACAGTGATTTGGGCCTGCTGGCATAACTGAAAGGCTTCCCTCCAGAGGCTAGACTCTGGGCCGGCTGTTGGACTGTCAAACAGAGTGGGGCCATGCTGAGTAAACAATTCAACATAACATTCCTTTATTACATTCATTCCCAATACCCCTGGTGGACTGTGAATATGGGGCCCAGGGGGGTCCCTAACCACCAGCCAGCCTCGCTTGGATAAAGTTTTGCCTAACACCTCAACAGTTAACTCCACATACCCCACATACGGTATTTCGAGCCCATTGGCTGCTTGAAGCTGCAACCAGTTACAATCCTTAAGCTGACCCTGTAAGTACTGTCGAAAAAAACTCATGCACAGTGGAGACCATTGACCCTGTGTCTAATAAACAGTTCACCCCAACCCCTCCCAGTTTTACAGTTACTATAGGACACTGACCTATCAGGGATGAAACAGACTGGCTTACCGGGACCGGTAGACTGGGGCCAAGGTTGCCTTCCAATGGTTGGCGAGGCACGGTACTGGCTTGGGTAACTGTGGTAGGTGGGGGTGGCATTAGAGCACGGTCGTTATCACACTCTCGTGCGTAGTGGCCTGGCTGATGACACCTGCGGCAGATGACTGGGTTCGGATGGCTCTGCCTCAAGGGGCGCTGTGGGACTGCTAAAGAGGCAATGCTTTGGGTGAGTTGATTAATCTGCTCTTGTTGTTTTAAGAACATCTCTTTAAGTTCTGACAATTCAGTGCTGGGTCGCCCAGGGGGTGTTGCATCCACTTTATGTGTTGGCCTAGAATAATGCATGGCACACAACGAAGGAACAGAATAACTCCTACTCCTCCCACAATCACTGGGCCTACCCTCCCGCTCCCACTGAATGGCTTCAGCCCGTGCGTCCAGCATAGACATTTCAGGAGAATCCCGGACAAGGCGCTTTAACTCTCTACGGAGGGCTGGATCACAAACATACTCAATAAACTGGTCACGCAAAAGGATATCAAAGTTACTAGAGGTAGAGGGAGCCCGTTGCCGTACTTTATCCATCAAGGAACAAAGGGCATGTGAATACTCCTGCAATGATTCCCCTTCCTGTTGCTTACGTGAAAAGAAACATTCCTGTAATTCAACATATGACTTAGCACAACCATACAACTCCTTCAAAATAGAGGTTATCCTGGCAGGGTCTTCCTTTTCTGCCTTACTCCGATATCTAATCTCATCTTTAGCCTCCCCCTCTAGATGATCATACATAAAGTAAGCTTCATCCAACCCACTCAAATGTCTGGCTCTGGTGCTAGCCTTTACCTCCTCCAGCCATTCCTCCACCCCAATCCCAGAAGTTCCCCTAAAGACTGGGCATTTCCTTTCTCTAGGTATATACAACAAACGTTCAGTCACACTGTTAGGCAAACGTCCATCAGTCCTTGCAGCAGAGTCACTTGTGCTTGGCGGAGTGGAAGTCTGCTCACGCCTAAGTCGCCCAATTTCAGCTTGAAGCTCCTGTACTAAGTCTTTCAGTCCTTGTACCTCCTCAGACATGGTCTCAGATGTGCAGGAATGCAGCCGTTTACTTAAAGTCCTCCGAGCAGCCACGCCCAGTCACCAGCCAGTGCAGTCTGTCGTCCCCCGTGGTGCCACTGCTGTTTTGCCTGTTAACAAACTAATGAAACCAAAAAAACACAAAACAAATACCACACGGACAGGAACCTGGAATACTTGTCTCTTTATAATCAAATCCAATCCTGCCGAACTTACGCCAAGTTGTAACCCTGCATTATATGTAACTAGAGAGACTACGCCACTTAAGGCCCCGCCCCTTAAGACTTTGTGGCCGAATTGTGGAATCCCCAAAAACAGGTATATATATATATGAGAGAAATGACAGAGACTTGTATTCCAGAAACTGAGCAATATTTATTTTTAAAGAAATAGCAAATTTAAGTTGAAACAGTCCAGTGCTTCTATAAATAACAATCTTTATTTCATCACACATGCAATCTAGTTAAAACATGCATAAGCATTAGTTAAAAAAGCGTAGAAGAAGCATAGCAGAGGCAAGAAGGGTACTGGCAGCCCAATATAGTAGCTAAGTAGGTTTAAGTCAACTATTATGCAGCCAATGAGAGTGGTTACCTGGACGCAGAAGAAGAGGTTCAACACAGCAACCACGCCACGTGCTTCAATATCTGAAAGTGCAACACACACAGCAAACTACCAAAGTAGAATAAGGGGTGCTCATTAACTCTATGTCTAGTTCACCTCATACAGTGTAGGAAAAGGAACCCAGCATCCCCACACCAGTACCACGTTCACGGGCTCTGTCAACACAAAGAGAGGAGAATAGAATTGAGTACACTCTAACCTAATATCAACATTAAATGGACAGCCAGTACCCAAAGCAGCGTTGTAGTAGAAATCCCTGCACAGCAAGCAACACCTTATTGCCCAGCCCCTTTCCGCAAGCAGGCAAGCATTAAGCAAACAAAAGGTAACAAAAAAACAAAAAAACAAAGACAGGCAAAACAGCAATGGCAACTCCTGAAACACACACACATGCATGTTAGCAAAACATAACCATTAGTGCACCATATCTTTAAGTATCAAATCATGCATAAAATTACATGCACATGAATGACTAATAGTCATACCTGTGTTCCAGTACTGTACCGTATATACATAAGAATACACACACGCACACACGAAGCCCCCCTCCGGATGGCAGCAAGTCTAAAAACACACATTTAAGCATTACCAGTAGTACACATAGCTGCGGCATCACTTTAATAATAAATTAACTTAAATACCGTTGTTAGTGTTTGTGATGGATGCTCACGCAGCAGCCGGACACCATAGAGGATACCCGTGACTGTAGAAAAGTACAATGCAGTTAGACCATTTCCTTATTAGCACGTTTAAACCAGTAAACAGCAAACCCACCTCATCGGGATCCCTCTTCAAGCCCCGCCAAAGCCAAAGTTGGAATCAGAACACGCAGCCCTGCTATCAGCCGCTTCCTGGTTTTATTCTCTGTGACCGCACTTAGCTTAATGCTTAATTAACGTGAGTATCGTCAGGTGTAGACAGGAAGTTTAAGTGAGCATGCCAAGAAGAAAAAAGGTAAACACGGGTCCCCCCGGAAGTTAACAAAGTTACCATTTACGGTGACCTCGAAAACCAGTGAGTGACGTAGCTCACGTCACCACGGGTTACATATAGATCTACAAGGTCTAACCAGACAGCAAATGTCGAGCACAGCTTGTGTAAGTGTAATATTCATTAAAGCATATTGTGTTTAGTCAGAAATTGACTTCAGACTCAATTCACATTACAGGCAATTCATGGGTTAAGCAAATTTGTATTTCACCAGACACATCTTGAACTTGCTGCTGCAAGCTCTTGTATAACTTTATGTGGAACACTTATACTTACCAATAAGTTACTGCTGTCTGCTTTCTCACAAATCAAGTCATGCAGACGGTGTGCTAGATGTGAATGGGTCCTTTCCTGCACAGCTAATTAAAAAGTCAGTCGAGGAACAAGTGTGATAATTCAGGCCACCGTTAGGCTACAGTAGCCTGAATTCAGTGCCTTTTGTAGACTCTGTCTTCCTTCTTCTAGAGAATAAAACAAATATCTGCTTTTATGTTTGGTATCATCATATGCCCCAGGTTTCCCATACGTTTTATATCTTCTTTTAAGCTTTTCATTGAAACAGTGATTCAATGGCTAATAAAGGGGAATCCTGCAGCAAATCACATTAAAGATGTAGACAACTGGTTTTTGCACCTTTTTTAAATTTTTTAACACTTTGGTTTATCATCCACTTTGTGTCAAGTTCTTTGCAAACTCACCACATCCTGTTTCCGGTGTTCTGCCCACCATGTTGAAACCACTTGCAGTGTAGCATACAGAATGTAGCCTGAGTCGACTGGTTTTTAATTATGACTCGTGCTAAAGCCATTTAAAGTCTGTTTTTTTTTTTTTTTTTTTTTTTGGTTTATGCCTTTGCCTAATGATGATGTACATGAATGTTTGTGACCTTGCAGGGAATATAACCATTCTTTAGACAACAATGAACATTTTGTGCAAGTTAGTGTGATTTGTATGTATACATAAGCAAAAGCTTGAGTTTCAATAGCTGTTGAGGGAAGATCAAGACTGGCTGTTCACACAAACTGCAGGGTTAGGCGACTTTGATTGTACACACAGCACCATCAAGTGGTCACATAGACCTACTGCCATTCGTACAGTGGTTCTCAAAATGTGGTCCAGGGAACACTGGTGGTCCGTGAGCAAGCTCAAGTAGTCCATGAAGGGATTTCCAAAAACACTGAATTTAGACTGTGTTTTTCACTAACATTACTTGAAGGTTTAAATTTCAGGCCCTCTGAATTATTTGACTATATATGCCTGTGTAGAAATGTCTATGCAAGTCTGCTGATTTTGTTGGGTAGCAGCATGTGACTAAGAAGGGGTTTGCGAGGGAAGGTAGTCCTTGAAAAACACTTTTTGCAAAAAAAAAAAAAAAAAAAGTTTACGAAACAAGCTATGTGTGCTCAGTAGCCAAGTTGTAGTGGCACAAAATAATCTCTTAACACAGGATGGAATGTTTGGTGGCTGATTTCAGCTGTGTTTATCCCAACTGACTAGACCACATCCTGTTTTTTTTTTTTCTTTTTTTTTAAGCAGAGCAAACTATACTGCTAAAATTTGGACACAGGAAGACAGGAAATTGATGATAATGACCTCGAGTTTCTATAGTTTATTGAGTTAAGCAATATCTTATTAAAATGTGTATAAATTGTCCTGTGTAAGTGGGATTTTCTTTAAAAAAAAAAATTTCGAACTACTATTTGGAGAGAGGGCCAAGTAGTTAAATGAATTTAGTGAGAATATTTTCCAGTAGCTAAGAAATTCTCACATATTCTCATACTAAAATGACTTACAGCAGAATTGTATTGATTTTGCCAATTTCAACATTTAATCACTGCTCTTGTTGAACATATTTCCAGCTTCTTTACACTTGTATTGTAGGCTATATCTTTGAAAACTATTGCAGCTTGGTTTATAGACATGTTAATTTGTGATACTTCAAATTGGCTATACATTTCACAAATGGATGTCATTTTCTTATTCAAAGAATAATGTACTAGACTTTGAACAATAACCATACTCCCACCAACCCCCTTGGTATTCTGACCATCCTTAGTTTGAATGCTCACTAGGCAGGCTCATGTAGTTACCCACACTTGGTTCCATCAGGGCTTCTTTGCACCAGCTAAACTAAGCCAGGAAGTAGCCTGAGTAGATATTTCTTTTGTGTGGTTAAAGTGCATTTGGTCTGAGCACATAATGTTCAATGCAATTCAATTTGTAGGCAGTACAGATTTTCAGCCTGACCGAGCGATTTCCTCAAATTCCCTGTTGATGAAGAGCATTTCAACAAGCATTGTGTTCATGGTGAAAAATGTAAAGACTTTATGGTCATAAGCAGCACTGAGCAGCAATATGAGCTATTTAAGGGATCTTTGTGTTGTGCCGGAATTCAGTAGTCCTATTATCTTTTGCATTTAGGCCTACTGATTATGTTTGTTACTGATTATATTGTCTGAAAACTCAGAACATCTATCAGCTAGAAAGGAGTCAATTTGCCAAAACCATAGCGACTGTATTGTGTTGGTTGCAATACAGTTGTCTGTTGCTAACCAAACAATTTGTTAGCAGCTGGTGTTGCCACTTTTATAATTACTGTGCAGCAATGTAAAGTCTCAAATCTATGCAGTCTCATATCTGCACCTCTCCATTAGAGATCAGAAACAAACCATTTGATTCCCTCTGTAGGACTATTTTCACAATTTCAAGATAATAGCCTATTACAATTGGATAATTTGTGATGAACTACAACTCACAGAAGTCAGTTTTGTTGTTTCAAATGTTTTTTATTGAGCATATTAAATATAACTTAGAAGCTCCCATCAATACATTTCAGGCTCCTTTTATCTCAGAAGTCAGTTTTACCAAGCCTCTGCCTGAGCAGAGTCTTTGTTATTTGACCTCAGTAACCAGTGTCTATTGTAAACATTGGAAGTAATTTAGTACTCTCTCTCTCTCTCTCTCTCTCTCTCTCTCTCTCTCTCTCTCACACACACACACACACACACACACACACACACACACATACTGTCAAGGTAGGCTAGTTCACTGAGCGTGAGAGAGCTGAACTGTGTGCACTTCCTACACGTAACTCCTTCGTATTCGATGTTTCCAGCGTTGTCTAAGAAAGAACATAGCAATGAAGATCTAAAAGAGTGTAAATCATACCCATATAAATATGTGGATATGCTGGACCTATTTATTGTTATTTTTCAAAGGAGGTAAGTCGGTCTGAAGACAATTACTACGTTTAAGCTTTAATATAAAACAGAACTGTTTACATTGATTAACTTCAAAATCTAGCCTATAGTTTTGGTTTTCTGAGTAGTTGGACTCTGATCAAAACTTCTCATTATTAGTTTGTAGGTTTACATGCATTTATGTAATCACATTTCAAATGCAGTAAAGTATCTTGATCTCACAGCATAAATGCTGTAGATTATAGGCCTACTGTACAGTATTCTGATCCAAGTCATTTTTTGTAAATGGAACTCTCAATGGAAGTTTTTTTTTTTTTTTGATTAATTTAAGTTGAACAGATGGCGGCAAAGACGTTGCTATGACTACTGTATTTGTTAAACAAATTATATCACCTGGTGGTGTGTTGAACATCTGCTCCATTACTCTTATCACTAACTGCTTTGGTATAACCATACGTGTACTGTTCTATAGTAACGATTTAAAACATTCAGCTTGTCGTCAGGGGTGAAAGTAGTTTGAATTTCTTACCTGTACTACAAAAAAAAAAAAAATAAATAAAATAAAATCAATTGCCTATTCTAGTGCGCCCTTGTGTTATGTATGGCTCAAACAAAAAGGGAAGCAGGTCTACGGCATTGGGCTAATTTCAAACACATTCCGACATTCCATGGTAGCAAACTGAACATACTGTCATACTCATTATCCCTTTTTCTGACTTCTAACTTATTGCCACATTACAGTAGTACTGAAAATGGCAGGCCCACATGTCACCTGTGGGACTCAAAACCTACTGTGTGTGAGCATGTGACTGGCCTGGCTACCAGGCACAAAAATGTTTTTTTCTTTCTTTTTTTTTAACATTTACTCAATTGTAGTCATGACTTTGAGCCTGTGTTTGAGTGTAACATCTAGGCTACTTGGTTATCCCTTTTATACAATAATCTCTCTCTCTCTCTCTCTCTCTCTCTCTCTCTCTCTCTCTATATATATATATATATATATATATGGGCAATTCCACGAAAAAGTAAACCTCACCTTAAAACTTTAAGTCTCACCTACATGGACATACAAATTCTTTCAGAAAACTTCCAATACAAAAAAGTATTGTCTCGATGTAAATATTCAACTGAGCAAGTTTCGAAAGGATATCTGTTTGTTAAAATTTTTACCCTATTCAGCTATAATGTAAGTCTATGGAGGGGCTTATAATGGGCATAAGTGGGTGATAACACACACAAAGCTGCAATGCTATCAGTTATTTTTCATTGTTATATTACTATTTCTCTTGTTACAGGTTAAAATCCACCGTTCACAATTGTTTTGTATCGTTTTGGAGGGTTTTTCCAGACGTCACGTCCATAACGTCACATCCATAACGCCATGTCTCCCAATGAAAACCAACTTTTTTTACATTTACATTTGAAATTAAGTCTTTCTCTGTCTTTACTGAGGTGTCCTGTTTGGTATGAATGTAGTAATATTTACATTTCTCTAGAAATTTCACACACTTCACAGCAAAAACTACGCTCTCTCAAAAGTTTGTCCGTTTTTCGTCACGTCCATAACGCAAATTGAAAGGCTCATATTCTTATGATGCAAATCATGATATTAATTTTTTCTGTTTGCCTGTATTCAGCCATGGAGTTTGCAGAAGAATATGAAAAAAAATTGTGAAATACTGCTAGGTTTGCGGAGGTTATCTGGCCTTTTGTTCATCAATAATGCACGAAAATGTCACGTCCATAACGCTGGAATTGCCCATATATATATTTAATAAAAATTATGCAGCACAGCTCATCACCATGGCCTAGATCAAGAGGATAAAAACAACAAACCAATGTATAGCCATTTCTACTAAGTTCCTCTTTTTTATTTTTTATTTTATTTTTTTGTAGAACTCTATGGGATTAGTTACTCTACTCTATGCAAGTCTAGCTTCTACAGGGAAGAAAAAGATCTGAAACTCAAACTCCTCCCCTTTCTTGTGTGTGAGACTTCAGCACTGAAGTCTGAACTGGCAAACGGATTTGGGGTGTTCACTTTCTGCAAATGAGAGATAGAAAACTCTTCTATTCAAATTACAGGTCTATATCATAATGTGTAGTGTTTTTTGTTCAGTTTTATTTTTTGAGCTCTTGGTTATTAGATGGAAGTCCAGCAGCTAACTAAGCCAAGTTTATAATATCAAATAAAGATATTTCCCTAGCCAAATTATCTTTACACTGAAATTGAACCACTTATTCTCAAGCAAGTACATTACAAGTGGTACCAATGCATGCCTCTGGTTGTCTACTTTAATTTGATACCGAATACCTCCATTGTAGATGCAGGTATGTCCATATCAAAGCTTCCAAAAGACAATAGAGCAAAACCGCTATTGTATTTTTCGGCGCTCGCGTGCGCAAAAACAAACAACAAAGAAAAAACTTCGGAGTGCCAGATGCCAGAAAATGTATTTGCAAATGGCACAAATAATTGGTGAGACATTTTAGCGAATTTCCAAGTCTGAACAACAATTGTTACTGTCACAAATGCCAAAGACAGGCAGGCCCTGTCAGAAGGGCACTTTTGACATCAAAGAGCAAAGGGGCGGTAACCCCTATGTCTTACCACTACGGCGTACCGTCTGTCAATCTTATACCTGTACGTAGTATAGGTGCGTACCGGCTTACTTTCACCTCTGCTTGTCGTCCATATGACTAGTTTGGTAGGCCTAATAGCCCTAATTCTAGGCTGTGATAAGGTTACCTTTGCAGAAAATGAATTGTTATTTTTTTATGATCAATCAATACTAAATTTGAATAATTAAATTGGAAACTGCCTTTGTAAGAGAGAAACTGCAGTCTGCAGCTGATTTCAGTGAAAACTGAAAAGTTATGTGCTATTCATAAACTAGGTTGCCTCAAATATTTTTAATGATAGAAAATATGAAATCCAAAGGGATAACAAGTAGGCCTATTAACTTCAAGAAAACAAAAGAGTTGAAATCTGATAAGTCTCAGGAAACATTACATCAACAGAATTTTATTTACATTAAATACTGACCTGCATGGAACTCACACAGTTCCTTGAGTATAGCTTGAACACAATTGAATTCATGCTCTAATCCCTCACTCAAGAAGGATCATTTGATTTTCTGAAACGGCACTACAGCCATACGCAGAATTAGCCTACTGTAGGGTGTTAATCCTTCAAACTCCATTTTATGTAGGCCTATTTCAGTTCTGATGTAATAAACCTACACAATGCCAGTTAATCAATAAACATGTTCCTTCCCTGTTTAGAATTCAGTTCTTCTGAAACTCAGGTCACTCCAAGATGGACCCCACTTGTTGGACTTGAGGGAGGCTCTGTTGTGTTTCCAGTGCCTGTCTCCAAATCTGCCTTTGCCAGTTTAGGACCTGAAGGAGGAGGAACAATTGTATTAGTTGTGAATGGAACTGTTACATTTTATAGGGCAGATTTTACCAATGATGTTGGCCTGGACAGTCGGACAGGATACTTCACTTTTAAAAACTTAAGGATTGGTCACTCAGGAAAATATATCATAGAGAACCATGAGGAGTCAGGAACAAAACCATACCATTTTCAGCTAACAGTCTATGGTAAGTAACAGAGCAGCTATACTTTACAAAGACAAATTGTACTTTGTCATCATGTAAAGACTGCACCATAATAGCCGGTCAGTAGGGTTTTTTTTTATGTTTTAGTGGTTCACAATTTACCTGCATCGTCCCCAGACAGAGGTGCGGGGCAGATTCATGTTGTGTTAGGCTATGTCTGTAGCTAATACAGTTAAATGATGTTGTTAGATTTTGTTCTCAGTCAGTTGTTTGTGTTTGTGTGAAAAAGTAATTAGTGACTGTCTGTGTTTATGAGCACTTCAGTAACTCAGATTATTCTGGTTTTGATCATATTGTGGACATGGCTTAAAGGAACACAATGAAAACTTGGGCCAAATTCTAAAAGAATTTCATCTTAACTCTAAGAGTACTCCTAAACCATTAAAAGTCTATATGAAGGAGTTTTTTCTTAAAAGTAATTCACAATGCCTCTAAGACCTAGCCTAGAAATCTAGACATATCCTAGCGGCAGCAAATAAATTTGCTCAGGTCAGTGTTTAGGGCGGGCTTCACCAAAAAAAAAACGGTCTTTTGAATTGGTGAACATCTTGTTCGTTCCTGTGTTTGGTCATTGGCTATCCTATTGAGTGCAGAAGTAGTTTGAAAGATAACTGCCTTGTTCCGTCCACGATTGAGTTCTGCTTGCATTGGTGATTGGTTGAGTGACAGGTGGGTGTAATCTGCGCTGCATGCTGCGCTGCTGTGGCAGAGAGAGGGCCAAAGGAGATTAGGCCTACATGCAGGCCACAAATGAATTGGTAAAAAGATTCACTGTAGAATGATAAAGTATTTTTGCACCATTGTTATGGTATTTTTGATAGCACATTTGCAAAGATGGAAATTGAATTTATTTATTCCTTGATGACGGATACTAGAACAAGTAACTGTGCATGTGAGTTTAAAGTTACATTATGTGGGTAAAAGCATTTTAGCAACTTTTTGGCTACTTTCCAGTGCCTATGCTAAGCTAAAGCTAAAATTGGGGTTGCCAGACTAGGAAAACGCTAACCTTACTCATGTCAGATGCAGCACCCCAGGCGCAGGCATCTGAGATTCCTTAGTAAGGGAGTTGTTTCAGAAGACTGGTCGTCATCAAAAATTCTTGTATGTAATTGGACAAACCACTTGTCCGTCATCTTACTTCAACCACTTACATCGAAATTTACCACTTGCATCTCATGATCCAACGCGGTTTCTAGTTTTTTCATCTGTTCTAAACAAACATAAATGCCAGTATCTGCAGCATAATTGCCACAATAATCGATTTAGCTCAAGCTCACGTAATATAGATGTATCTTTCATATATAACTGTTAGTAGTGTTATGCAATAGATAAGCTATGTCAAAAATCCCGCCCGGTAGTTCGTACGGTCTCCTGGTTGGTCCGTCCGTTCAATACTAGTCCTGGAATCCCTGGTTAGTGGTTAGTCCTATGAGTTAACTTTACCCACTCCATCTAGCACCAGGCTAGAGCCAGTAAGTACCATTTTTGCAATGGTATGACCCGACCATGGGACGAACTCTGGTTGGTCAGGCGGACACTCTACCGTAGGCCAACTCATCGGTAATGCCGATTAGGTATCTTGCTCAAGGACACTGCAATGGGGTCAGGCACAAAGGGGCTCAAACCTGCAACTCTTTGGTTCCTGAACAGCACCTCTGTGCCACCACAATAAAACCAGAGAAAAAGGAATTCCATCCTGATCTGCAATCCTTGAATTTTGAATGTCAGCCTTAAATTGCAATTTTGATGATGTTGATATATGACCAATAATGACTAATTTCTCTTTGTCCAGAGGAAGTTCCCAAACCCCAGGTGACTCTGCATGACAACAGCTCCTGTACTTGGATGTGCTCTGTGCTGAATGGCAGAGATGTGACTTTGGCCTGGTATGAGGAGAATGTGTTCTTGAACCAGACCAGCGGCCCAGACAGCAACATCAGTCTCAGTCTGCTTCTTCAGACAGGAAACTCCTCTACTTATAACTGTGTGGCTGCCAATCCTGCCATTAATCAGACATCACAGCTGTTGGACAGTGACATACTACAACACTGTGTTGCATCTCCTGCTCCAGGTACGACGATTTTGAAGACAATTAGATGAAAACACTGCATTGGCGATATATTGGTTATATATCTTACAGCTTTATGCTATCTGCTCCTGTACATGAGTATTTTTATGCAGTAGGATTTCTACATGTAAGTTGTTGCTGTTGAAAAAAAGTCCCCAATAATATTCATTATCATCATCATTTATGAACATTGGCATAACAGTTATTGATTACCCTGAAAGTATTTTTTATATTTTTCTTTTGACAGTCAGTGAACGAAATCACACCATAATAATTTGTGTGACCGTTTCGAGTGTGGTCGGCGTCATATTAATTGGAGGAGTTGTTTTGTCGATGAGGAAGAGGAGACACCAATACATTGAAGGCAGGTAGCTATTTGTTCGTTATCATGTTTAGAGAAATGCATTTTTTTGCACAATAAAAACATTTAAAAATGACTGCATTGACGCCCTGAGGTGCAGATGATTATTGTGTCTATTATGGTGAATTACTATATCTCAAAATCATGATTAGCCTATTATTTCTATACTGGGGTGAAAGTAGGCCAGGCCTGGGCAAACTAAGGCCAGGGGCCACATGCGGCCCGTTGAGCTATTTAATGCGGCCCGTGGAGCCTTCCCAAAATAGAACAAACTCTCTTTTAGCCAAGGTGATTTAGATTGTAGGCCTGATTTATCACATTTCTTGTATCCATTAAGTACAAATCTCCCCCTTTTAACCCTGCATGTTAACCTGTCCTCTGAAGAAAGTGGGGCTGTTTTTGAGACTTGCCTATTTACCAGCATCAACCGGGTTGACTGTTAACACCTGGCCAGTTAGTCAAAATCTAAAAGCCAATAGATACAGACGGCAAGTCCGGGCACGCCCATAAAATCAGCTCCTCGTGTCCCCCATGTGGGGGAAAACAAACCCTAAATTAGTGAAGGAGTCAATGGCATGCTAAGCTACAAGTTACACTGAGCACCATCTACAAGGAGCCAGACACATTTTTGAGGGCAATGCCTGAAGGTAGTAATGATGGTCAGATGGTCCAATGTGAATTCTGAACTTGACACCCCTCCAAACGCGATACTGATGACAATCTAGATGATGTTTGTTAGCTTCATTAGCTTGCTAACTAGCCAACGTCATTGATCACCACAGTAAATGTAGCTAACTTTAGCTTACTTAACTGAGCTAATCAGACTTGTGATTGAAAGTTGCTTTACTTTTGACAGGAGCAGAGACGGCTCATGACATTTCTGTTAGTGTAACTGCAATAAACTAATGATGGAAAAATTATTTTAGTCTAAACACAAGTAGGCAAACAGGTCATGATTAGACAAAACATCTAATATGGACTTTGTTCAATTTTACTTAGCGATCTTTTATTGTTAAGTAACTTTCTCTACCTTGTCCATTCACCATAATGTTAAATTGGCCTCTGTTATCCCCCACGCTGACTCCACCCTCGCACTTTGGGGGCGTTAACCGTACTTGCCGTCTGTATATACAGACGGCAAGTCTGACCACGCCCACAAATATAGCTCCGCTGTGGGGGAATTAGAGAAAAATAGTCCCATCTGGGGGAAAGAGCAGGCTCACACAGTGGGGAAGTCAATGGCATGCTAGGCTAGAAGTTACACCGAGCACCATCTACAAGGAGCCTGACACATTTTTGAGGGCAATGCCTGAAGGTAGTAATGATGGTCAGATGGTCCAATGTGAATTCTGAACTTGACACCCCTCCAAACGCGATACTGATGACAATTTAGATGATGTTTGTTAGCTTCATTAGCTTGCTAACTAGCCAACTTCATTGATCACCACAGTAAATGTAGCTAACTTTAGCTTGCTTAACTGAGCTAATCAGACTTGTGATTGAAAGTTGCTTTACTTTTGACAGGAGCAGAGACAGCTCATGACATTTCTGTTAGTGTAACTGCAATAAACTAATGATGGAAAAATTATTTTAGTCTAAACACAAGTAGGCAAACAGGTCATGATTAGACAAAACATCTAATATGGACTTTGTTCAATTTTACTTAGCGATCTTTTATTGTTAAGTAACTTTCTCTACCTTGTCCATTCACCATAATGTTAAATTGGCCTCTGTTATCCCCCACGCTGACTCCACCCTCGCATTTTGGGGGCGTTAACCGTACTTGCCGTCTGTATCTATACAAAGTATGAGTATGAGATTGACAGGCGGTATGTTGTAGTGGTAAGAGTTTCTGCCGACGAAAAGCCCATATTAAAAATAAGTCACATGCACTGATGAAGTTATACCACGATAAGCCGCTGAGCGATACTCCGCAGGGAGCCTCCAGCCCTGAAATGGGTTTTGTCTTGGGAGTGGAGTCTGCCGCTAACCATACTCCATACATCCCTAGGCCCATTAAAATGTTTTTTTTTTAGAACATAAGAACATCATGTACCCCTAAATACTGTTTACATAAGCCAAAGCAGAAGTTGTTAGATGGATTTACTGTTACAGTTTATGATGCTCTTAACTGGTGCACATGCGACCTGTTCCACATGCATCCATGAGTGCCTGTTGTTTGTGTGTTTGTCAGTTTCTTTCAGTTTGTGACCTAGTGAAACTGTCAGTCAGTTTAACACTTGTCTGTTTACCTTTTAGCTCAATCTGCCAATGAAGAACTACGAAATGAAGTTCAGTACTCTGAGATATTGCACAGTAGTAGTAGACCCATGCAGGTCAGTATCACAGTATCACTAACTGAATATTACTGACAAACACTCATACTGTATATCTCAGAATGTATTTGGATGGACAACTGCTGTGTGCATGTGTGTGTTTCTGTGAGAGTGCGTTACAGCTCTGTGCTGTAGCATGTACAGTAGCTTTATTCGTCTTCTCTGAAAACAGATGTCTTGCTAGGAGTGACAGGGTCTGGTCTGCTTTAACCAGAGCCAAGGCTCAGAGCAGCAAGAGCACAGCTAGAAAGCCACAATTGGTTTCCTGTTCATAACAGACACGTTTGGTCGTAGAGGATTGTGTGAAATGGCGTGAGAAAGTGCCTTGCTCGAGGCGGGTGAAAAATATCCCAGTCCAGTATCAGATATCTGGACAGTCCAGTTATGGCACAGTTAACAGCACTTCTTTTTGTCTCTGTCTTCTTTTTGTTTTTGTCTCCATACCCCCCGCCCCCCTCCCCTCCCCCTCCCACACACACACACACACACACACACACACATACATTACCTCCTCCCCCTGTCTTTCTCCCAGGCAAGTGGACAACACATACCAGAACTGCCCGCCGAGGGAGAAGAGCCACCCCTAACTTCTGTCTATGCCAAGATTCAACCGCATCCCTCAAAGGCTACTGGCAAACACAATACTGTGACTGGGAGTGGAGGCACTGTATTGGATCATCTCTGAAAGTTATTTCACTGCTTTATGCTGTACTGTACACTGAAGATATGCTGTAGATACATTTAAATAACATTAAAAAGTTCCAAAGATGAAAATGTGTATTCAAATAGTTTCTACCTAAGGGCTGGATATCAGCAAAAGCTCATTATTTAAAGAGGGAACCAGTTTTACAACTCATTGTTGGCTCTCTTCTGAAACACTTTTCAGTAAATGTCTTGCAGATGCCACATTCAACATAATAATATTGCTATTCAACACAATTGTGAACTTAATGTTAAGCATTTGTATACACACTGCACAGCACACTGTGGTGATTGTAGACTTGTATCCATGGGGATTTCAGTTGGTCTCATTTGTTTATACCACCAGGATGTGTTCTGTTGACAAGACACACCTGCCCACAGGGGAGTTCCTCTTTCCTCTATCTCCAGATTAAACAGTAGCCACCACGGACACTAACTGCCAGGAACATGACTCTTAGCCCTGGTATTCCCCTTTCATTTCAATGAAAGGCACATCTCTGCTTTCACATTTGCCTTGGATCCATATACTTGATCTCCGCACACATATTTCTAAAACAAGTTTTTGATGTAGGAAATGCTATCCTTCTGTAGTGCAATGGACAAGCAAGGATCACACATAGTAGGTCTGAAGTCCAACCTCCCCTGGTCTATTTCACACTAGCAACAGTTGATAGGGATCCTATTTCATGAGATGCATACCCCACCAGACCAACAGATGCCATTCTCCTCTACACAAATATTTGCTCAGTTTCTCTGTAGCTCTTTGTCTGTGTATCAGTTTGGTCATTAGTGTTTATAAAAATACAAAAAAATCAATCAGTACACACACACACACACACACACAGACACACACGCACACACACACACGTACATACATACACCATCATCACCACCACCACCACCACACTATACTGAACCATATGTAAAACATATAAACGTGCTCAACAGTGATGCTGACCATTGCATAGTTTTAGAAAGTGTATTTGTATAACTCACAGTACAGTATACTGTGGTTGTAATACAGTAGAACACTCAGTCACCACACACACGTCGTGAGAGACACACAGGCACACTTTACCACAGAGCCACTACTTCAACAACACAAATACAGTCAAATATACAGTCAAGACTACAGATATTTTTGCCTGTTGTAATGAAGAAGTGAAAGTGTTTGGTTTTAGAAGACATCTGACAAATTTATTTAGAGGGGCCTCCATGCATTATACATACTGTATAAAACATTTTGGTTTTCAACAATCATTGAGCATCTTTATCTTTGGCTTCTCAGCAACCAACTCTCATTCATCTGAATGATCTCAATGGTCTGAAGCATTGCTGCACTCTTGTGGTAGCACTGGGTGTGACAGCAAGAAGGCTACTCCAGTGCAAAATAACATTGTGTATGCAAGTCTGGGCACCCCTGATGATACTTATTATTCAGTGCCTGCTGTTCAGGTCTGATGATATGAAGAAGATGAAGCAGTGCCAGTGGTCTTAAGAGATCACAGATGTGTCTGGTGGTGTTTGATGCTCCGGGTGAGGTTATGACTCAAGGACTTAAGAGATCAGGATTTTCAGTATCAAAACTCATTGGAATGTTCTTGTGATGATCTTAAGTATCAAATTTGGGGATTTGACTCATACAAAGATTATAAGTTTTCATTGAAAGTGCATCAACCATACCTCTCTTTAACGGGATGGGATGGATCCAAACCCACCCATACTTATATATTCCAACCAGCATGTGTATTTTGACTCATGCATTTCAAAGTTACTGCAGTATACATTAAGTTAATAGTGACCATAACACTCTGACAAGACAAAAATTTGAAAAAAATGTATATATTTTTTGAATGAATGGATGGTCATTCAGCAAGTTAAATAAGAGTGAGGTCTTACTTTGTGTGTCTGCTGGAGGTGCACTGTATCACTTTATCAGACTTTATTGAATACAAGTCATTATAATACCTAATACATACCTCACGCTCTTTGATTTGTGAACAGATAAGATGAACAGAGATCATTGAGTGAGAATGCATTCAGAGAAAGCGGACATGTTTATTGATGAGGGTTGCGTTCACAGATCCAGTGTGACTTTGCAGAGCAAGGAATGTCATTCCATAGTTGTAGGCCCTCATGCAGGTAACCCCACCTTGACCGGGCTTTATAATCATAAACAGCACAGTCTTCATCTTGGCCAGCGTTATTGGGTTCTCCCCATTTCCAGTATCTGTAGTTACGAGAAATGACAGAAGTGTAACTGTAAAAGCACTGGACAAAGTTGAGTGGTCTAGTATTTAGCATTCAGAGATTGTGGGTGACTCTGAGCCCAGTGTATGTCCTACTCACCCTTGATGAAGCGGGGTGCTGTCCACCCATGTCCACACTCCTTCCGTCTCTACGTCACTCAGTCCAATCCAGAACACGGTGAAGCTCTTGTTCATTTGACCCAAAAACTCCTGATGAGTTAAAAACCAAGAGGATAAGTCTGCATGTATCACTGTTTCTCTTTTTTTTAACCTATTCACACGCACACGCACACGCACACACACACACACACACACACACACACACACACACACACACACACACACACGCAAACATACTTGCTCTTCTCTGTTTTTTATGACCACCAGATCGCCTCCTCTTGTCTGGCAGTCCTTACGGCTTGCGGTCCAGTTCTTGGCATCAGTAGAGGCAAAGTAACAGCCACATTTAAATCCCTGCCAGCCATCAGCACATATGCCCCCTGGACATACACAGATGAGTGAGCAAACTACATTATACTTACTCTTAAGAGCTCTCTTATAAATCAATGTTTACTCACCCAATTCAATCACTTGCCTCTCCTTTTCTGAGACTTTGGTTGTCAGTGCCTGTTTTTCCGACTGTAACTGCTGTATGTGTGTTGTCTTTGCCTCATTATCTGCTCTCAGTTGTCCTCTTTCTTTGACCAGGCTGTTGTAGCTCTTTTGCAACTCATCTCGTGCTGTGCTGATGTTGTTGTATTGGGCCATTTGATCATGCATGTATGTTGTGAAGTTCACCTGATGCTCAGAGAAGGTTTGCTGTAGTTCATGGATGTTCTTTTGCACATGTAGATCTACTTGGCACACACACACACACACACACACACACACACACACACACACACACACACATAAGTGTGCACACAAACACACACACACACACACACACACACACACACACACACACACACACACACACACACACACACACACACAGCATTATAACGAGTACCAAAATTCAGCCATATAAGGAAGGGAAATAAATGAAATGCGTACATTGAACACACAAAGCAGCGATTGCAGCTATGAGGGCACTAGACAGTAACCCAAGGCATGCAGCACATGATTTCCATGATGCTCTGTGCTTGCTGTCATGATTGGCACCTGCATGTAAAAAAACAGAACAGGTCAAAACCAGAGACACTGAAACTATCATCAGCCTACACCACGGCGAGACACCTGGAAAGTAGTCCTTTGTTCCTTACTCACTCACAGAATCTATTTTAGCATTACTTAACTTTTCTATTTAACATGGTTGTCTTCTATCTTAAAGGAATTTACTTTGTCAGGGCCGAATTAACAAGCCTTTTGGGCCACAGAGCTGGGAGGGCCAGGACAGGACAGGGACCTTATATTAAAGCCATTTAACTCCTACTGACTGCTTCAGAGTTGACCCTAAAAGGACCTTATCATACAGCAAACAATGCCTTCCTGTATCCTCCTGCCGTCAATCGGAAGAACAAGGCAGGGACCCTAAAAATCATGTGACAGGTCTGTTCCATTTGTGTTTATATGTTCTCATTGCTATACAACTGTCTTTTTTTTGTCCTAAAAAAGCAGAATGCAGTCGTGAACAGGAACAAGTGGAATGTTCCCCGCAAATTCCTACTCAAAGCTGTACATTTGAAGCCACAATGGCTGCATTCATTACTATTGCAGTAAGTCTAAGCACAGTTATTAACAAATATCATTCCATACCTTCTTTGGAGTGATTGAGATTTAGGGTTTCATAAACATTATCTGCAGCTCTGTTTTCCAAATTAGCATAGAGATTCTGAATGTCCTCTTCTTTTTGAATGTCGTCCATAATTGTTAAGTGGTGAACCCAACTCTCTCTCTCTGTTCTTCTACCGTTTGTTTGGCAGAAATCACGTCAGTGTTCAAGATGTGGGTGGTGTCTGTGTGTATGGGAAGCTATATTGGGAAGTTGACAAAGGAAGATATTTTTCTATATCTAATTCAAATCTACAGTACATTTTCTATATCTTTAATGCTCTTGTAAAGACAAATATTGGCACATAATATTGTTTATTTGAACAACATTCCATGTGGCACATCCATGTTTTATTATCAATCATCAATTATTTTGGTCCAAATACCTATTACCTTTGTACAACTTTGTTAAAGAGTTTGATTGGCTAGTGAGAACTATAAAAAACACATTTTTTTTTTTTTTTTTTTTTATAACACGACCAAGAGCACTAGTATTCCAAGAAGATGCTCTTTTGAAGCAGAGCAAAAGTTTAGAAAAAGTATATCCCAGCCAAACAAGCTTAAAAGTGTCGAAGTGTTGTGGCCATATTGGCCTTCTTCATAAAGCAAAGAGACAGAGAACAAAATGGCACCTTTGGGTGTAAGGTCCAAACTGTGCAACACTGAGGACATAACTAATGCATAAAAACTATTGAACACGACACACACTATACAGCCTGAATTAGATTCACTACTAGATAACATTCACATCGCAAAAATGGAGAGAAATCACACTCTTCATCCATTCCAGGAAAATGAGTGGCATTGAGTGTGCTGATCCTATTGTAAAAGGTTGTTGAGTTGATTACCCACCCTTGCTTAGGGATCATCATTCCAATAGCCATGACTTTCAGGGACGAGATGGAAGCATGTCCTGCGTGTTGGTAATGAGCAGCCATAGACTTGGTCTCTAGTCTGGATACTTGTCCAACACTTGTGCCACCCTCACATTCATATCTGTCATATCTTATCTGCAAAAGTTGTTACAATTTACAAAAGAATTCAGAGAAAAGAGATTTCCTTCATACTGGATATTTATTCTTATCTGTAATTATAATCATTCTTATTCGTTAATGGAGTTAATGAATATTGATGGAATTTTAAGAACTGTAACAAAGAAAAAGAGAATGGTGTCAATGTAACAACGTGATAAGACTATATTTTCATGAAAGGGATTAGCTCCACTGTGAATGTAATTTTCCTCCCAGAAGCCAGACAGACAGGCAATGCTTGCAAAACAAGCCCCCAAAGCAGTTGCCTTGATTTGTCTAAATAGACCCTCATCAAAAAGGACATGGGACACATTGTTTGTTATTGTCCATTCAATAACTTGCAAAACAAATTCATTAGGTGGCATCTTAACGTCATGGCTCCTTCCTGCACTAGACACAGTGGCCCTCATTTATTAAGACTAGGCTATTTGGGTCTGTTTGCGAGAACGTTAATAGCACACATAGTGCCTGCCTCAAAGTACAAACACGTGCCCGCATATGATCTCTATCCTGGATCGAGCGCAGCAGAGTCACGAGCAGAAGTTTTGCAACGAAGAATTAGTTATTACTTTGTGATATGCTAACGGACACTTCTGTTATATGCCAAAAAATCCTCACCACCCGAAAAAAAGCAGTATGATCTTTTGTCTGACATTACAAGAAATAACTGGCAGATAAATTAATGTTTTAGACTGGAATTGATTCAAAATAATAATGGGGAAAATAAATTCATAGCAGCCTGGAACATGGCTTTGTGGTCTGGTCAAACGCAGCTTGCGATTTCAGGCGCAGCTTTGCGATTTCAGGCAGGTGCGTCCTCTCTGTAAATAAGACTGCGTTGGCCAACACAGTTTTTGCATGGAAAAGCGCCTGAAAACGGATAGCGCCATCGCAAAACGGATGATAAATCTACCCCAGTGTATTTAAAAGATGACTTTATTGAAATTCTATTTTAGTTTAATGGAATATACAGTATAGTCACATTGAGTAATAATCAGCACTTCCGAACACACCTTTAAAGTTTGTGAATGTTTCTTGTGGTCTTGATGTTTGAGCTCACTAGCCTCCATCCACAGTTTAAATTATGCACAGACTATAATAGGCAGCTCAGTAAGTCTGAGAGAAGGTTGGTTTGGTCATGGACATTACGCACTTCCTATAACCATGCTCCTCCCTCACATTAGATCTTTGCAGTATCTCATCTCAAGTAGAAAGAACACTATAAACTGCAGACTCAAAAGAAGGAAAATCTGTGTTGTATTAGAACTGTATATGGAAAGTATCATATAAGCATGTACCTCTTTGTTGTTGTTTTTTTTCTATGGGGTAAGTCAGCATACGGAAAATTACTTTTTCGCTTTTCTTGTAAAGCAGGTAGTTTACAAAACTACCTGCTTTACAATAGTACAACTTCAACAGTTTAAAATAGTACAACTTCAATAGTTGAACTATCCACATGTAACTATAAACTAGACCATTATTTCTGAAAAAAGGTAGGCCTAAATATATCCAGAGGGATTGTTTCTCATGTTTCTCCTAAATGTCTAGTTTTCTGTGGCTGCTGTTTTTTTTATTTTCAGAATTGTGTTTAAACAATGTTAGTTCATCTATACATATTTTGGATTTCTGTTCAAAAGTCTCTGCCTTTGAAGCTCAGATCACACCAAGAAATTTCAAACTACATTTCCATATCTTCACGTTCTGATGTACTACATACAGTGATGTCAATTAATCCATAAACATGCCCCTTCCCTGTTCAGAGTTCAGTTCTTCTGAAGCTCAGATCACTCCAAGATGGACCCCACTTGTTGGACTTGAGGGAGGCTCTGTTGTGTTTCCAGTGCCAGTCTCCAAATCTGCCTTTGCCAGTTTAGGACCTGAAAGAGGAGGAAACACAATTGTAATAGTTGTGAATGGAACTGTTACATTTTATAGGCCAGATTTTACCAATGATGTTGGCCTGGACAGTCGGACAGGATACTTCACTTTTAAAAACTTAAGGATTGGTCACTCAGGAAAATATATCATAGAGAACCATGAGGGGTCAGGAACAAAACCATACCATTTTCAGCTAACAGTCTATGGTAAGTAGGCCTATACAACACAGCAGCTACACTTTACGGTGACTAACTTTTCAGATGTCACAGGCTACTTTACAATGACTAACTGTATCTGTCATCATGTAAGTCATTTAAGACTGCACCAGGACATTTGCATTTTTGCATTTCACTTTATGTTATTTCAGTGATTCAGAAATTGTCTGCATGGGATCATCCCCTTACAGACATCCCCTTACTGCTCCCAGTGACGGTGCCTTGCATGGCAGCCGCCATCATTGCTGTGTGAATAAGTGAATACGGGGCAGACTTTAAATTGCTTTTAGTCCTCTAACGCTTCATACAATTCTGTGCGTAATGTGAAAACATTTTGATAGTTTTTTCAATTAGTCTTCACATCTAAAAGATTGAAAAATGCTGATATGCATTAAATGATAAAAACACTCTTTTTGAGACTATTCTTGATCATGACAAGTTTGGTGATGATGTTGACAAATATGAAGATGTTTGATGTTGACATGTCTTTAAAGTATCTTTTTTATCTTTTTGAAAAATGACTAATTTATATTTTTCCAGAGGAAGTTCCCAAGCCCCAGGTGACTCTGCATGACAGAAGCTCCTGTACTTGGATGTGCTCTGTGCTGAATGGCAGAGATGTGACTTTGGCCTGGTATGAAGAGAATGTGCTCTTGAACCAGACCAGCGGCCCAGACAGCAACATCAGTCTCAGTCTGCTTCTTCAGACGGGAAAATCCTCCACTTATAACTGTGTGGCAGCCGATCCTGTTATTAATCAGACATCACAGCTGTTGGACAGTGACATACAACAACATTGTGTTGCATCTCCAGCTCCAGGTATGACAGTTTTGAGGACAATTAGATGAAAACACTGCATTGGCGATGTATTGGTTGTACATCTGCTTTATGCTATCTGCTCCTTTACATTGCTGAGCCTTTTTAGGAAATGCAATTTTTAAGTTGCTACTATAGTAAGAAAAAAAAAAATCCTTCCTGGTTGACTATGATGATCATCATTATTTATGAACATTGACATGAAGTTATTGATTATTAATGTGAAAATATATACATATTTTTTTATTTTGACAGTCAGTGAACGAAATTACACCATAATAATTTATGTGACAGTTTTGAGTGTGGTCATATTAATTGGAGGATGTGCTCTATGTCTGAGGAAGAAGAGACACCAATACATTAAAGGTACAGTAGGTAGCTATTTTTTTAAAGGAACGCATTCTGTATGAAGAGTTCAGTGAAACATAACTACTAAGTCCATCTTCAGAAATGGCCTATTATGCAAAGATCTGAATTTGAGTGTCAAATAAAAACAACTCCAGGCAAAACACTCCAATTGGAGTTGGTCTGATAAATTTCTTAAAAATATTTCTGTAAATTCATTGCAAATTGACATATTGTTTTGTCTCTATGCTTCATACCGGTATATTTTCAATGACTTGTCTGACTACCACACTTTAACACATATATTCTTTTTTTTCATTTTACCTTTAGCTAAAAAACCCAGACAGGTAAGTGTGACAAGGCTAACTCGCTATCATAGGCAAATATTCACACAAATTTCAGAATGAAAGCAGGATAATGGCTGCTGTGTGCGTGCTGGTATTTGACTTATTCTATACTGCCTGTCAGGCCCTGAGGAGGCTCAGTTTTACCCATCCTCTCGATGAGCAGACATAGGCCTCCCTACCCACATGACGACAGGGTTAGAAGCATGTGGTCCATTTTCACTAAAGTAGCCTACAGAGAGCAGAGCTAGAAACCCACAAGTTCCTGTTCACAACAGACATATCAGGGTGGCCACAGAAGATGAAATGGTGTAACAAAGCTCCTTGCTGAAAGATTGTGAAAAGTATTCAAGTCCAGCAGTCTGGTACTGTTCCAGTTATAGTACTGTTAACAGCACTTCTTTTCTTCCCTGTCTTATTTGTGACATCCCCCACCCTCACCCCTCTGCTGTTGTCTTTCCAGAGAAAAGGACGATACATTGCAGCACTCGATGCAGAGATAGAAGAGTCATTATTGACCTCTGTTACATATGTCTGTCTCACTGCAAGCTATGCCGAGGAAGATTAAACACGGAATCACATCAAACGAAAATTTCTGAACTGACAATGATTTAAGAACTTTCAAATTTATAGTGTTACTACCTGAGGCACAATACTTTACTCATCCTCATAAGTTGAAAGGGTTAGAAGCATGATGTCCATTTTCTCTAAAGCTAGACCCCAAAGAAGCAAGAGCAGAGCTAGAAACCCACAAGTTATTTCCTGTTGGCAACAGAAAGAAAGTGGGACATGCGTTTTGTTTCATCTATCCCTCCTGGGTGAGTCAACTGAAATACATAGTTAAAATCCGATAAACTTTACCTCTATCTTCATTACCCTCTGAGAAAGTTGCACCATTTCATTTGTAACCAGTATCAGTGTCCATGCTCTTCCTCATTTTGCTAAATGCTTTTGAATAATATCCCCGTCCAGTAGCAGATCAGTTCACAGCATTTCTCAGCAATCAACACTTGTTTATGCCAGGAATGACTTGAAACGTCAAACCAGTTGATTAGCTCACCTGCAGAAGATGGATACATGACAGAGAAACAACCAACAATAAAATATTATTCAAATTTTAAAAGTGTTCAAATTTTAAAATGTGAATAGGGAACATAGGCCACCCATGTCCTGCAGAGGTAATGGTGCAACAGAGGTAACTTTTGCTTACTTTCTATGTTTATGTGAGACTCAGTGACCTGCAGAATATATAGGTTAAGCAATAAACACATTATATTATGTACCTAAAAGTGTTTCAAACCTTGAACAAATAAATGGAAGACATGTAAAATTTTTGATTAGCAACTGTGAAGGATGGAGAGATTGACATTATCTGGTATATAATTTTCACATGAAACACAACTAAATTGAAGAAACTAGGCCTACAGGAATACAGTACATTTAGCTCTTAGATAATGCTGCACTTAGGGGTAGAATGGTGTATTTAACATAGTAAGGGTTTAAAGGCTCTAACCAGCCTTGAAGTTACTTTGATGATTATATCATTACGGGTTGAATGCTCCTCTCTCTATGGATTTCGCGGGTTGCAAAATCTGAGGTTTTGGGGTCAATGAAATTGAAACTGAAAGTGGGTATAACTGAAATTACATATTACGGCTCACACGACAACGTAATGCACGGAAATCATCATCTCTGGTTTGTACCTTTTTGGCTTGCAAATAAATTCACATCGATTGGTGACAATATACAACTAAAAAAATAAAATGGGGATGGACAGAATTCTAAAAACATTTCTAACCCACTGGCATGTTGCTGGATACCAAAGATGTGTCTTTTAATTGTCTGTTTATCTACACAACACACGCTCAATCTCACACAACTGGTTCACATTTATTACTCTTTCATGCTCATATAATAGTGGAGATATTTACAGTTGATAATTTGGGGGAACATTTTGATGCTTCTGATAGTGTATAGTGTACACAACATAGTAGACCTCTGCAAATTAATAACAATACATGGTACCCATGAAAAGATTTAAGTCTTGATTGGCCTATGACAATTTAATCAAAAGACCTAGACGCTAAATTATGCCTGTAACAAACAGAACAACAACAATGAGAACAACTAGCAAGATCAAAGCAAAAATACTTCCTAGAATGCACAGTTTAAGAGAGCACCGTGAACTTGACAGTGAACCAGGGAGATGTGGGAGGGACAAACCCTCTTCAGAGTCCTGTATGCCCCTGCTCCTAAATGGCCTTGGCTCTGACTCAGGTCTACCCACTGGGATGCTAGAGAATAACTCAGCTGGACTGATGATGTTGTAAAGTAGAGGAAACAGTGTGAAACTAGAGGTGAAGCCAGTCTCTATTAGGAAGGTCTCCAGATCCAAGTCAGGATGTTTGATGATCTGAATGAGGCTGTGACTCAGGAGGTGAGTGTGCTGACTGTCAAAGCCCTCGGACTGGTGTTGTGTGATGTATACTTTCAGCAGCACATTGGGGGACTTGTGTCTTACAATGATTCGATCTTGATTGCTTTCATAGAAATTTTGTGACAAGCCATAATTCTCTCTCACCTAACCGGGTGAGTAGGCTAGTGGCCCACAAACAGAAAGTTTGTGATCTGATCTAAGCACATACTGTATATGCAATGTAATTCAGTGTGTGCAATTAATGAGATTTTCAGCCTGTACTAGCTATCCCCAAATTCATTGAAATGACTCCTGAAGTGTAAGGCCCTGTTGATGGGAGTATTTGTGTTGGCCTGCTGTGCATTAATGTTTGAATAATGTTGAATAAAGTAATGATGACTCAAACAAATTACCTTAATGGTCACAAAGCAGCACTAAGCAGCAATCTACACACTATTTATGGAATCTTGGGACAATATGTGCTTTAGAAACAGAGTCAGGTTTATTAGTATTTCAACATTACAGTTGATATGAATATTTGGTGTGCTCACATATAACACATATAACAACATACACAACAGCAAAAAACCACAAACAAGATGTAATTATTATCTTCATGTTTTGCATTTACTGATTATGTTTGTCGCTGTCTGAAAGCTCAGAACATCTTCCGACTAAAGAGGGGTCCGATTGCAAAAACTACAGGCCGAGCAACTTACTTGTAGTTGTCTGTTCCTACCCAAACATTTTGTTAGCAACTGGTAAGCAGCTATGGTGTTGGGAATGGATTCCTTATTTGTTTGATCATTTTAGTGCAGAACAAATTTGATCAAATTTAGTTATTCACTACAGTCCATTCGATGTCATATGCAATCATATGATTGCCTCCTGTGCTGCAGACATTGTATTTTCTAAACCTCTCTCTCTCTCTCTCTCTCTCTCTCCCTCTCTCTCCTCTCACACACACACACACACACACACACACACACACACACGAGAGAGAGAGAGAGAGACACAAAAAGAGAGAGAGAGGCTCATTGAGTGTGAGAGAAAGTTAAATCGTGTGCACCTCCTACATGCAGCTCGTCCTTCATGTTTGATGTTTGTGGTATTGTTGAAAAAAATAGCCTTGTTGAAAAGAAAGCAATGGAGATCTGAAAGAGGGTAAATCGTAGCCATATAAATACAGTATGTGGATATGCTGGACCTACTTATTGTTATTTTTAAATGGAGGTAAGTCAGTTTAAGACAATTGCTAAGCTTTAATATCAAAACTGTTTACATTGATTACAACTTCCAAATCTACAGTGTTTGTTTTCTGTGAGTAGTTTATGTTTTTGTTTGTTTTCGGGAGTCTGTTCGTAATTCATTATTATTATTATTTTGAAGGTTTGCACGCATTTAAACACATTTCATATGCAGCAAATGCAGTAAAGTATCTTTATCTCACAGCATAAAACGCAGTAGGTCATTGTGTCATTATTCTGATCCAAAAGTCATCTGCATTTTTTCATAAATGGAACTTATAGAAAAATTTTTTTTTTTTTTAAATAATTATTACCAAATAACCTGATAGTTTAGCAGTTTAAGACAATTCAAAGACATTGCTATGACTAACTGTAGGCCTATACAGTATGTTAAACAAATGATATCACCAGCTGCTCTACTGGAAATAACCAGCTGCTCTACTGGAAATAAGTATTACTCAGGCCTTCAACACTGGTGCAGTTTATTGAAATCTGGCATAAAATCATAAGGAAACATTGCATCAACAAACTGATTGTTTACATTATATGTATTGTTAACCTGCATGGAATATCAAACAGCTTTTTGAGAACACAATTGAATTTACCTTCAAATCATTCACTGAATCAGTCCAGAAGGACCATTTTATTTTCTGAATCTGCACTATAACCTATGCAGACAAAATTGCTGTAGAATGGGTGAATCCTGAATGTTTCACACTGCATTTATGTTTCAGTTCTTATGTAATAAAATAAAAGTCTCAGTTCATCAATAAATATAAAGTCTCAGTTCATCAATAAATATACTCCTTCCCTGTTCAGAATTCAGTTTTTCCGAGACTCAAACAACACCAATATGGACCCCACTTATAGGACTTGAAGGAGGATCTGTTGTGTTTCCAGTGGCAGTCTCCAAATCTGAATTTGCCAGTGTGAGGATTGATGGAGGAGGACGAGGAAGAGGCAATATTGCAATTATCGTGAAAGGACAATTCCCGTCAATCTTGGATCCAAATTTTACAAGTAACATGGGGCTGGACAATCATACAGGATACTTCACTTTTCATAATTTACAGATTATTGACTCAGGAAAATATACCATAGAAAACAAGGAGAGTAAAGAAAAAACAAGAAAAGTTGACTATTTTAAGCTAATTGTATATGGTAAGTCAAACACCTTTACAAATACAAGTCATTCTTTGTAATGACTAGCATGTAAAGACCATGACAGACAGGCAGTTGTTTTTTGGTGTTTTGGGGGTAGCCTATAATTTGCCTGCATTATCCCTGGCCTGGCTATTGCCAAACTAAATGATCACAAGTGATGTTTAGTCTGGAGACCCACCAACCTTTTCCGGAAGCGTCGGTTATTGGGTGCTAATGTCTATCATCTGCATGTAGTTCAGAGCCAATACCAGAGCCACCAGGTGACATGAAAATTGAGGGCCGTGCTAGCCCCTTTTTGTTCTGTGGTTGGATACTATACCTAAAACAGGAAAAATTGGCCATGGTCACCATGCTGCTTTGAAGAGTGAAAAGAAATGGAGTGCAGAAAGGAGCACGGGTAGGCTACTCCCAGGCTACTGTACATAATCCCCAGGAGTTTACCCAAGTTGCACTGAATATGAAAAAGTGGGAAGAGCAAAGACGCATAAAATAGTTAGAATTAGTGTTGGCTGTTTATAGTTAATGCAACAATATGAAAGTTTTTCACTTGTTTGTGTTTGTGTGAGGCAGTGAAGTAAGTGCAAACTTTGGAGGCATGCATTAGTCAGTGACTGTGTTTACATGCAATTTAGTAGCCCAGGTTATTCTGGTTTTGATTATATTCACGTTGGCATGCAGTTTCTGAGTGCACCTTATTTCTAAATTTGTATGTTCTAAAGAGCACCACTTGAATGGCTGTAGTCTCTAATCAGCAGTAGACTGTATCACTAGAATTTGTCAGCAACGGTCAGAAACAGGGATTGATTAAATGTATTGGACTGATACAGTAACCAAACCAGTATAGGGAAGGTGCCAGAAGTCACTCCATTCAGAACCACTCAGGGCTTTATGGATTAACTGGCAGAAAGGCAGGGAAACAAAATCAGAGAAACAGGAGAGCCATCCTGGGGTGCGTCTCCCAAAAGCATAGTTGCTAACTAAGATAGCTTGTTAGTTAGTTTGGAATATGTTTCTGTTCCCCAAAGCCATCGGCCAGACTAACGAGCTTCCTTTGTTGACAATATAACTAACTATGGTGATAACGTCGTTAGTCAAAGCATAGTTAGTTCATCACTGGTGTCCCCCAAAAGCATAGTCCAGACTAAGCATAGTATCTTGTTAGTAAAACTTGTTAGTTCAAGCTGGCACTCCAAGGTGCAAGTTAAAGCCAAAGAAGCTTAGTTATATGGCCACGTGATGTCTTCTTTGGCTGTTTTGGGGTGAAATACTGCTGACGCGACACCACTTGATGCATTACTCCCACCTACAGCGTGAATTAATTATCACAGTTTGATTGACCTTAGTTTGACTCATACAAATGAGTTTAACTGACGAGAGGATACATGTTGTAAAATGCATGTTGTCAAAACAATTGGTCTTCTTGACTGGCAGAAACTTCAAATTTCAACTTTGATGCAATTAAATCATTACATTACGATTCCTAATTTAAAATCAAGCCGTCATTACAGTATTCCCGGCTGGATTCGAACTTGAACTGACAAAAGAAGTAATGTGCCAACCTCTTCATGACAGCCTTAGCGAGGTATGCCACTGACTAATTGAAAAAATCCCTCTCAAGAATTGTTCAAATCATACATATAAATATACGTTTTCAGAATTTATTAATAATAATGGTGTGTAGTTGCTCATTAAATACTACTATTATGGCCAAATAGCCCATGCTTAACTTTCTAAAATAACTGTGAAGCTTGCATTGGCATTATTGGCAAATAGCACGTCCTCCCCGAAGCCCATGCTTTATTTCTGAACATATACCAACACAAACTCATTGAAATTGCTCCTTTTCTAACACTCGATGCAAATAGGAAAGACAGTGAACATTATCCACAACTGTAAATGACAACACCGTAGTTTTACATTTGGTAACATTGGCGATATCCCATGATCCTAATCGCAACGAATGCCTACGAACTCTCCGGACACTTCCGAAAACATCTGCAAAGGACAGTTTGGACTAACGTCTTCCCTACTAACCAACTTCTTACTATGGAGGTACTTACTTAGTTATCTCGTTTTGGGACACGCGGGAATAAGTTCAGTCGCTAGCTTGAACTAACATAGTAAGATCTTCGTTAAATGCTATGTTCGTTAGTTTTTGGGAAACGCACTCCTGATCTGCAATCCTTAAATTTTGAATGAATTTTGAACTTTAACTGACATGGCATTGTGAAATAGACAACCAGGTTGTGTGCGCAGTGGCACATTTTAGATTATTTGGATATTTTTAAGTCTTAAAATGCAACTTTGATGATGATGTTGATATGTTGCTTTGCAGCTGTGTGTCTTGTCCATTGTTTGTATTTGTTTTTGTTTGATTGATGTTAGATTGATGTTGGGGATATGCCACAAAAAATTCCTATCAACTTTGTTGACATGGCAAATAAACGCTTGAACTATTGAACTATTGATATATGAACCTTTCTAATGTTGACATGTCTTTAATGAGAGATGCTTCAATACTATCATTTCCCAGAGGAAGTTCTCAAACCCCAGGTGACTCTGCATGACAGCAGCTCCTGTACTTGGATGTGCTCTGTGCTGAATGGCAGAGATGTGACTTTGGCCTGGTATGAGGAGAATGTGTTCTTGAACCAGACCAGAGGCCCAGACAGCAACATCAGTCTCAGTCTGCCTCTTCAGACAGGAAAATCCTCCACTTATGACTGTGTGGCTGCCAATCCTGTTATTAATCAGACATCACAGCTGCTGGACAGTGACATACTACAACATTGTATTGCATCTCCAGCGCCAGGTATGACAGTTTTGAGGACAATTAGATGAAACTGCATTGGCGATATATTGGTTTTATATCTGCTTTATGCTATCTGCTCCTTTACATTGCTGAGCCTTTTTAGGAAATGCAATTTTTAAGTTGCTACTATAGTAAGAAAAAAAAGTGGCTATGATAATCATCATCATTTATGAACATACATGAAGTTATTGATTACTCTGAAAATATATACATATTTTTTTATTTTGACAGTCAGTGAACGAAATTACACCATAATAATTTATGTGACAGTTTTGAGTGTGGTCATATTAATTGGAGGATGTGCTCTATCTCTGAGGAAAAGGAGACACCAATACATTAAAGGTACAGTAGGTAGCTATTTGCCCATTTTTCTTTTTAAAGGAATGCATTCTGTATGAAGAGTTCAGTGAAACATCTTCAGAAATGGCCTATTATGCAAAGATCTGAATTTGAGTGTCAAATAAAAACAACTCCAGGCAAAACACTCCAATTGGAGTTGGTCTGATAAATTTCTTAAAAATATTTCTGTAAATTCATTGCAAATTGACATATTGTTTTGTCTCTATGCTTCATACCGGTATATTTTCAATGACTTGTCTGACTACCACACTTTAACACATATATTCTTTTTTTTCATTTTACCTTTAGCTAAAAAACCCAGACAGGTGTGACAAGGCTAACTCGCTATCATAGGCAAATATTCACACAAATTTCAGAATGAAAGCAGGATAATGGCTGCTGTGTGCGTGCTGGTATTTGACTTATTCTATACTGCCTGTCAGGCCCTGAGGAGGCTCAGTTTTACCCATCCTCTCGATGAGCAGACATAGGCCTCCCTACCCACATGACGACAGGGTTAGAAGCATGTGGTCCATTTTCACAAAAGTAGCCTACAGAGAGCAGAGCTAGAAACCCACAAGTTCCTGTTCACAACAGACACATGAAATGGTGTAACAAAGCACCTTGCTGAAAGATGAAAAGTATTCAAGTCCAGCAGTCTGGACTTTCCAGTTATAGTAGAGTTAACAGCACTTCTTTTTTTCCCTTTCTTATTTGTGACATCCCCCACCCTCACCCCTCTGCTGTTGTCTTTCCAGAGAAAAGGACGATACATTGCAGCACTCGATGCAGAGATAGAAGAGTCATTATTGACCTCTGTTACATATGTCTGTCTTACTGCAAGCTATGCTGAGGAAGATTAAAAACGGAATCACATCAAACAAAAATTTCTGAACTGACAATGATTTAAGAACTTTCAAATTTAGAGTGGTACTACCTGAGGCAAAATGCTTTACTCATCCTCATAAGTTGAAAGGGTTAGAAGCATGATGTCCATTTTCTCTAAAGCTAGACCCCAAAGAAGCAAGAGCAGAGCTACAAACCCACAAGTTATTTCCTGTTGGCAACAGAAAGAAAGTGGGACATGCGTTTTGTTTCATCTATCCCTCCTGGGTGAGTCAACTGAAACACATTGTTAAAATCTGATAATCCTTACATCTATCTTCATTACCCTCTGAGAAAGTTGCACCATTTCATTTGTAACCAGTGATCAGTGTCCATGCTCTTCCTCACTTTGCTAAATGCTTTTGAATAATATCCCCGTCCAGTAGCAGATCAGTTCACAGCATTTCTCAGCAATCAACACCTGTTTGTGCCAGGAATGACTTGAAACGTCAAACCAGTTGATTAGCTCACCTGCAGAAGATGGATACATGACAGAGAAACAACCAACAATAAAATATTATTCAAATTTTAAAAGTGTTCAAATTTTATGAATGAATATATATGAATGAATATAGGGAACATAGGCCACCCATGTCCTGCAGAGGTAATGGTGCAACAGAGGTAACTTTTGCTTACTTTCTATGTTTATGTGAGACTCAGTGACCTGCAGAATATATAGGTTAAGCAATAACACATTATATTATGTACCTAAAAGTGTTTCAAACCTTGAACAACTAAATGGAAGACATGTAAAATTTGTGATTAGCAACTGTGAAGGATGGAGAGATTGACATTATCTGGTATATAATTTTCACATGAAACACAACTAAATTGAAGAAACTAGGCCTACAGGAATACAGTACATTTAGCTCTTAGATAATGCTGCACTTAGGGGTAGAATGGTGTATTTAACATAGTAAGGGTTTAAAGGCTCTAACCAGCCTTGAAGTTACTTTGATGATTATATCATTACGGGTTGAATGCCCCTTCTATGGATTTCGCGGGTTGCAAAATCTGAGGTTTTGGGGTCAATGAAATTGAAACTGAAAGTGGATATAACTGAAATCACATATTATGGCTCACACAACAACGTAATGCACGGAAATCATCATCTCTGGTTTGTACCTTTTTGGCCTTTTTGGCTTGCAAATAAATTCACATCGATTGGTGAGAATGTACAACTAAAAAAATAAAATGGGGATGGACAGAATTCTAAAAACATTTCTAACCCACTGGCATGTTGCTGGATGAGTACTAACCAAAGATGTGTCTTTTAATTGTCTGTTTATCTACACAACACACGCTCAATCTCACACAACTGGTTCACATTTATTACTCTTTCATGCTCATATAATAGTGGAGATATTTACAGTTGATAATTTGGGGGAACATTTTGATGCTTCTGATAGTGTATAGTGTACACAACATAGTAGACCTCTGCAAATTAATAACAATGCATGGTACCCATGAAAAGATGTAAGTCTTGATTGGCCTATGACAATTTAATCAAAAGACCTAGACGCTAAATTATGCCTGTAACAAACAGAACAACAACAATGAGAACAACTAGCAAGATCAAAGCAAAAATACTTCCTAGAACGCACAGTTTAAGAGAGCACAGTGAACTTGACAGTGAACCAGGGAGATGTGGGAGGGACAAACCCTCTTCAGAGTCCTGTATGCCCCCGCTCCTAAATGGCCTTGGCTCTGACTTAGGTCTACCCACTGGGATGCTAGAGAATAACTCAGCTGGACTGATGATGTTATAAAGTAGAGGAAACAGTGTGAAACTAGAGGTGAAGCCAGTCTCTATTAGGAAGGTCTCCAGATCCAAGTCAGGATGTTTGATGATCTGAATGAGGCTGCGACTCAGGAGGTGAGTGTGCTGACTGTCAAAGCCCTCGGACTGGTGTTGTGTGATGTATACTTTCAGCAGCACATTGGGGGACTTGTATCTTACAATGATTCGATCTCGATTGCTTTCATAGAAATTTCGTGACAAGCCATAATTCTCTCTCACATAACCGGGTAGGTCCAAAGCTTCTGGATACCTCTCTTCATTTAGATTGCCAACCTCGTAGTATGTCTCTCTTGAATTATGTGCATGTGTGAGTATCGGAAGAAATTCCTCAAAGTTACCAAAGTGGTGGAAGCCGAAGTCCCCTCGTTCTGGATGACACTGTGCCAACATGTTGTTGTAGAAATCAAACTCCAAACACTCGTTGAGAAACCAGAAGAGAAGTTGTAAGCCATGTCTTGGAGAAGGTCGCCCAAATCCAGATTTCCTCAACTCCTCAAGGGTATGCAGTTTTGCAATGTGCTTGCTCTGCAACCGCACCATGATCGTCTGTGAATAAAGCATATCATGGTCATATCAAGTTATGTGTAGGGAAACATCTGAAGAGTAAAACTATCACAATACATACATAGAGGGAGCATTTTATTGTTCTGCCTTACAGTCTTACCTTCTTTGTAAATATCTTGTTTGTAGTTCCTCAAATGCAAATTATACAACAGTCATGTGTGAGAAATATTCCACTGGACTTTGTACTGAATATAACATCATAAAATGTTCTATGGCTTAATCTTAATGTCGTAAAAAGACGTAATTGGTATGAATCAGCTAATCAAGGGTTTAGGGCTTAGTGATGAAATATGCATTCAGTCTATGTGTCCTGTGCCCCCTCCCCATACAACCTGTGTCACCAGTAAGCAGGGGTGCCGTACCAGCAAACTGGGGGCGGCCACTGAGAGTTTTAAAAGATCCTTAAAAACAAGTTATAAAACAATCTGTTTTAAGATTGTTTTATAACTTGTTTTTAAGGATTTCTAATGTCCTGTATAAAACATGTTATATATTATAAAACACAAACATTATTGTTGGTTCTGTATTTTGCACAGGTCAGAAAATGTACAACTAACAAACACCTCTAGGCCTATAGAAAATGGTGAAATAAAAAATGTAATCCATACACTTGACAAATAAAGCAATAAAGGCTAATAGCAGCTAGCAATACAATTGTGATTGAAGGCCCATAAACTGTGTGCCTGTTGAGGCATGTTTATTCCCATGGTGAGCACCTGCATGTGTAAAATAAGACTAAGATGAGTATGGTCAGTGGTGTGCCTCTGCCTCTTATTAGTTGCAGTGAAACTGTCAACAGCCCAACCACAGTTAGACACCTGTGGATTTGTCATCCCTTCTTAAATAACCAACTATTGCATTGTACAAATATAATCTCAACATTAAAGAATTGACAAACGAACAGAAAGTGTCACATGAATTATACAATTGTCACAAAAATGAAACGGTGAAATCAGTAACAACCACTTATTTGCATTAAAAGTGGATTTAAAGCACATGAATCACAATACCATTTAAATTTTTACGGAATTCCATTCAAATATTTTGGCAATCAATGCACTTTTCACATGCTTATCATACTCTCTGTCATGGTCTTTGAAGCTCACAGATGAAGGGCATTGACCGAGAGCAGGGCACGTCATTCCACACTTGGAGGGTAGTTTGATGGCCACCTCTTGTGGAGTGCTGGGGGTTTGTTGGTGTTCTTCTGACGAAAACGACACAGTCCTCGTTTCCATCACTATTGTTAGGCTCACCCACTCTCCACATTCTCAAACTATGACAAATATCGTCATGTACAGTATTAAGATTATGATTGTGATGTTATTATGATTGATTTAAGAGTGATGTTTTATTGTTTGAAAATGACCGGACTTTAAAACAGATGGGCATTTATGCAGCTCACCTCTCAGTGAGTGGGGTACCATCCACCCACTTCCAGACTCCCTCTGACTCTGTGTCACTCAAGCCAATCCAAATCTCCTCTTTGTCAACCTTCATGATGTCATTTAAGAAAATCGGTGGGAAAACAATAGCAGAGATGGTTGGAAGCTAAAGCATCTTTGAGGCAGTTCAGTCTCACACACAACACACCCCATCCCACTCTCCTCTGTGCCTCCCAGTTACCTGTTCCTCTTTGCTGTTGATGACAACCAGGTCTCCATCTCTCTCTCTGCAATATTTTCTGCTCTCATTCCATATTCTCCCAGTAGCATAGACAAAATAGCAGCTAGTGCTATACTTCCACCAATTATCTGGGCAGCGGTCTCTCTCTTGAGAATGAATAACAGAGATAAAAAGAATGACATATGCAACCCACACTATCAGTACTATGTACTTTCACGAGTTAAAATTACATACCTTTTCTTTGATAAGGTTTAACTCACCATACTCAGATATTATTTTCCGAAGCCTGTTAGTCTCTTTGGTCAAGTTGTTGTTACTGATATGTAACTGGCCTTTTTCATGTCTCAGTTTGTTGACAGAAGATTCCAACAGGTCTATATTTTGGCTGAGATTGTGGAGACTGTTCTCTAATTGATATCTGACTGCTGTGTGCCTGACACAGAAATAAACAATAGAAGCAGTGGCCGCTACACACAGCAGTCCAAGACACGCTGACAGAGGAACATAGACATTTCTCTTTGTTGAAACACCTGCAGGACATATATCATTGATCATACTGTTAAAATATTGTAATGGAACATAGTTCAAACCAAAAATTAGCCTATAATATTGTTACGGGATAAACTATTTTGGGGGCTAACAATTATGTGTAAAGTTAAATAGCAAATAAACGTTTTCTTGCCTCTTTTGATTGATGCTGGTTTTAATTGTAAGGTGTCATAAACAGCATCTTGATCTCTTTCACTCTTTTGAAGGTTGGTGTAGTTGTCCTCTGAGAGGTGATCCATGGAATGCATTGTTCAGACTTTCTGATTCTTTTCCTGTTTCAAGCTTTTGTTGTCAAGTGTGTGGGGGTGTGTCTGATTTTTTTGCTTTGCGGTTATAGTGTCTTATTTAAGAGAGCAGATCGTTTTTTTTTTCTTCTGCAAGCATTAAACATGTAAAGGTTCATCTGTGATTTAATGCCTAAGGACCCTAAGAATCAACAGCAGTGTCTGGCATCCCAGACAAAAATAACTGCAGTTCTGTTAACTCATGGCCTAATGGCAGCAGCCACAGATACTCAGTGAAGATCAGTGAAGTAAAAATGACTGCTGTTACTGTATATTGTTCTGTATATTCACAGAGCTGAACATTTTCCAAGGACCCCCTCATAATCGCCATAGAATTAACCTATAAGGAATATTCCACTTTTTTATGGATTAACTTATTCAACCCATTATCTGGAGTTAGTGGGTAAAATCATTTTTGTCTCAGTGCTTGGATTTTCCTGTAGTCTGGTAACCCCAATTTGACCATTTTAGCATATGCGCTGCATGGAATGTATTAGCCAGATGGCAAAATTACATTCCAGTGCTCATGCTATAAGATAAAGCTTAAAGGAAAGTACCGGACTGAATTCAAGCATAGCCCTGTTGAAAGAGCATGCTAAATGCGCTAGTTAGCGAGTGGAACAAAATAATTTGGTACAGCATAGACCGAACGCGAACGCAGAAGCGAACAGGCACTTTACACTGAATCAATGGGACCTGACTATTGGAAACCGAAAGTAAGATCTGAGGTTACATTGACTCAATGTAAAATGTTTTGCGTTCGTGTTATGCTGTTCGAAATTCTTTCATTTCATGCGAAATATATTGCTGTTAGAAGTCTCGTGCAGCAGGGCTATGCTTAAACTTACTCCGGACTTATGCTTTAAATTGGGGTTGCTAGGAAAACGCACACACTGAGACCAAAATGCTTTTACCCACATACTCCAGGCAATTTCATAAAAAGGTGGAATATTTGGAATATTCCTGTAGCCTAATAAAAGCTAGTTAGATGCTTTGGACATAAGAAGCTAATCATTTTTTTAAAAATTCACAGACACAAAGGCAATGTGCTGCGGAACCTACTTTGAGAATTTATACTACAGTCCAGGGGTGGCCAAATATATTAAAAAATATGAACATATGAAAACACACTAATGACTTTGCAGTTTGCACACATCACTCCTCAGCTCTCATGCATTACACACTGGACCACAGAGAAAGAGAGAGAGAGAGAGAGAGAGAGAGAGAGAGAGAGAGAGAGAGAGAGAGAGAGCTTTAACACATCTTACTCCCACTAAACTTGATTTTTAATTTTTAATCTCACATCCTAAAGTTCTATTGAGAGACCAGTATTACCTGCCTTGCCCTCCCCACACACTGCCCCCCCCCCCCCCACACACACACATGTAAACACCATCACTGTCATTCCCCCCTCCCCCCTCCTGGTTTCCTAACCAACCCTCTCTTACTGTATAATCTGCACTTTATCAGCCTTCCTAGGCTGACACCAGACATAAATTCACCCTGTAACTGACTAACAAATTTAAGACAACTCTCAACTGAACCTATTTTTTTCTGTAAAAAACAAATCTGTACAAATCTGAGCTTGAAATGATTCAAAGGCTGCACATTTCATAAGCATGGCATTTTCCCGCATGCTCGTCACCTACTGCGCGTTCACGAGAACCACTTTGCTGCGTAATTTGCGCGCCGCTCGTAGTTGTGACACAGGGACTAGCTACCCTTATTGGGTTCAGCGAGGATACATGTTCCGATTTCAGGTAACCTAAATTTACTGTATTTTTTTGTCATCAGTAAAAGTACGAGTGCTCGAAAATTAACAAAACACGTGCGGAAATGACTTGGGTTTTTCCTGTAGTGCTGTGCCTTTGTTTATCGCTGCTCACAGCCACAACTAGCCAACGTTAGCTGTAAAAATTCCTAATGTTGCGTGCGGCCTGTGAGCAGCAGCTCTTCCATGTCACCTTATCCGTATATGGCTTACAGGCCTGGGCAGCCACGCACAGCTAATGCCGGTTCTTATGGGTGGCATAGTACCATGTACGGTTTAATGTTGAAATACTAAGTATAACTCAGAATCGTTATCCTGAAAGCCCAAAGATAGAAATACCTTTGATGTTACGTCAAATGCATAGTTAGCTTGCTAGTTAGCTATGTGCTGCATGCTAGCGAGCTATCGGTCTGTCTTTAGAAGCAAACAAGCGGTCTGTCTCTACGTCGCTGAATTCAGCTTTGGGAAACCAGTGATTGTGATGGTTTTGTTTAAGCTTTTTGTCAGTGTATTGGTTATTCGTGGGGTAATTCCTTTATGATGAAGAGTCGAAATGGGGCAGCCAGGTTAGCCACGTTAGCAATTTCCCTTGACCCACTCACGCTATGTAAGCAGCCAGCGATTGTCGTTCTGGTAAAGCGCGAAATATCAGCCTACATAAACCCCAGACCTCTAACCTTTGATTCACCATGGCTATAACGTTACGGTTGCTCTCTTCTAAAGCTGAGGTTTTGGCCTAACGCTGGATGTTGTAAGATCAGATCTTAAACCTCTACCTTTCTTGAGGCCCTTACTCACTGATACACTCTCTCTCTTCCCAATGAATCATTCTCAGTCTCTGGATGAAGATTGTACTTTGGAGGAAGAGGAGGAAGGGCTGGTAGAGGAGGAGGATGACATCGACCAATTTAATGATGACACATTTGGGGCCGGTGCTGTTGGTGAGTGCAGAGACATTTTGAACAATTTTGTGCTGTAAGGGCACTGTTTTGTAGGAGAGAAAATTGTCATCAAGAAAGATGTGTCTAGATGCCTAATAAGTGGGGTTTATTGCAGATGATGACTGGCAAGAGGAGCATGCTCGCTTGGCGGAACTAGACGAGAGGGTGCAAGATGGGTTCGCTGGGGGAGATGCATCCAGTGCCTCATTGCCACCTCCGGCAGACAGGGTTCCGCACCCCTCCTCTTTGCCCCGTCCCTCCGCCTCCACACTGCCTCCTCCGGGCCTTGAAGAGAGGGGTGGTATGGATCTGGCCGAATCCCTCTCCCGTCTACTCCTGGGGTCAGATCCTGCCATCGCTGGAGTGGGTGCCGCAGAACCGGATCGATCTCGCTTCCCACCCATGTCTCAAGCCCAGGGCCCTCCCTCTGGGCTTCCTCCTCCACCACATTCACTGCTAAGCTACCAACAGCACCAACACCTCCTGCACAGAGGGGGAGCCCCATTGCCACAGGTGAGCATTGCCGTAGCGTGGAACCTAGCCTAACATTCATACGTGCTCTGCTCGTGGCATAGACCTTTTTGTTTTCTTTCTGGACACATCATGTATCTGGCTGTAGTAAGTGTACAGATACAAAGCCTGTCTGGTAAGAAATGATTAGGCTAATGATTGGTAAACAAGACCTATGAAACATGCTCCCATTACCTTTGTGAAGTGAGTTAATTGTGATTGTGACTGGGGCACACCAAATTTCATGCTTCTTGTTTGTAGTGAGCGCTTTTTCCAGGTTTACCGTAAGGCCTTATTTATGCTCATTCAAATCAGCCCATCGTGCCTTCATATACTGTAGTTATGTGTCTTTCAATAAAGACACATGACTATATCCCCAATGGAAATGACATAGACCCCACAGTCACGGTCGGCGTGGGATTGGCAGTCAGGCTTTGTCTTAGCTTCCGCTCATGACCGCAGAAAGATTTTCCAATCTTTCAATACATTTTTGAAATTGGCACTGCGTCAGAAGGCATTACTTGTATATGCATTACTTCTATAAGCTTGTATATGATTAGTCCATCACATACAACAGAACAACTGGCTGGCAGAAAAAGTAATTTTCTCTTTAATAATTAACATAAATAACTGGGGTATTGAGAGGTGCTTTGTGTCTCCCACTATTCACAAAATGATAGCAAGACAAAGCCAAATGACTTTTTAGTCATTGTACTGGTATATGGGTAGACTACTTTCCTTCCAGCTAGTGTTTGATTGTGTGTTGGTGACACACAGTAACACAGCACTGTGAAAGGTAAACATCGATACAACTGGCTTTTCTGCATGTTGATGGATGGCACAGACTGTAGAAATGATATATTTCACTTATTTGTAATCATAATATAGTCATCATATATACAACAGACAAAAACATTTCAGGGTGAAGTGAGACATGTTATTAGTTTTTGCAGATAATTGTACTTTCAGTGTTGATACTTTGAAGAGCATCAAACAATGGCACTCACAGATATGTTGTGAAGCGCGTGTGTGTGTGCGCGCGCGCATCCGGAACGGCAACTTTTCCAGCCTGCTTGAACGTATCAAAATTCTGCTCCCCAGCAAATGTCTTTTCATGATGTTGCGATACTTGTAGTCCTGATCACACCGACATTCTCCTTTAAGTGATAGTCATGAAGATGTGTCACTGAGTGTAACTGAATGTCTCTCCTAGGTGAACTCTCACAGCATATGGGAAAACAGCATGGGATTTGGACCTGTGAGTGTTTCTCCCGGACTGGTCACGCACATGGAGGTAGGCTCTAGGAATTCTCAGTCTGTCTAGCGAAATGCAGCAGGAGTGTTTTTTAATGACTGCATTAACCCACTTATTGTTGCAGCTTCCTTGATCCCTCTTTGATTACCCCCTACAGGACAGTCCACTGATGTCCATCATCAAAGAGGTGGGGCTGCCCAAAAGGCCTCCTCCAATCAGGGGTGACGATGGCCTAGATTTGTCGGAGAGGGTGCCGCCTCCCCGTTCCTCATCCCCGGTCATCGGTAGTCCACCTGTGAGAGCCGTACCCATCGGAACCCCTCCCAAACAGCCAATGAGCCATGCCCTCAACCAGCAGGTCAGTCTATCACAGATAATGCTAGCATTGTGATCAGTATCCTATAAGAGCGATTTTTGCTTGTCCTATGATCAACCCCTTTTAGGTGTGTCCAGATCGTCCCTGTTAACCTGTTCTGCCCTTTCAGTGTGTTGCTAGACAATAGTGTTTCTCTAAGTCAATGCTAATATTAGTCAGTGTTGGATACTCAATGCCCCTCCCCCTGCCTAAGCCTTTATTACAAATATGGCCTCAAGCAGCACTTCATTCAAGTCTTTTAGAGTTCAGGCCAAGGCTCAGGGATGACTGGGGGCATTGGCTTTCAGTATGTCATGTTTGTTGTGTGTTTATCATTGGAGTAGATGTATGTGTCTCCTGTCTAATGATGGGGGTGTTTTGTTTTGACCTTAGATGACCCCATCCCTTGTGTGTATCTTGGTTGATGTTAGATTTTAGCGACAGTCCTGTTCTCTCCCTTCAGATCCATTGCCCCACTGCGGTTCATGTCCGAGCCCCAGTCCAGCACCGCTACCCCCCTCCCTTCCCTGAGCGCTCTCTCCTAACACCCTCCTCAACATCGCTGTGAGTTTCCCCGAGTGCGGTTCTCTCTCTCTCTCTCTCTCTCTCTCTCTCTCTCTCTCTCTATCTATCTATCCCTCTCTCTCTTTTTCTTTCTCTCTCTCTCTCTCTGTCAGTCTGCTCCTTTCCTCTCCTGTGTTAGCTCTAGTGGTTAGTTTTGTCCTGCTGCTACATGGATGTTTATTTTCTATAGATGATAATGAATTGCTCTTATTCTGTCAACAATGGTGATGAAAGCTGAAGAATCAAGCATGCGTAGAGCATAGAGAACAGGTTTTCATTACCCTTTCCATTGTGCTGTGTGTGTGTGGGTGTGTGTTCTTTATTTTCTTCTGATGTCTACTTGATCTTTCCAGAACTCCCCTCTCTGTCGGCCTCCATTTCCTGCTGGGGTGGGACCGGTCCTCTCTCAGATCCAGCGGGCTCAGCTGCTCAACTCCCAGGTCTGTCACAGACCTGCACAGGCAGGAGAAGAGAAATAACACTCACTGAATAGGAGCCCATCTGCCCCTGATCTTATAAGATTATAATACCCCCTCACACATACACAAGAGTCTGCTAAATGCATAAATGTGTTTATCTCTCTTCCAGGTGGGGCCCTTTCCCAGAGGTGGTCCCGCTCCTCCTCCCATGTTGCCAGGTGGAGGTGGGGGTTTTAGACCATTTTTCAGCCAGCCTCCTCCCCGAGTGGGCCCCCATGCCCCCCTCCCAACCACAACCCCATCCGGCACAACACTACACACCTCCACCCCCAGCACCGACGCATGCTCACACAGAGGATGCAGAGCAGGGGGTCAGTATCCTCACTGCGCAACCGAAAAGATTGAGAGCTAGTGTGGGCTTACAGCTGGATATGTAATTGTGATTCTAATTCCTTTGAGAAATCACAAACCTATTCTCAATAGGCACCGAGCATTTCCACACCATTTATCCTATAAATCCTTTCCAAATGTGGATGTTTGTTTTGTGTTGAACATGCACTGCATTTCTATGTTGTCTAACATGTCTGGTGTTATCTGTGTGTTTATGTTTTTGTGTGTCAGTGACCGTGGTGGCAGAGGAGGGGATCGGCGGAGTAGGGACCCCTACAGTAACCTGATGACCCAGAAGGAGAAGGAGTGGGTGGCACGCATCCAGATGATGCAGCTCCAGAGCACTGACCCTTACCTGGATGACTACTACTATCAGGTAGCCTAGCCGCAGCAGTCATAATCTTACCTGGATGACTACTACTATCAGGTAGCCTAGCCACCGCACTCATAATCTAACCTGGATGATTACTAATATCAAGTAGCCTAGCCACCGCACTCATAAACTTACCTGGATGACTACTACTATCAAGTAGCCCAGAGCCATAGGCTACTTCTCTATGGCTCTGAAGTAGCCTAGCCACAATCATAATCATCCCATCTTAACTGAAGTGGAGCAGCATGTGGTCCACATGGATGGTGTGGTCATAGTGGGGCAGTGAGTTTTAACCTCTCGTTTCTGCTGCCGATTTCAGCGTGCTGATTGGATGCTAAAGAATTAGTAGGAGCTGAAGCTGAGCGTTCTCTCAATTAGTACTGTAGCAAATGCAGTGTAATGGAGGCACTATGGTGGCTCTAGTCTGGTTAGGGTAAGCGAATGTGCAGCGAATTGGCCTCAGTTGAAATGTGTTTGATTTTTACTGAGTTTAGGATCACAGAATAGACTCCAATAGATGTTCTCACCATAAAACAATGTGAATTCACTTTAAAGACGGCTTATTTGTTAACTGGAGGCGATGATGATGATGATGCATTTCCTTGTGTGTAGAACTATTATGAGAAGATGGAGAAGCGTTTGGAGCGGGACAAAGACAGCATCAGGAAGGAGCCAACCACCAAACTCATCACTCCTCAGGTGGCCAAACTGGAGCAGACCTATCGCCCAGGTAACCATCAGGGCCCCTCCCATCAGCACTGGTGTTTTTGTAGAGCGTGCTATCACAAGTGCTGACCTCATTAACATTACTGGTGTACAGATGAAGCAGTGGAGTTTGGTTCACCTCCATGCACTCTTATGTGCACATAGGCAAGGACTCTGATGGCATTCTGATGATGATGCCAAGTCACACATTTTAATGATGGCTTTTTAATGTTGAATGAACAGGAAGTAGTCTGCATAATGACTGATAATGCAGCGTATTTGGGAAAAATCTTAAACTGGCTGTTTAAAAGCTAAAGACGAGATGACCAGACATCTAAAGCATCTGTAATCGTCTTGAATGTTGTAAATAATGTCACTGAATTATTATTTTTTTTTTCCCCTCTTTAGTGCAGTTTGCTGGTTCCCTAGGAAAGCTCACCGTCTCAAGTGTGAATAATCCCAGAAAGATGATTGATGCAGTGGTGACCACTCGCACTGATGATGAGGTTCGGAAGTCTTCTTAACACTTTTTAAACTCAAGTACATTCATTTGTTTCTCTATTTGTCTTTAATGTATAACAGCAGGCCACAATGAAATATGTGCTTGTAGTTGTCTGTGTGTTTGATGTTCTACATCTCTCTTCCAACATCAACAGGAGAAGAGGGAAAAGCAAGTGTGGAACAAGCGGCGGCAGATTCTCTACACAGTGGAAAAGGTGAGGGTTTTTTTTTGTTTTTTTTTTTTAACTAAAATTAGACAAGCAGGCAAGCTCATTGGTACCACTTGTAACAGACAGTACTTGCATGAGAGGAAGGTTGTTAAATTCTGCTCCAAAAGTCAACCACCTTTAGGCGAAGGAACTAACTCGGTTCTGAACTGCTAAATGTGATATAAAAGCTGATGTACTGTATGTTCAGTTTGCTGCTATGCACAGTCTCAGTACAGACATGCACAGTAAAAACAAAGGCACCGTTATTTGGCCACTGGTTCCTGCACCAGTTACACCAGGAACCAAAGTGCTTGCCTGTGAATGGCCCTGGTCCATACAATTATTTGAGATCATGACTCATTAGCGTCAGAGTGCTTTGCTTCGCCACAAAAAAGGCAGGTAACACTTAACTTGAAGGTACCTTCATAAGCATGACATGACACTGTCATATCTATGACATTATCATGTCATGAACCTGTCATAAATATTATTAACATGTCATAAAATGTTTATGACCTGTCATGAAGTTTCAATTACACCTTGTCATGACAACTTGACATTGTCTGGGTTGTCTTGACATAACCAAAGTGATATTACCAGAAGTTGTCTTAGTTATGACAAGTTGACATTATTTGTTTTGTGATGTCTTTGTTATAACATGACGGTGTCATGTCATGCTTATGAAGGTACCTTCAAGTAAAGTGTTACCAAAAGGCCATACAAAATCACCCAGTTCAGCATACTTTTTCTAGTGCTGCTGCTTAACTTGTAAGAATCTGTGGACATCCAAATCTCAAGCATTCTGTGTCTTTGGCCAACTCTGCACAATTTCCTTTTCACTTGATTTCTCTAATATTTTCCACGTTTGCTTCCTTGGCTTATTCAAATGATTAATGAATCAGGCTTAGGTTACGGTCAGTTGATATTCGAAATTTACTCTTGCACGTTGAAAATATGCAACCCTTCTTAGGTTCTTGGTTTTAAAATGTGGCTGGCATGAATTTCTAATCGAATAGCCCTGTTCTAGGGTTAACTGAAATTTACCTGGATTCTCCAACATACTGTATTCATCATTGATGTGGATGTTGTTAAGATGACAGCACATTCTCTCTTGTGTGCCACCTGGCCTCTCCTGTCTGACTGCTTACTGTACGTGTTGTGTGTTCAGATGTACAGTCTGCTGCTGGAAGTGCAGGACTTTGAGAAGAAGTTTCTGCAGACCCCCGAGGAGCAGAGAGAGGCCCTGTTAGAGCAGCACAAGACTAACACACTGCAGCTTTACAACTCCCTCAAAGAAAAGGAGTGGGATGACCGGTGAGTCACAGTACAGATGGAGCATCATGGCGACGCTCTATGAATCCTTCAGTCTAGGCTTGTTCATTTATTATTCACCATGCTTTGTTTGTTGGTGGTAGAAGATTCATCAAATGTTTGTAATTGCATGTCTGAGATGAGTGTTCTCCAGGAATTTCCCATTTTGAGATATACCATATGTGTAGCCTAGAAATCTAGACATACCCATGCAGCGGCAAATAAATGTGCTCTGCCTGTACATCTAATAGCAAGCCAAAGGGAATTTAGTTGGTCAGACACTGTTGGTGTTAACTAATTACAACGTTCTATGTGTTTAGAAAGTTGTAGGGTGGGCTTTGTCGAAAACAACAGCCTTTTGAATTGGTGTTCTGTTTACATCTTGTTCGTTGCTCTGATTGGTCATAGCGCTGTCCTATTGCGTGCAGAGGCATATAGGATTACAGAATGGCTTTTAAGATTGTAGGTGCACTAAAAGGTGAAATTTCACATTTTGGCATAATTTAACAATATTGTTCCTCACTTATGGTCATGAAATGACAGTAATTGAAAAATGTACCCATGTTTTTTTTGCAGTGGAGAGTCACAAATGTTATGTTATAATTTGCATATGCATGTTATAATTTCGGGCCGAGTGATCTTTGTCTGAAGGTTTGAATTTGCCATTCTTTCCTGTGTGTTGTCCAGAGTGAGTGATGAACAGTGCCTCATGATCATGTCCGTGAGGAAGGGCAAACGCCTCGTCTCCAGGCTCCTCCCCCTGCTGCCCCCACCTCAAGCTGCTGCTCTCGTCATGGGCATTGCTCGAAATATGCCAGCCCTCGCCAAGAAAGACAAGCAGGACCAGGTATGGATTACCTTAGGGAGGAGAAGGGCAAATGTTTGGGGAAATGACACGAGAAATGACATGGTGAGATTAGTAGTGATTGCCCACCAGTTATAAAGCAGTGGTGGACGAACTGCTGCCCCCTGCTCTCTTTTAGCAGCCCGCCATGAAGAAGAAATCTAATATTATATTTACAGTGCATATCATAAGTTCAATACTGGTGTATAGGGATGTAACAATACATCATAGCTGGGGACATTTTGCTGGTCTGCTACAACTCAAGTATCCCCAGCTGCGGACTTGCAGCCTCAATGTGGTCTGGGCTCAATGTTGAGCACAACCCTAGCTGTAGCCTACCCGGCTCAATGTTGAGCACAACCCTCCCTGTAGCCTACCGTAAGGCCTGTCTATGAAGGGACAAGAGTGGTAAGACTGGCTAACAGAAAAATGAAAACGTACCGGTTGCAAAGTTTTCCGAGACTTGTGTCACACGTTTGCGGTTGGATTGGATAGGCAATGGATAGGTTTTTTTGTTGTTGTTATTATATGGAGATCTGAGTAGTATCAGCATCATAAAGTAGCCTACCTCATACTTGCACATTGTAAGAGCAAGTCGGTTCGATTCATAGGCAAGCATCAGGGAACTAATGTTTCAAGTTTTCCATTATAATATATATTCACCATTCATTACTGCCATTCATTACTTCCTCACGACACGTTTCCGATGGACTGAGTGACTGTGTTGTGTACTATTACGATTTATGTTTCATGCCTATACACGGTTTAATCATCCTCACAGTGACCCTGTTTGAACTTGACTCAGTCTTGCCTGTTTTGCGTGTGTCATTTGCACGGAGCAAACTTTGTTTCGTCGTGTTCACGTTATGTGTTTAGTTTTGTTGCGTATTCGCCCGCCCCCCCCCCCCCCCAGGAAAATATAGTCATTCTCAGTCGTGGCCCTAAAAACACGCACAACTTCACAATGCCAATGGAAGAGAGGATTTTCGACCAGGCGTTGCGCTCATAGGCTGAAGCTTAGCAATGCGGGTTGTGCTCATCATTGAGCCCAGCCCACATTGAGGCTCCAAGTCTGCAGCTGGGGGCTACTCCTACAACTAGGCGATGCCCATTCAAAAGACGGTCCTGTTTTGTAACGACGTAACTGATACTCACCCTGACGTTATTCAGTGATGCCCTCCCTCTCTGTACCACCATCATGCCAATAAATCCATAAATCCATAAAAGCAATATCCATTGACTCTCACGAAAATGTTGATTTAGGCTTGTCTGTAGCTTCTTTAAAAATTATGCTACTGGCAGATTTACTACAAAGGCATTTCCAGAAAATATATTTTCAATCAAATTTGTCAGTCTTAAAAAATATTTAAAATAGTATTGTATCGTATCAAATCGTATTGTGACCTTCATATCATGAATGGTATTGTATCGTGACCTGGGCGGTTACAAGCCATTGTAGTATGAAAATGAGGGTGAGTGAAAACTGAACGAATGACACTGAAAGTATTGTGTATTATCTATATTTATTTTGGGCTTGTAGGGGGTGGTTCAGAGGTTTGACAACTGCAACAACATTCTGCCAGAAAATCAACACATTGTGGTTCTTTTGTCTCTAAATAAAGTAATGTTGTTGTGGTGTTTGTCCTAACTAAATGAAAAACTATTGTGTCTACTGCCCTAGGTCCTTTGCTGGTTAGTTGAGCCAGTTGCTGTAGTAATCCAGTCCATGTCCAGTTCCGCCCTCACAGACCTCCTGCAAGAGTTGCAAGGCAGCGAGGGTCAGCTTCCCAGAGTACTGCAGAATAAGGTACAACCATCACCAGCTTTGCTGCATTTAGAAAAGACCTGCTCTTTTCTCAGTTTGGTTCACTATGCCCTTTATCCAAGCGTGTTCTCACCAAAGCGGTCTGTTTCTTTTCCCCCAACATCACCCTCTGTCATTAGTTTGGAGTGACACTGCTCTATCTAATTCTGAGTGAGGGAGAGAGAATGCAGAGCTCTGATCCAAATTGTCAACTAATGGATGATAATCGATGGTAAGTGTGTATGAGAGTGAGTCAACAATCAACATGCATGTATGGGATTTGTTATGAATTTTATGACAGGAGTACATTGTCTCATTTTGTGACTTGAACAATAATATTTTGACTTTTTTTTTTCCCCCTCGTAGGACGGAGTTGGTGTTCTCAGTGACTAGAGAGCTGTTGAAAGTCCCCTCCTCATCGCTCTCCCCTCCTCTCTTCACCCCTCCCAACCTTCTTTCACTCTTCTCTCGCTATGTAGACCGCCAGAGACTGGAGCTGTTACAGGAGAAATTACAGTGAGACATCCCTCCTCTTGTCTTTTTGATTCTCAAATTTGTAATGCCAAATTGTATATGTCTGCAGTAATGCGCTCAAATTCCTCATGGCTCCATCCAATGAATCCAGCCTTGTATGGATAGATGTATGGATAGATGTATGGATGCTGTATGTAGGCAGTGTCCACAAGAACAGACCGTTTCTAAATGATTTAGTATTGATGTGCTGTAGTTGACAAGTGGGTTTTACAAATAGTAGATTGCTGGGGAATGAGCTTTTATACCGTGTTTTCATCCCCCCCTCTCCTAAAAAAAAAAAAGAAAAAAACTTCACATCTCAACAATGAATGGATTATTTTAAGACTGTTTTCTAAAATATGGTATGATTGAACCTTGCCTCAAGTTGAACTTTTGTTTGTTTCTCTGACAGGATCACTGCATTATCCAGGTAGAATTGACTTCAAGACGTCGAGTCCTTTATTCAGAGGCTGACTGTTAGTGTCCAAGTGTTCATGTGTGAGTGAATGAGTTGAGTGGCATCGGGAGGGATTAGGGTTGATTTTAATCCATCAGAAAACTATTGTCACTTTCTTTCTGTTTTTCTTTGTGTTAAAAGTAGGTGTGTGTCAGAATGTATGAGTGTGTGAGTGAGAGAGAGAGAGACACATGAAGGTTGAGTGATGAAGTGAAATCAGCATTTTTAAATCTTGTTAACATTGACGCCTGTGACAAAAACATAAAATTAAAAAGTATTTCTATTGTTTAAAATTCCAAGTGTTAATGTATTTTGTATGTGTATTCACTATATTGTTTTTTTATTATTAAATGGCCACTGTTTCAACAGATCTTGAAAATACTAGTTAAATACAGGATTGTAACAACAGAATTGTTTGTGAACGACTGAAAGATAAAAAATATCCTGGGATCTTGAGAGGGTTTGTTGTCATTGTGACCAAGTTAAGGTAGATTTAAGATGTGATTTCATGAAAATTGCTGAGGATTCATAAAAACAAATGTCCTATTATTCCATTTGTGCATTTTTGCTGCATGATTACGGTGGCAGTGCATTTGAAAAAAGGCATTTTTGAAAATCCTACAGGGATTAAATGACTGGCAGTAGAAAAAAAATGCAAAAAATGGGGGAAATTTGGGGAAAATGAAACTAAAAGCAAGTTTCTGCTTCTCATTCTGTTTTATCAATTCAGTTAGGTGCCCAATAACAATATGCCCACCAACAAGTGTTTCAGAATTAGTTTTGATACTTCCAATGTCTCTCTCTCTCTCTCTCTCTCTGGTTCCTTGCATGTGTTGGCAACTCTCCACCTTCGGATTATCAGATATCTACATCGATCAGTTTCTTTGTCCTCAATAGGGTTCATATTGCAGCTACAGCTAAAGGCTGCGTCTGACGGTTTAAAACGAAGCTCCGCCCGAACAGGGACTTGAACCCTGGACCCTCAGATTAAAAGTCTGATGCTCTACCGACTGAGCTATCCGGGCTCTTTCTACTCTATTTCGAGCTAAATTCTTGATTGATATATCAAAATATCACCGTTGCTGCCCGACAACTTTCTGGGCTATCTTGCCCAAATCCCAAGAATTTATGATTGAATTCAATCGTTGGTAGCATATCCTGCTAAGTCAGACTGCAGATCCGCGACGGGACGGTTTTAAATATGAGTTGTGTGACTCCATCTTTGCAAGAAGTTGCAATGCTTCGCAAAAGATTCAACATGTCACGCAGCTCGGAGTTTTATAGTTTTTATTTTAAGAACATGTTTATAGAACGTCGCAGCCTCGTCTCGCCGCAGAGCTTCGGCCTGTAGCTAAAAGTTGCCATAGGCTACTTGGCTAACAGCGAACTGCTGTTCGCTTTATGCAGTGGCTTCGGCGAGGTTAAATTTGAGTCTGGGACTAAACCAGAGCAACTCTCACACGGCTTTCAAACAGTAAATCTTACAAAACACACACACACATCCAAACAGTTGTTGGAACACAAAACGCAAACGACAGGAAGAACAACATTGTTGCGTGACGATTGTTGTTTGTAGTTCGACTGACGTTACAAAGTGTTATTGTTGCATGACACATTGTTGCATTATGTTCTTTCAACATTGTATCTAACATTGACTGTAAAAATTAGGTATCTAATGACATCACATTTGCATCGCTGTGACAAAACTTTGACAACAAATGGCTAACTTTGTGTACTTCTGACCAGTTTCTTCAAGGCGTGTTCTTCTCTTAGCAACAGGTGGCTCCGTGGCGCAATGGATAGCGCATTGGACTTCTAGATTAACTCTAATGGAGTGATTCAAAGGTTGTGGGTTCGAGTCCCACCGGAGTCGCACTTTTTCAGCCTGAGAAGTTGTATTCCATTAGAATACACAAGTCGAGTAGTCTCTACCTGATAGGACCCTCAGCGCCTCTGCTTTGTAAAAGCTTTCAGAAAATGCGACATAACATCATTTAGGCTGCACACTTTCAAAATGCAGTCAATTTGGCATGGTCAATTGAACCACCCTGCTACATCACTGCCAGTCTTCAAAACTAAGGGATATGTTAACTTCTCACATGCACATGAAGTAGGTTAAGGCTATCAACGCCAACCTACACCCCCTGTCCTCTAAAAATTAGTCCTCATTTCTGACTTAGCAAAGTTCACTACCAAAACATTGCCGATTTTAGCCTAGCCTAGCCGCCGACCCTCTTTAACGTTACGTCCACTTTTTTGCAGCAGCTCAACATTCATGGCCTTTTTAGGCCTAATATTCAAATCTAATCAATTCAAGTGGGCTATATTTAAACAAGCGCCGTTTACAATAATTGTCTGGTATATACTGTATCAACCTACCTTGGTACTACATTATTTGCAGCCAGACTTATTAGCCTACCTCGAAATTGCCGAATTTGCCTACTACATCCTGTCGGGGATGTTTTCAGCTGACAGTTTATCTGGCTCTGATCTGGCTGGTGATCTACCGCCATCGTGTGGTAGCCTAGGCCAGGGGTTCTCAAACTTTTTTGGGCCGGGGACCCTTCATGGAGCCAAAATTGTTTCAAGGACCCCTCCTGATCGCAAAAAAATGTATTTGTTCTTTCAAATGAAACGGTTTTAAAAAGCTATGCATCTGGAAAAATATGATGGCGCAAAAGTGTGTTTCTGTTGGCCTATTGTTATAAAAATGCCCAAGGAAAGTTTTTCAGTAGTCTTTATATCCCTGTAACAGGTAGGTTT
>JAODXP020000004.1:14497401-14527139 GCA_027497455.2 Sardinella longiceps | reverse complement strand
GTTTACATAAGCCAAAGCAGAAGTTGTTAGATGGATTTACTGTTACAGTTTATGATGCTCTTAACTGGTGCACATGCGACCTGTTCCACATGCATCCATGAGTGCCTGTTGTTTGTGTGTTTGTCAGTTTCTTTCAGTTTGTGACCTAGTGAAACTGTCAGTCAGTTTAACACTTGTCTGTTTACCTTTTAGCTCAATCTGCCAATGAAGAACTACGAAATGAAGTTCAGTACTCTGAGATATTGCACAGTAGTAGTAGACCCATGCAGGTCAGTATCACAGTATCACTAACTGAATATTACTGACAAACACTCATACTGTATATCTCAGAATGTATTTGGATGGACAACTGTTGTGTGCATGTGTGTGTTTCTGTGAGAGTGCGTTACAGCTCTGTGCTGTAGCATGTACAGTAGCTTTATTCATCTTCTCTGAAAACAGATGTCTTGCTAGGAGTGACAGGGTCTGGTCTGCTTTAACCAGAGCCAGGGCTCAGAGCAGCAAGAGCACAGCTAGAAAGCCACAATTGGTTTCCTGTTCATAACAGACACGTCTGGTCGTAGAGGATTGTGTGAAATGGCGTGAGAAAGTGCCTTGCTCGAGGCGGGTGAAAAATATCCCAGTCCAGTATCAGATATCTGGACAGTCCAGTTATGGCACAGTTAACAGCACTTCTTTTTGTCTCTGTCTTCTTTTTGTTTTTGTCTCCATACCCCCCGCCCCCCTCCCCCTCCCCCTCCCACACACACACACACACACACACATACATTACCTCCTCCCCCTGTCTTTCTCCCAGGCAAGTGGACAACACATACCAGAACTGCCCGCCGAGGGAGAAGAGCCACCCCTAACTTCTGTCTATGCCAAGATTCAACCGCATCCCTCAAAGGCTACTGGCAAACACAATACTGTGACTGGGAGTGGAGGCACTGTATTGGATCATCTCTGAAAGTTATTTCACTGCTTTATGCTGTACTGTACACTGAAGATATGCTGTAGATACATTTAAATAACATTAAAAAGTTCCAAAGATGAAAATGTGTATTCAAATAGTTTCTACCTAAGGGCTGGATATCAGCAAAAGCTCATTATTTAAAGAGGGAACCAGTTTTACAACTCATTGTTGGCTCTCTTCTGAAACACATTTCAGTAAATGTCTTGCAGATGCCACATTCAACATAATAATATTGCTATTCAACACAATTGTGAACTTAATGTTAAGCATTTGTATACACACTGCACAGCACACTGTGGTGATTGTAGACTTGTATCCATGGGGATTTCAGTTGGTCTCATTTGTTTATACCACCAGGATGTGTTCTGTTGACAAGACACACCTGCCCACAGGGGAGTTCCTCTTTCCTCTATCTCCAGATTAAACAGTAGCCACCACGGACACTAACTGCCAGGAACATGACTATTAGCCCTGGTATTCCCCTTTCATTTCAATGAAAGGCACATCTCTGCTTTCACATTTGCCTTGGATCCATATACTTGATCTCCGCACACATATTTCTAAAACAAGTTTTTGATGTAGGAAATGCTATCCTTCTGTAGTGCAATGGACAAGCAAGGATCACACATAGTAGGTCTGAAGTCCAACCTCCCCTGGTCTATTTCACCCTAGCAACAGTTGATAGGGATCATATTTCATGAGATGCATACCCCACCAGACCAACAGATGCCACTCTCCTCTACACAAATATTTGCTCAGTTTCTCTGTAGCTCTTTGTCTGTGTATCTTTGGTCGTTAGTGTTTATAAAAATACAAAAAATCAATCAGTCAACACACACACACGCACACACACAGTATACATACAAACTCATACTATACTGAACCATATGTAAAAATATAAACGTGCTCAACAGTGATGCTCCAGTTTTAGAAAGTGTATTTGTATAACTCACAGTACAGTATACTGTGGTTGTAATACAGTAGAACACTCAGTCACCACACACACGCCGTGAGAGACACACAGGCACACTTTACCACAGAGCCACTACTTCAACAACACAAATACAGTCAAATATACAGTCAAGACTACAGATATTTTTGCCTGTTGTAATGAGGAAGTGAAAGTGTTTGGTTTTAGAAGACATCTGACAAATGTATTTAGAAGGGGCTGCATGCATTATACATGTATAAAACATTTTGGTCTTCAACAATCATTGGGCATCTTCATCTTTGGCTTCTCAGCAACCAACTCTCTATCATCTGAATGATCTCAATGGTCTGAAGCATTGCTGCACTCTTGTGGTAGCACTGGGTGTGACAGCAAGAAGGCTACTCCAGTGCAAAAGAACATTGTGTATGCAAGTCTGGGCACCCCTGATGATACTTATTATTCAGTGTCAGCTGTTCAGGGCTGATGATATGAAGAGGACAAAGCAGTGCCAGTGGTCTTAAGAGATCACAGATGTGTCTGATGGTGTTTGATGCTCCGGGTGAGGTTATGACTCAAGGACTTAAGAGATCAGGATTTTCAGTATCAAAACTCGTTGGAATGTTTTTGTATGATGATCTTAAGTATCAAATTTGGGGATTTGACTTACAAAGATTACATAAGTTTTCATTGAAAGTGCATCAACCATACCTCTCTCTAACGGGATGGGATGGATCCAAACCCACCCGTACTTATTTTTCCAACCAGTATGTGTATTTTGACTCATGCCCTTCAAAGTTACTGCATAGTATACATTAGGTTATTAGTGACCATAGCACTCTGACAAGACAAAAATATATAAATTTATACATTATATATATAATTAAATATATGGGCAATTCCAGCGTTATGGACGTGACATTTTCGTGCATTATTGATGAACAAAAGGCCAGATAACCTCTGCAAACCTAGCAGTATTTCACAATTTTTTTTCATATTCTTCTGCAAACTCCATGGCTAAATACAGGCAAACAGAAAAAAATAATATCATGATTTGCATCATAAGAATATGAGCCTTTCAATTTGCGTTATGGACGTGACGAAAAACGGACAAACTTTTGAGAGAGCGTAGTTTTTGCTGTGAAGTGTGTGAAATTTCTAGAGAAATGTAAATATTACTACATTCATACCAAACAGGACACCTCAGTAAAGACAGAGAAAGACTTAATTTCAAATGTAAATGTAAAAAAAGTTGGTTTTCATTGGGAGACATGGCGTTATGGATGTGACGTTATGGACGTGACGTCTGGAAAAACCCTCCAAAACCATACAAAACAATTGTGAACGGTGGATTTTAACCTGTAACAAGATAAATAGTAATATAACAATGAAAAATAACTGATAGTATTGCAGCTTTGTGTGTGTTATCACCCACTTATGCCCATTATAAGCCCCTCCATAGACTTACATTATAGCTGAATAGGGTAAAAATTTTAACAAACAGATATCCTTTCGAAACTTGCTCAGTTGAATATTTACATCGAGACAATACTTTTTTGTATTGGAAGTTTTCTGAAAGAATTTGTATGTCCATGTAGGTGAGACTTAAAGTTTTAAGGTGAGGTTTACTTTTTCGTGGAATTGCCCATATATATTTACTTTTTTGAGTGAATGAATGGTCATTCAGCAAGTTAGAAAATAAGCGTGAGGTCTTACTCTATGTGTGTCTGCTGGAGGTGCAATGTATCACTTTATTGGACTTTATTGAATACAAGTCATTATAATACCTATACATACCTCACACTCTTTGATTTGTGAACAGATAAGATGAACAGAGATCACTGAGTGAGAATGCATTCAGAGAAAGCTGACAAATGTATTAATGTGGGTTGCGTTCACAGATCCAGTGTGACTTTGCAGAGCAAGGAATGTCATTCCATAGTTGTAGGCCCTCATGCAGGTAACCCCACCTTGACCGGGCTTTATAATATTGGGAAACAGCACAGTCTTCATCTTGGCCAGCATTATTGGGTTCTCCCCATTGCCAGTATCTGTGGTTATGAAAAATGACAGAAGTGTAACTGTAAAATCACTGGACAAAGTTGAGTGGTCTAGTATTTAGCATTCAGAGATTGTGGGTGACTCTGAGCCCAGTGTATGTCCTACTCACCCTTGATGAAGCGGGGTGCTGTCCACCCATGTCCACACTCCTTCTGTCTCTACGTCACTCAGTCCAATCCAGAACACGGTGAAGCTCTTGTTCATTTGACCCAAAAACTCCTAGAAGATAAGTCTGCATGTATCACTGTTTCTCTTACTTTAACCTATTCACACGCACACGCACATGCACACACACACACACACACACACACACACACACACACACACACACACACACACACACAAAACGTACTTGCTCTTCTTTGTTTTTTATGACCACCAGATCGCCTCCTCTTGACTGACAATCCTTACGACTTGCGGTCCAGTTCTTGGCATCAGTAGAGGCAAAGTAACAGCCACATTTAAATCTCTGCCAGCCATCAGCACAGATGCCCCTGGATATACACAGATGAGTGAGCAAACTACATTATACTTACTCTTAAGAGCTCTCTTATAAATCAATGTTTACTCACCCAATTCAATCACTTGCCTCTCCTTTTCTGAGACTTTGGTTGTCAGGGCCTGTTTTTCCAACTGTAACTGTTGTATGTGTGTTGTCTTTGCCTCATTATCTGCTCTCAGTTGCCCTATTTCTTTGACCAGGCTGTTGTAGCTCTTTTGCAGCTCATCTCGTGCTGTGCTGATGTTGTTGTATTGGGCCATTTGATCATGCATGTATGTTGTGAAATTTACCTGGTGCTCAGAGAAGGTTTGCTGTAGTTCATGGACGTTCTTTTGCACATGTAGATCTACTTGGCACACACACACACACACACACACACACACACACACACACACACACACACATGCACATAAGTGCGCACACAAAGACACACACACACACACACACACACACACACACACACACACACACATAAGTGCGCACACAAACACACACACACACACACACACACACACACACACACACACACACACACACACACACACAGCATTATAACGAGTACCAAAATTCAGCCATATAAGGAAGGGAAATAAATGAAATGCGTACATTGAACACACAAAGCAGCGATTGCAGCTATGAGGGCACTAGACAGTAACCCAAGGCATGCAGCACATGATTTCCATGATGCTCTGTGCTTGCTGTCATGATTGGCACCTGCATGTAAAAAAAACAGAACAGGTCAAAACCAGAGATACTGAAACTATCATCAGCCTACACCACGGCGAGACACCTGGAAAGTAGTCCTTTGTTCCTTACTCACTCACAGAATCTATTTTAGCATTACTTAACTTTTCTATTTAACATGGTTGTCTTCTATCTTAAAGGAATTTACTTTGTCAGGGCCGAATTAACAAGCCTTTTTTAATATAGTCTAATAGTAACCTGGCCCTGGGGGCCACAGAGCTGGGAGGGCCAGGCCAGGACAGGGACCTTATATTAAAGCCATTTAACTCTACTGACTGCTTCAGAGTTGACCCTAAAAGGACCTTATCATACAGCAAACAATGCCTTCCTGTATCCTCCTGCCGTCAATCGGAAGAACAAGGCAGGGACCCTAAAAATCATGTGAGAGGTCTGTTCCATTTGTGTTTATAAGTTCTCATTGCTAACTATCTTTTTTGTCCTAAAAAGCAGAATGCAGAACAGGAACAAGTGGAATGTTCCCCGCAAATCCATACTCAAAGCTGTACATTTGAAGCCACAATGGCTGCATTCATTACTATTAAAGGTAGTCTATGCACAGTTATTAACAAAAATATCATTCCATACCTTCTTTGGAGTGATTGAGATTTAGGGTTTCATAAACATTATCTGCAGCTCTGTTTTCAAAATTAGCATAGAGATTCTGAATGTCCTCTTCTTTTTGAATGTCGTCCATAATGTTAAGTGGTGAACCCAACTCTCTCTCTCTGTTCTTCTACCGTTAGTTTGGCAGAAATCACGTCAGTGTTGAAGATGTGGGTGGTGTCTGTGTGTATGGGAAGCTATATTGGGAAGTTGACAAAGGAAGACATTTTTTATATCTAATTCAAATCTACATTTCCTATATCTTTAATGCTCTTGTAAAGACAAATGTTGGCACATAATATTGTTTATTTTCAACATTCCATGTGGCACATCCATGTTTCATTATCAATTATCAATTATTTTTGTCCAAATACCTATTACCTTTGTACATTAAAGAGTTTGATTGGCTAGTGAGAACTATAAAAAACACATTTATTTTTATATTTTGTTATAACAACAACTAACACGACTAAGAGCACTAGTATTCCAAGAAGATTTTCTTTTGAAGCCAAGCAAAAATTGAAGTTTAGAAAAAGTATATCCAAGCCAAACAAGCTTAAAAGTGTCAAAGTGTTGTGGCCATATTGGCCTTCTTCAGGGCATTAAGCAAAGAGACAGAGAATAAAATGGCACCTTTGGGTATAAGGTCATGTGCAACTGTGCAACACTGAGGACATAACTAATGCATAAAAACTATTGAACACGACACACACAGTGTGAATTAGATTCACTACTAGATAACATTCACATCGCAAAAATGGAGAGAAATCACACTCTTCATCCAATCCAGGAAAATGAGTGGCATTGAGTGTGCTGATCCTGTTGTAAAAGGTTGTTGAGTTGATTACCCACCCTTGCTTAGGTATCATTATAGCCATGACTTTCAGGGACGAGATGGAAGCATGTCCTGTGTGTTGGTAATGAGCAGCCATAGACTTGGTCTCTAGTCTGGATACTTGTCTTACTTGTCTGGACACTTGTGCCACCTTCACATTCACATCTGTAGGCTGCAAAGTATACATTTTACAAAAGAATTCAGAGAAAACAGATTTCCTTCATACTATACTGGATAATTATTCTTATATTTGGGTTAATGGAGTTAATGAATATTGATAGAATTTTAAGAATTGTAACTCTGTCACATTGAATAAAAAGAGAATGTTGTCAATGTAACAATGTGATAAGATTATATTTTCATGAAAGGGATTAGCTCCACTGTGAATGTAATTCTCCACCCAGAAGCCAGCCAATGGGTGCAAAACAAGCCCCCAAAGCAGTTGCCTTGATTTGTGTAAATAGACCCTCATCAAAAAGGACTTGGGACACATTGTTTGGATTATAGTCACATATTTCAATGGAATATAGTCACATTGATTAATAATCAGCACCTCTAAGCACACCTTTAAAGTTGGTGAATGTTTCTTGTGGTCTTGATGTTTGAGCTCACTAACCTCCATCCACAGTTTAAATTATGCACACACTATAATAGGCAGCTCAATGAGTCTGAGAGAAGGTTGGTTTGGTCATGGACATTACGCACTTCCTATAACCATGCTCCTCCCTCACATTAGATCTTTGCAGTATCTCATCTCAAGTAGAAAGAACACTACAAACTGCAGACTCAAAAGAAGGAAAATCTTTGTTGTATTAGAACTGTATATGGAAAGTATCATATAAGCATGTACCTCTTTGTTGTTGTTTTTTTTCTATGGGGTAAGTCAGCATATGGAAAATTACTTTTTCGCTTTTTCTAGTAAAGCAGGTAGCGTACATCTTGAAAACAACTTCAACAGTTGTACTATCCATATGTCTACATGTAACTATAAACTAGACCATTATTTCTGAAAAAAGGTAGGCCTAAATATATCCAGAGGGATTGTTTCTCATGTTTCTCCTAAATGTCTAGTTTTCTGTGGCTGCTGTTTTTTTATTTTCAGAATTGTGTTTAACAATGTCATCTGTACATATTTTGGTTTTCTGTTGAAAAGTCTCTGCCTTTGAAGCTCAGATCACACCAAGAAGTTTCAAACTACATTTTCACATCTTCACGTTCTGATGTACTACATACAGTAATGTCAGTTAATCCATAAACATGCCCCTTCCCTGTTTAGAATTCAGTTCTTCTGAAACTCAGGTCACTCCAAGATGGATCCCACTTGTTGGACTTGAGGGAGGCTCTGTTGTGTTTCCAGTGCCAGTCTCCAAATCTGCCTTTGCCAGTTTAGGACCTGATGGAGGAGGAAACACAATTGTAATAGTTGTGAATGGAATTGTTACAATTTTGAGGCCAGATTTTATCAATGATATTGGCCTGGACAGTCAGACAGGATACTTCACTTTTAACAAATTAAGGATCGGTGACTCAGGAAAATATGCCATAGAGAGCAAGGGGATCTCAGAAACAAAAACATACAATTTCCAGCTAACAGTCTATGGTAAGTAGGCCTATACAACACAGCAGCTACACTTTACGGTGACTAACTTTTCAGATGTCAGAGGCTACTTTACAATGACTAACTGTATCTGTCATCAAGACTGCACCAGGACATTTGCATTTTTGCATTTCACTTTATGTTATTTCAGTGATTCAGAAATTGTCTGCATGGGATCATCCCCTTACAGACATCCCCTTACTGCTCCCAGTGACGGTGCCTTGCATGGCAGCCGCCATCATTGCTGTGTGAATAAGTGAATACGGGGCAGACTTTAAATTGCTTTTAGTCCTCTAACGCTTCATACAATTCTGTGCGTAATGTGAAAACATTTTGATAGTTTTTTCAATTAGTCTTCACATCTAAAAGATTGAAAAATGCTGATATGCATTAAATGATAAAAACACTCTTTTTGAGACTATTCTTGATCATGACAAGTTTGGTGATGATGTTGATAAATATGAAGATGTTTGATGTTTGATGTCTTTAAAGTATCTTTTTTATCTTTTTGAAAAATGACTAATTTATATTTTTCCAGAGGAAGTTCCCAAGCCCCAGGTGACTCTGCATGACAGAAGCTCCTGTACTTGGATGTGCTCTGTGCTGAATGGCAGAGATGTGACTTTGGCCTGGTATGAAGAGAATGTGCTCTTGAACCAGACCAGCGGCTCAGACAGCAACATCAGTCTCAGTCTGCCTCTTCAGATAAGAAAATTCTCCACTTATGACTGTGTGGCTGCAAATCCTGTTATTAATCAGACATCACAGCTGTTGGACAGTGACATACCACATCATTGTGTTGCATCTCCAGCTCCAGGTATGACCGTTTTGGAGACAATAAGATGAAAACACTGCATTGGTGATATATGGTTATACAGCTGATTGCTTTATTCCATCTGCTCCTGTGCATTGCTGAGCCATTTTAGGAAATTAGGCAATTTTAAAGTTGCTGCTGTAAAAAAAAAAAAAAAAAAAAATCCTTCCTGGTTGGCTATGATGATCATCATTATTTATGACCATTGACAAAAGTTATTGATTATTAATGTGAAAATATATATATTTTTTTATTTTTCTTTTTGACAGTCAGTGAACGAAATCACACCATAATAATTTGTGTGACCGTTTTAAGTGTGGTCTGCGTCATATTAATTGGAGGATGTGCTCTATCTCTGAGGAAAAGGAGACATAAATACATTAAAGGCAGGTAGCTATTTGTTCATTTTCCTTTTTAAAGGAATGCATACTGTATGAAGAAGAGTTCAGTGAAACATAACTACTAAGTCCATCTTCAGAAATGGCCTATGCAAAGATCTGAATTTGAGTGTCAAATACAAACAAATCCAGCCAAAACCCTCCAATTGGAGTTGGTCTGATAAATTTCTTAAAAATATTTCTGTAAATTCATTGCAAATTGACATATTGTTTTGTCTCTATGTTTCATACTGGTATATTTTCAATGACTTGTCTGACTACCACACTTTCACTTTTTTTTTTTTTCATTTTACCTTTAGCTACAAACCCCAGACAGGTAAGTGTGACAAGGCTAACTGGCTATCATAAGCAAATATTCACACATATTTCATAATATAAGTAGGATAATGGCTGCTGTGTGCATGCTGGTATTTGAGTTATTCTACTGCCTGAGGGTCAGTTTTACCCATCCTCTCGATGAGCAGATGTAGGCCTCCCTACCCCCATGAGCAACAGGGTTAGAAGCATGTGGTCCATTTTCACTAAAGTAGCCTAGAGAGAGCAGAGCTAGAAACCCACAAGTTCCTGTTCACAACAGACATATCAGGGTGGCCACAGAAGATGAAATGGTGTAACAAAGCTCCTTGCTGAAGGATTGTGAAAAATATTCAAGTCCAGCATAGGTTATCTGGACAGTCCAGTTATAGTACTGTTAACAGCACTTCTTTTCTTCCCTGTCTTATTTGTGACATCCCCCACCCCTCTGCTGTTGTCTTTCCAGAGAAAAGGGCGATATATTGCAGCACTCGATGCAGAGATAGAAGAGTCATTATTGACCTCTGTTACGTATGTCTGTCTCACTGCAAGCTATGCTGGGGAAGAGTAAACACGGAATCAAATGAAAATTTCTGAACTGACGAATGATTTAAGAACTTTCAAATTTATAGTGTTACTACCTGAGGCACAATACTTTACTCATGATCCAGATGCATGAGGCTATTTTCTCTAAAACTAGACCCCAAAGAAGCAAGAGCAGAGCTAGAAAACCACAAGTTATTTCCTGTTGGCAACAGAAAGAAAGTGGGACATGCGTTTTGTTTCATCTATCCCTCCTGGGTGAGTCAACTGAAACACATTGTTAAAATCTGATAATCCTTACATCTATCTTCATTACCCTCTGAGAAAATTGCAACATTTCATTTGCAACCAGTTTCAGTGTCCATGCTCTTCCTCACTTTGCTAAATGCTTTTGAATGATATCCCCGTCCAGTAGCAGATCAGTTCACAGCATTTCTCAACAATCAACACTTGTTTATGCCAGGAATGACTTGAAACGTCAAACCAGTAGATTAGCTCACCTGCAGAAGATGGATACATGACAGAAAAACAACCAACAATGAAACATTATTCAAATTTAATGTGTTCAAATCTGTCACCACAGAATGATTGTTGCCTACTTTCTACATTTGTTTTTGTGAGACTGTCTCAGTGACCTGCAGAGAATATTGGTTAAATGTTGGTTTAAAACACATTATATATGTACCTAAAAGTGTTTCAAACCTTGAACAACTAAATGGGGGGCATGTAAAATTTGTGATTAGGAACTATGAAGGATGGAGAGAGATTGAGATTATGTTTTATACCATTTTCACATGAAACACAACTAAATTGAAGAAACTAGGCCTACAGGAGTACAGTACATTTAGCTCTTAGATAATGCTGCACTCTAGGGGTAGAATGGTGTATTTAACATACTGTAGTAAGGGTTTAAAGGGACACCAGGCAACATATTTTACTTTTAAATTACCAGCCTCAGCGTTACTTTGTTGATTATATCATTACGGGTGGAATGATGGCTCTCTCAGCTGCCCTTCTATGGATTTTGTGGGTTGAATGGGGTGTTGGGTTGATGAAATTGAAACTGAAAGTGGATATAACCGAAATCGCATTTATTACGGCTCATCAGACAACGTAACACATGGAAATGATCATCTCTGGTTTGTACCTTTTTGGCTTGCAAATAAATTCACATGGATTGGTGAGAATGTACAACTAAATAAATAAAACGCTGATGGACAGAATTGTACTAGCCCACTGGCATATTGCTGGATGAGTACTAACCAAAGATGTGTCTTTTAATTGTCTGTTTATTTACACAACACACACTCACACGATTGGTTCACAGTTTATTACTCTGTCATTCTCATATAATAGTGGAGATATTTACAGGTGATAATTTGGGGGAACATTTTGATGCTTTTGATAGTGTATAGTGTACACAACATAGTAGCCCTCTGCAAATTAACAATACATGGTACCCATGAAAAGATCTTGGAAAGATGAAAGTCTTGATTGGCCTATGACAATTTAATTAATAGACCTAGACGCTAAATTATGCCTGTAACAAACAGAACAACAACAATGAGAACAACTAGCAAGATCAAAGCAAAAATACTTCCTAGAATGCACAGTTTAAGAGAGCACAGTGAACTTGACAGTGAACCAGGGAGATGTGGGAGGGACAAACCCTCTTCAGAGTCCTGTATGCCCCCGCTCCTAAATGGCCTTGGCTCTGAATCAGGTCTACCCACTGGGATGCTAGAGAATAACTCAGCTGGACTGATGATGTTATAAAGTAGAGGAAACAGTGTGAAACTAGAGGTGAAGCCAGTCTCTATTAGGAAGGTCTCCAGATCCAAGTCAGGATGTTTGATGATCTGAATGAGGCTGTGACTCAGGAGGTGAGTGTGCTGACTGTCAAAGCCCTCGGACTGGTGTTGTGTGATATATACTTTCAGCAGCACATTGGGGGACTTGTGTCTTACAATGATTCGATCTCGATTGCTTTCATAGAAATTTCGTGACAAGCCATAATTCTCTCTCACATAACCGGGTAGGTCCAAAGCTTCTGGATACCTCTCTTCATTTAGATTGCCAACCTCGTAGTATGTCTCTCTTGAATTATGTGCATGTGTGAGTATCGGAAGAAATTCCTCAAAGTTGCCAAAGTGGTGGAAGCCGAAGTCCCCTCGTTCTGGATGACACTGTGCCAACATGTTGTTGTAGAAATCAAACTCCAAACACTCGTTGAGAAACCAGAAGAGAAGTTGTAAGCCATGTCTTGGAGAAGGTCGCCCAAATCCAGATTTCCTCAACTCCTCAAGGGTATGCAGTTTTGCAATGTGCTTGCTCTGCAACCGCACCATGTTCGTCTGTGAATAAAGCATATCATTGGGTTATGTGTAGGGAAACATCTGAAGAGTAAAACTATCACATAGTGAATACATACATAGAGGGAGCATTTTATTGTTCTGCCTTACAGTCTTACCTTCTTTGTAAATATCTTGTTTGTAGTTCCTCAAATGCAAATTATACAACAGTCATGTGTGAGAAATATTCCACTGGACTTTGTACTGAATATAACATCATAAAATGTTCTATGGCTTAATCTCAATGTCCTTAAGTCCCAAACCCTGAACCCTCAAAGACGTAATTGGTATGAATCAGCTAATCAAGGGTTTAGGGCTTAGTGATGAAATATGCATTCAGTCTATGTGTCCTGTGCCCCCTCCCCATACAACCTGTGTCACCAGTAAGCAGGGGTGCCGTACCAGCAAACTGGGGGTGGCAACTGAGAGTTTAAAAAATCCTTAAAAACAAGTTATAAAACAATCTTAAAACAACAATATGTATATTATAAAACACAAACATCATGCATACTGTCTGTTCTGTATTTCACACGTCAGAAAATGTACAACTAACAAACACCTCTAGGACTACAAAATTAAATCCATACACTTGACAAATAAAGCAATAAAGGCTAATAGCAGCTAGCAATACAATTGTGATTGAAGGCCCATAAACTGTGTGCCTGTTGAGGCATGTTTATTCCCATGGTGAGCACCTGCATGTGTAAAATAAGACTAAGATGAGTATGGTCAGTGGTGTGCTCTCTTATTAGTTGCAGTGAAACTGTCAACAGCCCAACCACAGTTAGACACCTGTGGATTTGTCATCCCTTCTTAAATAACCAACTATTGCATTGTACAAATATAATCTCAACATTAAAGAATTGACAAACAAACAGAAAGTGTCACATGAATTATACAATTGTCACAAAAATGAAACAGTGAAATCAGTAACAACCACTTATTTGCATTAAAAGTGGATTTAAAGCACATGAATCACAATACCATTTAACTTTTTACGGAATTTCATTCAAATATTTTGGCAATCAATGCACTTTTCACATGCTTATCATACTCTCTGTCATGGTCTTTGAAGCTCACAGATGAAGGGCATTGACCGAGAGCAGGGCACGTCATTCCACACCTGGAGGGTAGTTGAGTGGCCACCTCTTGTGGAGTGCTGAGGGTTTGTTGGTGTTCTTCTGACGAAAACGACACAGTCCTCGTTTCCATCACTATTGTTAGGCTCACCCGCTCTCCACATTCTCAAACTATGACAAATATCGTCATGTACAGTATTAAGATTATGATTGTGATGTTATTATGATTGATTTAAGAGGGATGTTTTATTGTTTGAAAATGACCGGACTTTAAAACAGATGGGCATTTATGCAGCTCACCTCTCAGTGAGTGGGGTACCATCCACCCACTTCCAGACTCCCTCTGACTCTGTGTCACTCAAGCCAATCCAAATCTCCTCTTTGTCAACCTTCATGATGTCATTTAAGAAAATCGGTGGGAAAACAATAGCAGAGATGGTTGGAAGCTAAAGCATCTTTGAGGCAGTTCAGTCTCACACACAACACACCCCATCCCACTCTCCTCTGTGCCTCCCAGTTACCTGTTCCTCTTTGCTGTTGATGACAACCAGGTCTCCATCTCTCTCTCTGCAATATTTTCTGCTCTCATTCCATATTCTCCCAGTAGCATAGACAAAATAGCAGCTAGTGCTATACTTCCACCAATTATCTGGGCAGCGGTCTCTCTCTTGAGAATGAATAACAGAGATAAAAAGAATGACATATGCAACCCACACTATCAGTACTATGTACTTTCACGAGTTAAAATTACATACCTTTTCTTTGATAAGGTTTAACTCACCATACTCAGATATTATTTTCCGAAGCCTGTTAGTCTCTTTGGTCAAGTTGTTGTTACTGATATGTAACTGGCCTTTTTCATGTCTCAGTTTGTTGACAGAAGATTCCAACAGGTCTATATTTTGGCTGAGATTGTGGAGACTGTTCTCTAATTGATATCTGACTGCTGTGTGCCTGACACAGAAATAAACAATAGAAGCAGTGGCCGCTACACACAGCAGTCCAAGACACGCTGACAGAGGAACATAGACATTTCTCTTTGTTGAAACACCTGCAGGACATATATCATTGATCATACTGTTAAAATATTGTAATGGAACATAGTTCAAACCAAAAAATAGCCTATAATATTGTTACGGGATAAACTATTTTGGGGGGCTAACAATTATGTGTAAAGTTAAATAGCAAATAAACGTTTTCTTGCCTCTTTTGATTGATGCTGGTTTTAATTGTAAGGTGTCATAAACAGCATCTTGATCTCTTTCACTCTTTTGAAGGTTGGTGTAGTTGTCCTCTGAGAGGTGATCCATGGAATGCATTGTTCAGACTTTCTGATTCTTTTCCTGTTTCAAGCTTTTGTTGTCAAGTGTGTGGGGGTGTGTCTGATTTTTTTGCTTTGCGGTTATAGTGTCTTATTTAAGAGAGCAGATCGTTTTTTTTTTCTTCTGCAAGCATTAAACATGTAAAGGTTCATCTGTGATTTAATGCCTAAGGACCCTAAGAATCAACAGCAGTGTCTGGCATCCCAGACAAAAATAACTGCAGTTCTGTTAACTCATGGCCTAATGGCAGCAGCCACAGATACTCAGTGAAGATCAGTGAAGTAAAAATGACTGCTGTTACTGTATATTGTTCTGTATATTCACAGAGCTGAACATTTTCCAAGGACCCCCTCATAATCGCCATAGAATTAACCTATAAGGAATATTCCACTTTTTTATGGATTAACTTATTCAACCCATTATCTGGAGTTAGTGGGTAAAATCATTTTTGTCTCAGTGCTTGGATTTTCCTGTAGTCTGGTAACCCCAATTTGACCATTTTAGCATATGCGCTGCATGGAATGTATTAGCCAGATGGCAAAATTACATTCCAGTGCTCATGCTATAAGATAAAGCTTAAAGGAAAGTACCGGACTGAATTCAAGCATAGCCCTGTTGAAAGAGCATGCTAAATGCGCTAGTTAGCGAGTGGAACAAAATAATTTGGTACAGCATAGACCGAACGCGAACGCAGAAGCGAACAGGCACTTTACACTGAATCAATGGGACCTGACTATTGGAAACCGAAAGTAAGATCTGAGGTTACATTGACTCAATGTAAAATGTTTTGCGTTCACGTTATGCTGTTCGAAATTCTTTCATTTCATGCGAAATATATTGCTGTTAGAAGTCTCGTGCAGCAGGGCTATGCTTAAACTTACTCCGGACTTATGATTTAAATTGGGGTTGCTAGGAAAACGCACACACTGAGACCAAAATGCTTTTACCCACATACTCCAGGCAATTTCATAAAAAGGTGGAATATTTGGAATATTCCTGTAGCCTAATAAAAGCTAGTTAGATGCTTTGGACATAAGAAGCTAATCATTTTTTTAAAAATTCACAGACACAAAGGCAATGTGCTGCGGAACCTACTTTGAGAATTTATACTACAGTCCAGGGGTGGCCAAATATATTAAAAAATATGAACATATGAAAACACACTAATGACTTTGCAGTTTGCACACATCACTCCTCAGCTCTCATGCATTACACACTGGACCACAGAGAAAGAGAGAGAGAGAGAGAGAGAGAGAGAGAGAGAGAGAGAGAGAGAGAGAGCTTTAACACATCTTACTCCCACTAAACTTGATTTTTAATTTTTAATCTCACATCCTAAAGTTCTATTGAGAGACCAGTATTACCTGCCTTGCCCTCCCCCCCCCCCCCCCCCCCCAACACACATGTAAACACCATCACTGTCATCACCCCCTCCCTACATGCAGTAGCACCCCCCCCCCCCCCTCCTGGTTTCCTAACCAACCCTCTCTTACTGTATAATCTGCACTTTATCAGCCTTCCTAGGCTGACACCAGACATAAATTCACCCTGTAACTGACTAACAAATTTAAGACAACTCTCAACTGAACCTATTTTTTTCTGTAAAAAACAAATCTGTACAAATCTGAGCTTGAAATGATTCAAAGGCTGCACATTTCATAAGCATGGCATTTTCCCGCATGCTCGTCACCTACTGCGCGTTCACGAGAACCACTTTGCTGCGTAATTTGCGCGCCGCTCGTAGTTGTGACACAGGGACTAGCTACCCTTATTGGGTTCAGCGAGGATACATGTTCCGATTTCAGGTAACCTAAATTTACTGTATTTTTTTGTCATCAGTAAAAGTACGAGTGCTCGAAAATTAACAAAACACGTGCGGAAATGACTTGGGTTTTTCCTGTAGTGCTGTGCCTTTGTTTATCGCTGCTCACAGCCACAACTAGCCAACGTTAGCTGTAAAAATTCCTAATGTTGCGTGCGGCCTGTGAGCAGCAGCTCTTCCATGTCACCTTATCCGTATATGGCTTACAGGCCTGGGCAGCCACGCACAGCTAATGCCGGTTCTTATGGGTGGCATAGTACCATGTACGGTTTAATGTTGAAATACTAAGTATAACTCAGAATCGTTATCCTGAAAGCCCAAAGATAGAAATACCTTTGATGTTACGTCAAATGCATAGTTAGCTTGCTAGTTAGCTATGTGCTGCATGCTAGCGAGCTATCGGTCTGTATTTAGAAGCAAACAAGCGGTCTGTCTCTACGTCGCTGAATTCAGCTTTGGGAAACCAGTGATTGTGATGGTTTTGTTTAAGCTTTTTGTCAGTGTATTGGTTATTCGTGGGGTAATTCCTTTATGATGAAGAGTCGAAATGGGGCAGCCAGGTTAGCCACGTTAGCAATTTCCCTTGACCCACTCACGCTATGTAAGCAGCCAGCGATTGTCGTTCTGGTAAAGCGCGAAATATCAGCCTACATAAACCCCAGACCTCTAACCTTTGATTCACCATGGCTATAACGTTACGGTTGCTCTCTTCTAAAGCTGAGGTTTTGGCCTATTGCTGGATGTTGTAAGACCAGATCTTAAACCTCTACCTTTCTTGAGGCCCTTACTCACTGATACACTCTCTCTCTTTCCCAATGAATCATTCTCAGTCTCTGGATGAAGATTGTACTTTGGAGGAAGAGGAGGAAGGGCTGGTAGAGGAGGAGGATGACATCGACCAATTTAATGATGACACATTTGGGGCCGGTGCTGTTGGTGAGTGCAGAGACATTTTGAACAATTTTGTGCTGTAAGGGCACTGTTTTGTAGGAGAGAAAATTGTCATCAAGAAAGATGTGTCTAGATGCCTAATAAGTGGGGTTTATTGCAGATGATGACTGGCAAGAGGAGCATGCTCGCTTGGCGGAACTAGACGAGAGGGTGCAAGATGGGTTCGCTGGGGGAGATGCATCCAGTGCCTCATTGCCACCTCCGGCAGACAGGGTTCCGCACCCCTCCTCTTTGCCCCGTCCCTCCGCCTCCACACTGCCTCCTCCGGGCCTTGAAGAGAGGGGTGGTATGGATCTGGCCGAATCCCTCTCCCGTCTACTCCTGGGGTCAGATCCTGCCATCGCTGGAGTGGGTGCCGCAGAACCGGATCGATCTCGCTTCCCACCCATGCCTCAAGCCCAGGGCCCTCCCTCTGGGCTTCCTCCTCCACCACATTCACTGCTAAGCTACCAACAGCACCAACACCTCCTGCACAGAGGGGGAGCCCCATTGCCACAGGTGAGCATTGCCGTAGCGTGGAACCTAGCCTAACATTCATACGTGCTCTGCTCGTGGCATAGACCTTTTTGTTTTCTTTCTGGACACGTCATGTATCTGGCTGTAGTAAGTGTACAGATACAAAGCCTGTCTGGTAAGAAATGACTAGGCTAATGATTGGTAAACAAGACCTGTGAAACATGCTCACATTACCTTTGTGAAGTGAGTTAATTGTGATTGTGACTGGGGCACACCAAATTTCATGCTTCTTGTTTGTAGTGAGCGCTTTTCCCAGGTTTACCGTAAGGCCTTATTTATGCTCATTCAAATCAGATCATCGTGCCTTCATATACTGTAGTTATGTGTCTTTCAATAAAGACACATGACTATATCCCCAATGGAAATGACAGACCCCACAGTCACAGTGGGCGTTGGATTGGCAGTCAGGCTTTGTCTTGGCTTCCCGCCATGACAGCAGAAAGATTTTCCAATCTTTCAATAAAGTTTTGAAATCGGCACTTCGTCAGAAGGCATTACTTGTATAAGCTTGTATATGATTAGTCTATCACATACAACAGAACAACTGGCTGGCAGAAAAAGTAATTTTCTCTTAAATAATTAACATAAATAACTGAGCTATTGAAAGGTGCTTTGTGTCTCCCACTATTCACAAAATGATATATTTTTCATCATTATATTGGTATATGGGTAGACTACTTTCCTTCCAGCTAGTGTTTGATTGTGTGTTGGTGACACACAGTAACACAGCATTGTGAAAGGTGAACATTTCTGTGGATACAACTAGTTTTTTCTGCATGTTGATGGATGGCACAGACTGTAGAAATTACATATTTGACTTATTTGTTATCATAATATAGTCATCATATACAACAGACAAAAACATTTCAGGGTGAAGTGAGAGACATTTTATTAGTTTTTGTAGATAATTGTACTTTCAGTGTTGATACTTTGAAGAGCATCAAACAATGGCACTCACAGATATGTTGTGAAGCGCGTGTGTGTGTGCGCGTGTGTGTGTGCGCGCGCGCGCGCATCCGGAACGGCAACTTTTCCAGCCTGCTTGAACGTATCAAAATTCTGCTCCCCAGCAAATGTTCAATCTTTTCATAATGTTGCGATACTTGTAGTCCTGATCACACCGGCATTCTCCTTTAAGTGATAGTCATGAAGATGTGTCACTGAGTATAACTGAATGTCTCTCCTAGGTGAACTCTCACAGCATATGGGAAAACAGCATGGGATTTGGACCTGTGAGTGTTTCTCCCGGACTGGTCACGCACATGGAGGTAGGCTCTAGGAATTCTCAGTCTGTCTAGCGAAATGCAGCAGCAGTGTTTTTAAATGACTGCTTTAACCCACTTGTTGTTACAGCTTCCTTGATCCCTCTTTGATTACCTCCTACAGGACAGTCCACTGATGTCCATCATCAAAGAGGTGGGGCTGCCCAAAAGGCCTCCTCCAATCAGGGGTGACGATGGCCTAGATTTGTCGGAGAGGGTGCCGCCTCCCCGTTCCTCATCCCCGGTCATCGGTAGTCCACCTGTGAGAGCCGTACCCATTGGAACCCCTCCCAAACAGCCAATGAGCCATGCCCTCAACCAGCAGGTCAGTCTATTACAGATAAGGCTGGCATTGTGATCAGTATCCTATAAGAGCCATTTTTGCTTGTCCTGTGATCAACCCCTTTTAGGTGTGTCCAGATTGTCCCTGTTTACGTCTTTTTCCCTTTCGGTGTGTTGCTAGACAATAGTGTTTCTGCAAGTCAATGCTAATATTAGTCAGTGTTTGAATCTCAATGCCCCTCCCCCTGCCTAAGCCTTTATTACAAATATGGCCTCAAGCAGCACTTCATTTAAGTCTTTGAGAGTTCAGGCCAAGGCTCAAGACGCTTGGCTTTCAGTATGTCATGTTTGTTGTGTGTTTATCATTGGAGTAATTGTATGTGTCTCCTGTCTAATGATGGGGGTGTTCTGACCTTAGATGACCCCATCCCTTGTGTGTGTCTTGGTTGATGGTAGATTTTAGCGACAGTCCTGTTCTCTCCCTTCAGATCCATTGCCCCACTGCGGTTCACGTCCGAGCCCCAGTCCAGCATCGTTACCCCCTCCCTTCCCCGAGCGCCTCTCTCCTAACACCCTCCTCAACATCGCTGTGAGTTTCCCCGAGTGCGGTTCTCTCTCTCTCTCTCTCTCTCTCTCTCTCTCTCTCTCTCTCTCTCTATCTCTATCTCTATCTCTCTATCTATCTCTATCTCTATCTCTATCTCTCTCTCTCTCTCTTTCTCGCTCTCTCTCTCTCTGTCAGTCTGCTCCTTTCCTCTCCTGTGTTAGCTCTAGTGGTTAGTTTTGTCCTGCTGCTACATGGATGTTTATTTTCTATAGATGATAATGAATTGCTCTTATTCTGTCAACAATGGTGATGAAAGCTGAAGAATCAAGCATGTGTAGAGCATAGAGAACAGGTTTTCATTACCCTTTCCAATGTCAAGTTTGTGCTGTGTGTGTGTGGGTGTGTGTTCTTTATTTTCTTCTGATGTCTACTTGATCTTTCCAGAACTCCCCTCTCTGTCGGCCTCCATTTCCTGCTGGGGTGGGACCGGTCCTCTCTCAGATCCAGCGGGCTCAGCTGCTCAACTCCCAGGTCTGTCACAGACCTGCACAGGCAGGAGAGGAGAAATCACACTTACTGAATAGGAGCCCATCTGCCCCTGATCTTATAAGATTATAATACCCCCTCACACATACACAAGAGTCTGCTAAATGCATACATTTGTTTGTCTCTCTTCCAGGTGGGGCCCTTTCCCAGAGGTGGTCCCGCTCCTCCTCCCATGTTGCCAGGTGGAGGTGGGGGTTTTAGACCATTTTTCAGCCAGCCTCCTCCCCGAGTGGGCCCCCATGCCCCCCCTCCCAACCACAACCCCATCCGGCACAACACTACACACCTCCACCCCCAGCACCGACGCATGCTCACACAGAGGATGCAGAGCAGGGGGTCAGTATCCTCACTGCACAACAGAAAAGACTGAGAGATAGTGTGGGCTTACAGCTGGATATGTAATTGTGATTCTAATTCCTTTGAGAAATCACAAACCTATTCTCAATAGGCAAAGAGCATTTTCAAACCATTTATCCCATTAATCCTTTCCAAATGTGGATGTTTATTTTGTGTTGAACACGCACTGCATTCCTATGTTGTCTACATGTCTGGTGCTTATCTGTGTGTTTATGTTTTTGTGTGTCAGTGACCGTGGTGGCAGAGGAGGGGATCGGCGGAGTAGGGACCCCTACAGTAACCTGATGACCCAGAAGGAGAAGGAGTGGGTGGCACGCATCCAGATGATGCAGCTCCAGAGCACTGACCCTTACCTGGATGACTACTACTATCAGGTAGCCTAGCCGCAGCAGTCATAATCTTACCTGGATGACTACTACTATCAGGTAGCCTAGCCACCGCACTCATAATCTAACCTGGATGACTACTATTTACTTTACTTTACTTTACTTACTTTATTTTTTCAGGACATTGCACATTGATGAACATGTATACATGTAAATGTGCCAGATTATAGCACAATGGCTAATTTCCATCTGGTGTCCAAAGTAGGCAGGTTAGATGTTAGCAAGCAGAGAAATTAAAAGCAGAAGCATACACTTTTATACAAGAAACACTGTTAGTAAAAGAAAGAAAGAAAAAGTACACATACACTGTTAGTAAAAGAAAGAAAGAAAAAGTACACATACAAAGACAAAAACACATGTTAATACAAGAGGAATGAGATCCTAAAATAAGGAAATGTATTAGTGGTGTGTGTATTTACATGCGGGTGTTAACTAGAGATGCATACATGTGTATTTACATGCGGGTGTTAACTAGAGATGCATACATGTACTACTATCAGGTAGCCTAGCCGCCGCACTCATAATCTAACCTGGATGACTACTAATATCAGGTAGCCTAGCCACCGCACTCATAATCTTACCTGGATGACTACTACTATCAGGTAGCCTAGCCACAGCACTTATAATCTTACCTGGATGACTACTACTATCAGGTAGCCTAGCCACAGCACTCATAATCTTACCTGGATGACTACTACTATCAGGTAGCCTTGCCGCTGCACTCATAATCTTACCTGGATGACTACTACTATCAGGTAGCCTAGCCGCAGCAGTCATAGTCTTACCTGGATGACTACTACTATCAGGTATCCTAGCCGCAATCATAATAATTTCATCCTAACTGAAGTGGAGCAGCTCATGTGGTCCACATGGATGGTTTGGTTATAGTGGGGCAGTGAGTTTTAAAACTGTCATTTCTGCTGTGATCTCAGAGTGCTGGTTAGATGCTAAGGTATTAGTAGGGGCTGAAGCAGAGCGTTCCCTGAATTAGTACTGTAGCAAATGCAATGTGTAATGGAGGCACTATGGTGGCTCTAGCCTGGCTAGGGAAAGCGAATGTGCAGCAAATTGGCCCTAGTTCAAATGGGTTTAATTTTTGCTGAGTTTAGGATCACAGAATAGACTCCAATAGATGTTCTCGCCATAAAACAATGTGGATTCTCTCTAAAGACGGCTTATTTGTTAATTGGACGCGATGATGATGATGATGCATTTCCTTGTGTGTAGAACTATTATGAGAAGATGGAGAAGCGTTTGGAGCGGGACAAAGACAGCATCAGGAAGGAGCCAACCACCAAACTCATCACTCCTCAGGTGGCCAAACTGGAGCAGACCTATCGCCCAGGTAACCATCAGGGCCCCTCCCATCAGCACTGGTGGTTTTGTAGAGAGTGCTATAACAAGTGCTGACCTCATTAACATTAGTGGAGTTGGATTCACTTCCATGCACTCTTATGTGCACATAGGCAAGGATTCTGATGGCATTCTGATGATGATGCCAAGTCACACATTTTAATGATGGCTCTTTGATGAAATGTATGAACAGGAAGTACACTGCATAATGACTGATAAAGCAGCATATTTGGGGAAAATCTTAAACTGGCAGTTTAAAAGCTAAAGACGAGATGACCACAGACATGTAAAACATCTGTAATCGTCTTGAATGTTGTAAATGATGTCACTGAATTATTATTTATTTTTTTCCCTCTTTAGTGCAGTTTGCTGGTTCTCTAGGAAAGCTCACCGTCTCAAGTGTGAATAATCCCAGAAAGATGATTGATGCAGTGGTTACCACTCGCACTGATGATGAGGTTCGGAGGTCTTCTTAACACTTTTTAAACTCCATTACATTCATATGTTTCTCTATTTGTCTTTAATGTATAACAGCAGACCACAATGAAATTTGTGCTTGTAGTTGTCTGTGTGTTTGATGTTCTACATATCTCTTCCAACATCAACAGGAGAAGAGGGAAAAGCAAGTGTGGAACAAGCGGCGGCAGATTCTCTACACAGTGGAAAAGGTGAGGTTTTTTTGGGGGGGGGGGGGGTATTCAGTTGGCAGCCTGTGAAGAATTTTGTACCGGCCCTTGAAGTGCTATTACATATAAGCATATGAGAAGGCACCCCCCAAATATTAGTTAGTTAGCCAGCCATGCATGTTAGGAAGCTGTTGTAAGGATACATCTATTCATATAGGTAAAGATATTTGCTAAAATTAGAAAACCAGGCAAGCCCATTGGTACCACTTGTAACAGACAGTACTTGCATGAGTGGAAGGGTGTTAAATTCTGCTCCAAAAGTCAACCATCTTTAGGCAAAGGAAGTAACTCGGTTCTGAAATGCTAAATGTGATGCTAAATATGATATAGGCTAAAAGCTGATGTACTGGATGTTCAGTCTGCTGCTATGCACAGTCTCAGTACAGACATGCACAGTAAAAACAAAGGCACCTTTATTTGGCCACTGGTTCCTGCACCAGTTACACCAGGAACCAAAGTGCTTGCCTTGCCCTGGTCCATACAATTATTTGAGATCATGACACATTAGCATCAGAGGGCTTTGCATCGCCACAAAAAAGGCCATACAAAATCGCCCAGTTCAGCATACTTTTTCTATTGCTGCTGCTTAACTTGTAAGAATCTGTGGACATCCAAATCTCAAGCATACTGTGTCTTTGGCAAACTCTGCACAATTTCCTTTTCACTTGATTTCTCTAATATTTTCCACGTTTGCTTCCTTGGCTTATTCAAATGATTAATGAATCAGGCGTAGGTTACGGTCAGTTGATATTCAAAATGTACTCTTGCACGTTGAAAATATGCAACCCTTCTTAGGTTCTTGGTTTTATTCTTGGCATGAATTTCTAATCGAATAGCCCTGTTCTAGGGTTAACTGAAATTTACCTGGATTCTCCAACATACTGTATTCATCATTGATGTGGATGTTGTTAAGATGACTGCACATTCTCTCTTGTGTGCCACCTGGCCTCTCCTGTCTGACTGCTTACGTGTTGTGTGTTCAGATGTACAGTCTGCTGCTGGAAGTGCAGGACTTTGAGAAGAAGTTTCTGCAGACCCCCGAGGAGCAGAGAGAGGCCCTGTTAGAGCAGCACAAGACTAACACACTGCAGCTTTACAACTCCCTCAAAGAAAAGGAGTGGGATGACCGGTGAGTCACAGTGCAGATGGAGCATCATGGCGACGCTCTATGAATCCTTCAGTCTAGGCTTGTTTATTTAGTTTATTTATTATTCACCATGCTTTGTTTGTTGGTGGTAGAAGATTCATCAAATGTTTGTAATTGCATGTCTGAGATGAGTGTTCTCCAGGAATTTCCCATTTTGAGATATAGCATATGTGTAGCCTAGAAATCTAGACATACCCATGCTGCGGCAAATAAATGTGCTCTGCCTGTACATCTAATAGCAAGCCAAAGGGAATTTAGTTGGTCAGACACTGTTGGTGTTAACTAATTACAACGTTCTATGTGTTTAGAAAGTTGTAGGGTGGGCTTTGTCGAAAACAACAGCCTTTTGAATTGGTGTTCTGTTTACATCTTGTTCGTTGCTCTGATTGGTCATAGCGCTGTCCTATTGCGTGCAGAGGCATATAGGATTACAGAATGGCTTTTAAGATTGTAGGTGCACTAAAAGGTGAAATTTCACATTTTGCCATAATTTGACAATATTGTTCCTCACTTGAAACCTTGTTTTATGGTCATGAAATGACAGTAATTGAAAAATGTACCCATGTTTTTCTTGCAGTGGAGAGTCACAAATGTTATGTTATAATTTGCATATATGCATGTTATAATTTCGGGCCGAGTGATCTTTGTCTGAAGGTTTGAATTTGCCATTCTTTCCTGTGTGTTGTCCAGAGTGAGTGATGAACAGTGCCTCATGATCATGTCCGTGAGGAAGGGCAAACGCCTCGTCTCCAGGCTCCTCCCCTGCTGCCCCCACCTCAAGCTGCTGCTCTCGTCATGGGCATTGCTCGAAATATGCCAGCCCTCGCCAAGAAAGACAAGCAGGACCAGGTATGGATATTTATTTTGGGCTTGTAGGGGGTGGTTCAGAGGTTTGACAACTGCAACAACATTCTGCCAGAAAATCAACACATTGTGGTTCTTTTGTCTCTAAATAAAGTAATTTTGTTGTGGTGTTTGTCCTAACTAAATGAAAAACTATTGTGTCTACTGCCCTAGGTCCTTTGCTGGTTAGTTGAGCCAGTTGCTGTAGTAATCCAGTCCATGTCCAGTTCCGCCCTCACAGACCTCCTGCAAGAGTTGCAAGGCAGCGAGGGTCAGCTTCCCAGAGTACTGCAGAATAAGGTACAACCATCACCAGCTTTGCTGCATTTAGAAAAGACCTGTTCTTTTCTCAGTTTGGTTCTCTATGCTCTTCATCCAAGTGTGTTCTCACCAAAGCGGTCTGTTTCTTTTTCCCCCAACACCACCCTCTGTAATTAGTTTGGAGTGACACTGCTCTACCTAATTCTGAGTGAGGGAGAGAGAATGCAGAGCTCTGATCCAAATTGTCAACTAATGGATGATAATCGATGGTAAGTGTGTATGAGAGTGAGTCAACAATCAACATGCATGCATTTTATTTGTTATGAATTTGTATGACAGGAGTACATTGTCTCATTTTGTGACTTGAACAATAATATTTTGACTTTTTTTTTTCCCCCTCGTAGGACGGAGTTGGTGTTCTCAGTGACTAGAGAGCTGTTGAAAGTCCCCTCCTCATCGCTCTCCCCTCCTCTCTTCACCCCTCCCAACCTTCTTTCACTCTTCTCTCGCTATGTAGACCGCCAGAGACTGGAGCTGTTACAGGAGAAATTACAGTGAGACATCCCTCCTCTTGTCTTTTTGATTCTCAAATTTGTAATGCCAAATTGTATATGTCTGCAGTAATGCGCTCAAATTCCTCATGGCTCCATCCAATGAATCCAGCCTTGTATGGATAGATGTATGGATGCATGTACTGTATGTATGCAGTGTCCACAAGAACAGACAGTTTCTAAATGATTTAGTATTGATGTGCTGTAGTTGACAAGTGGGTTTTACAAATAGTAGATTGCTGGGGAATGAGCTTTCATACAGTGTTTTCACCCCCCCTCTCTTAAAAAAAAAAAGAAAAAAACTTCACATCTCAACAATGAATTGATGATTTTAAGACTGTTTTCTAAAATATGGTATGATTGAACCTTGCCTCAAGTTGAACTTTTGTTTGTTTCTCTGACAGGATCACTGCATTATCCAGGTAGAATTGACTTCAAGACGTCGAGTCCTTTATTCAGAGGCTGACTGTTAGTGTCCAAGTGTTCATGTGTGAGTGAATGAGTTGAGTGGCATCGGGAGGGATTAGGGTTGATTTTAATCCATCAGAAAACTATTGTCACTTTCTTTCTGTTTTTCTTTGTGTTAAAGTAGGTGTGTGTCAGAATGTATGAGTGTGTGAGTGAGAGAGAGAGACACATGAAGGTTGAGTGATGAAGTGAAATCAGCATTTTTAAATCTTGTTAACATTGACGCCTGTGACAAAAACATAAAATTAAAAAGTATTTCTATTGTTTAAAATTCCAAGTGTTAATGTATTTTGTATGTGTATTCACTATTGTTTTTTTATTTATTATTAAATGGCCACTGTTTCAACAGATCTTGAAAATACTAGTTAAATACAGGATTGTAACAACAAAATTGTTTGTGAACGACTGAAAGATAAAAAATATCCTGGGATCTTGAGAGGGTTTGTTGTCATTGTGACCAAGTTAAGGTAGATTTAATGTGATTTCGTGAAAATTGCTGAGGATTCATAAAAACAAATGTCCTATTATTCCATTAGTGCATTTTTGCTGCATGATTACAGTGGCAGTGCATTTGAAAAAAGGCATTTTTGAAAATCCTACAGGGGTTAAATGACTGACAGTAGGAAAAAAAATGGGGGAAATTTGGGAAAAATGAAACTAAAAACAAGTTTCTGCTTCTCACTCTGTTTTATCAATTCAGTTAGGTGCCCAATAACAATATGCCCACCAACAAGTGTTTCAGAATTAGTTTTGATACTTCCAATGTTTCTCTCTCATTGGTTCCATGCATGTGTTGGCAACTCTCCACCTTCGGATTATCAGATATCTACATCGATCAGTTTCTTTGTCCTCAATAGGGTTCATATTGCAGCTACAGCTAAAGGCTGCGTCTGACGGTTTAAAACGAAGCTCCGCCCGAACAGGGACTTGAACCCTGGACCCTCAGATTAAAAGTCTGATGCTCTACCGACTGAGCTATCCGGGCTCTTCTTGCACTATTTCGAGCTAAATTCTTGATTGATATATCAAAATATCACCGTTACTGTCCGACAGCCTTCTGGGCTATCTTTTACCTACATCTGACGTGAGTGAGGTAAGGCTATCTTGCCCAAATCCCAAGAATTTATGATTGAATTCAATCGTTGGTAGCATATCCTGCTAAGTCAGACTGCAGATCCGCGACGGGACGGTTTTAAATATGAGTTGTGTGACTCCATCTTTGCAAGAAGTTGCAATGCTTCGCAAAAGATTCAACATGTCTCGCAGCTCGGAGTTTTATAGTTTTTATGTTTATAGAACGTCGCAGTCTGTCCACCGCGAGCTTCGGCCTGTAGCTAAAAGTTGCCATAGGCTACTTGGCTAACAGCGAACTGCACGTTAGCAGGCTTCGGCGAGGTTAAATTTGAGTCTGGGACTAAACCAGAGCAACTCTCACACGGCTTTCAAACAGTAAATCTTACAACACATACACACACATCCAAACAGTTGTTGGAACACAAAACGCAAACAACAGGAAGAATCGTCACGCAACATTGTAGCGTGACGATTGTTGTTAGTAGTTCGACTGACGTTACAAAGTGTTATTGTTGCATTGACACATTGTTGCATTATGTTCTTTCAACATTGTATCTAATGACATCACATTTGCATCGCTGTGACAAAACTTTGACAATAAATGGCGAACTTTATCTACTTCTGACCAGTTTCTTGAAGGCGTGTTCTTCTCTTAGCAACAGGTGGCTCCGTGGCGCAATGGATAGCGCATTGGACTTCTAGATTAGCTCTACTGGAGTGATTCAAAGGTTGTGGGTTCGAGTCCCACCGGAGTCGCACTTTTTCAGCCTGAGAAGTTGTATTCCATTAGAATACACAAGTCGAGTACTCTACCTGATAGAGCCCTCAGCGCCTCTGCTTTGTAAAACCTCTCAGAAAATGCGACATAACGTCAATTAGGCTGCACACTTCCAAAATGCAGTCAATTTGGCATGGTCAATTGAACCACCCTGCTACATCACTACCAGTCTTCAAAACTAAGGGATAATGTTAAGCTACTTAACTTCACATTCACATGAAGTAGGTTTAGGCTATCAACGCCAACCTACCCCCACCTCCCGTCCTCTAAAAATTTGAAGACATTTCTGACTTAGCAAAGTTCACTACCAAAACATTGCCGATTTTAGCCTAGCCTAGCCGCCGACCCTCTTTAACGTTACGTCCACTTTTTTTTGCAGCAGCTCAACATTCATGGCCTTTTTAGGCCTAATATTCAAATCTAATCAATTCAAGTGGGCTATATTTAAACAGAAGCGCCGTTTACAATAAATTGTCTGGTATACTGTATCAACCTACCTTGGTACTACAATATTTGCAGCCAGATTATTAGCCTACCTCGAAATTGCCGAATTTGCCTACTACATCCTGTCGGGGATGTTTTCAGCTGACAGTTTATCTGGCTCTGATCTGGCTGGTGATCTACCGCCATCGTGTGGTAGCCTAGGCCAGGGGTTCTCAAACTTTTTGGGCCGGGGACCCTTCATGGAGCCAAAATTGTTTCAAGGACCCTCCTGATCACAAAAAAATGTATTTGTTCTTTCAAATGAAACAGTTTTAAAAAGCTATACATGTGGAAAAATATGATAGAGCAAAAAGTGTGTTTCTGTTGGCCTATTGTTATAAAAATGCCCAAGGAAAGTTTTTCAGTAGTCTTTATATCCCTGTAACAGAGGTAAATTTT
>JAODXP020000004.1:14474857-14497301 GCA_027497455.2 Sardinella longiceps | reverse complement strand
CTGTACTTGGATGTGCTCTGTGCTGAATGGCAGAGATGTGACTTTGGCCTGGTATGAGGAGAATGTGTTCTTGAACCAGACCAGAGGCCCAGACAGCAACATCAGTCTCAGTCTGCCTCTTCAGACAGGAAAATCCTCCACTTATGACTGTGTGGCTGCCAATCCTGTTATTAATCAGACATCACAGCTGCTGGACAGTGACATACTACAACATTGTATTGCATCTCCAGCGCCAGGTATGACAGTTTTGAGGACAATTAGATGAAACTGCATTGGCGATGTATTGGTTTTATATCTGCTTTATGCTATCTGCTCCTTTACATTGCTGAGCCTTTTTAGGAAATGCAATTTTTAAGTTGCTACTATAGTAAGAAAAAAGTGGCTATGATAATCATCATCATTTATGAACATACATGAAGTTATTGATTACTCTGAAAATATATACATATTTTTTTATTTTGACAGTCAGTGAACGAAATTACACCATAATAATTTATGTGACAGTTTTGAGTGTGGTCATATTAATTGGAGGATGTGCTCTATGTCTGAGGAAGAGGAGACACCAATACATTAAAGGTAGGTAGCTATTTGCTCCATTTTTCTTTTTAAAGGAACGCATTCTGTATGAAGAGTTCAGTGAAACATCTTCAGAAATGGCCTATTATGCAAAGATCTGAATTCGAGTGTCAAATAAAAACAACTCCAGGCAAAACACTCCAATTGGAGTTGGTCTGATAAATTTCTTAAAAATATTTCTGTAAATTCATTGCAAATTGACATATTGTTTTGTCTCTATGTTTCATACTGGTATATTTTCAATGACTTGTCTGACTACCACACTTTAACACATATATTCTTTTTTTTTCATTTTACCTTTTAGCTAAAAAACCCAGACAGGTAAGTGACAAGGCTAACTCGCTATCATAGGCAAATATTCACACATATTTCAGAATGAAAGCAGGATAATGGCTGCTGTGTGCGTGCTGGTATTTGACTTCTATACTGCCTGTCAGGCCCTGAGGAGGCTCAGTTTTAGCCATTCTCTCGATGAGCAGACATAGGCCTCCCTACCCACATGACGACAGGGTTAGAAGCATGTGGTCCATTTTCACAAAAGTAGCCTACAGAGAGCAGAGCTAGAAACCCACAAGTTCCTGTTCACAACAGACACATGAAATGGTGTAACAAAGCACCTTGCTGAAAGATGAAAAGTATTCAAGTCCAGCAGTCTGGACTTTCCAGTTATAGTAGAGTTAACAGCACTTCTTTTTTTCCCTTTCTTATTTGTGACATCCCCCACCCTCACCCCTCTGCTGTTGTCTTTCCAGAGAAAAGGACGATACATTGCAGCACTCGATGCAGAGATAGAAGAGTCATTATTGACCTCTGTTACATATGTCTGTCTCACTGCAAGCTATGCCGAGGAAGATTAAAAACGGAATCACATCAAACGAAAATTTCTGAACTGACAATGATTTAAGAACTTTCAAATTTAGAGTGGTACTACCTGAGGCAAAATGCTTTACTCATCCTCATAAGTTGAAAGGGTTAGAAGCATGATGTCCATTTTCTCTAAAGCTAGACCCCAAAGAAGCAAGAGCAGAGCTAGAAACCCACAAGTTATTTCCTGTTGGCAACAGAAAGAAAGTGGGACATGCGTTTTGTTTCATCTATCCCTCCTGGGTGAGTCAACTGAAATACATAGTTAAAATCCGATAAACTTTACCTCTATCTTCATTACCCCCTGAGAAAATTGCAACGTTTCATTTGTAACAGCTAATCAGTGTCCATGCTCTTCCTCACTTTGCTAAATGCTTTTGAATAATATCCCCGTCCAGTAGCAGATCAGTTCACAGCATTTCTCAGCAATCAACACTTGTTTATGCCAGGAATGACTTGAAACGTCAAACCAGTTGATTAGCTCACCTGCAGAAGATGGATACATGACAGAGAAACAACCAACAATAAAATATTATTCAAATTTTAAAAGTGTTCAAATTTTATGAATGAATATATATGAATGAATATAGGGAACATAGGCCACCCATGTCCTGCAGAGGTAATGGTGCAACAGAGGTAACTTTTGCTTACTTTCTATGTTTATGTGAGACTCAGTGACCTGCAGAATATATAGGTTAAGCAATAACACATTATATTATGTACCTAAAAGTGTTTCAAACCTTGAACAACTAAATGGAAGACATGTAAAATTTGTGATTAGCAACTGTGAAGGATGGAGAGATTGACATTATCTGGTATATAATTTTCACATGAAACACAACTAAATTGAAGAAACTAGGCCTACAGGAGTACAGTACATTTAGCTCTTAGATAATGCTGCACTCTAGGGGTAGAATGGTGTATTTAACATAGTAAGGGTTTAAAGGCTCTAACCAGCCTTGAAGTTACTTTGATGATTATATCATTACGGGTTGAATGCCCCTTCTATGGATTTCGCGGGTTGCAAAATCTGAGGTTTTGGGGTCAATGAAATTGAAACTGAAAGTGGATATAACTGAAATCACATATTATGGCTCACACAACAACGTAATGCACGGAAATCATCATCTCTGGTTTGTACCTTTTTGGCCTTTTTGGCTTGCAAATAAATTCACATCGATTGGTGAGAATGTACAACTAAAAAAATAAAATGGGGATGGACAGAATTCTAAAAACATTTCTAACCCACTGGCATGTTGATGTGAAAGATGTGTCTTTTAATTGTCTGTTTATCTACACAACACACGCTCAATCTCACACAACTGGTTCACATTTATTACTCTTTCATGCTCATATAATAGTGGAGATATTTACAGTTGATAATTTGGGGGAACATTTTGATGCTTCTGATAGTGTATAGTGTACACAACATAGTAGACCTCTGCAAATTAATAACAATACATGGTACCCATGAAAAGATTTAAGTCTTGATTGGCCTATGACAATTTAATCAAAAGACCTAGACGCTAAATTATGCCTGTAACAAACAGAACAACAACAATGAGAACAACTAGCAAGATCAAAGCAAAAATACTTCCTAGAACGCATAGTTTAAGAGAGCACAGTGAACTTGACAGTGAACCAGGGAGATGTGGGAGGGACAAACCCTCTTCAGAGTCCTGTATGCCCCCGCTCCTAAATGGCCTTGGCTCTGACTCAGGTCTACCCACTGGGATGCTAGAGAATAACTCAGCTGGACTGATGATGTTATAAAGTAGAGGAAACAGTGTGAAACTAGAGGTGAAACCAGTCTCTATTAGGAAGGTCTCCAGATCCAAGTCAGGATGTTTGATGATCTGAATGAGGCTGCGACTCAGGAGGCGAGTGTGCTGACTGTCAAAGCCCTCGGACTGGTGTTGTGTGATATATACTTTCAGCAGCACATTGGGGGACTTGTGTCTTACAATGATTCGATCTCGATTGCTTTCATAGAAATTTCGTGACAAGCCATAATTCTCTCTCACATAACCGGGTAGGTCCAAAGCTTCTGGATACTCTCTTCATTTAGATTGCCAACCTCGTAGTATGTCTCTCTTGAATTATGTGCATGTGTGAGTATCGGAAGAAATTCCTCAAAGTTACCAAAGTGGTGGAAACCGAAGTCCCCTCGCTCTGGATGACACTGTGCCAGCATGTTGTTGTAGAAATCAAACTCCAAACACTCGTTGAGAAACCAGAAGAGAAGTTGTAAGCCATGTCTTGGAGAAGGTCGCCCAAATCCAGATTTCCTCAACTCCTCAAGGGTATGCAGTTTTGCAATGTGCTTGCTCTGCAACCGCACCATGTTCGTCTGTGAATAAAGCATTGGTTTATGTGTAGGGAAACATCTGAAGAGTAAAACTATCACATAGTGAATACATACATAGAGGGAGCATTTTATTGTTCTGCCTTACAGTCTTACCTTCTTTGTAAATATCTTGTTTGTAGTTCCTCAAATGCAAATTATACAACAGTCATGTGTGAGAAATATTCCACTGGACTTTGTACTGAATATAACATCATAAAATGTTCTATGGCTTAATCTCAATGTCCTTAAGTCCCAAACCCTGAACCCTCAAAGACGTAATTGGTATGAATCAGCTAATCAAGGGTTTAGGGCTTAGTGATGAAATATGCATTCAGTCTATGTGTCCTGTGCCCCCTCCCATACAACCTGTGTCACCAGTAAGCAGGGGTGCCGTACCAGCAAACTGGGGGTGGCAACTGAGAGTTTAAAAAAATCCTTAAAAACAAGTTATAAAACAATCTTAAAACAACAATATGTATATTATAAAACACAAACATCATGCATATTGTCTATTCTGTATTTCACACACGTCAGAAAATGTACAACTAACAAACACCTCTAGGACTATAGAAAATTGTGAAATACAAAATTAAATCCATACACTTGACAAATAAAGCAATAAAGGCTAATAGCAGCTAGCAATACAATTGTGATTGAAGGCCCATAAACTGTGTGCCTGTTGAGGCATGTTTATTCCCATGGTGAGCACCTGCATGTGTAAAATAAGACTAAGATGAGTATGGTCAGTGGTGTGCCTCTTATTAGTTGCAGTGAAACTGTCAACAGCCCAACCACAGTTAGACACCTGTGGATTTGTCATCCCTTCTTAAATAACCAACTATTGCATTGTACAAATATAATCTCAACATTAAATAATTGACAAACAAACAGAAAGTGTCACATGAATTATACAATTGTCACAAAAATGAAACAGTGAAATCAGTAACAACCACTTATTTGCATTAAAAGTGGATTTAAAGCACATGAATCACAATACCATTTAACTTTTTATGGAATTTCATTCAAATATTTTGGCAATCAATGCACTTTTCACATGCTTATCATACTCTCTGTCATGGTCTTTGAAGCTCACAGATGAAGGGCATTGACCGAGAGCAGGGCACGTCATTCCACACCTGGAGGGTAGTTGGGTGGCCACCTCTTGTGGAGTGCTGAGGGTTTGTTGGTGTTCTTCTGACGAAAACGACACAGTCCTCGTTTCCATCACTATTGTTAGGCTCACCCACTCTCCACATTCTCAAACTATGACAAATATCGTCATGTACAGTATTAAGATTATGATTGTGATGTTATTATGATTGATTTAAGAGGGATGTTTTATTGTTTGAAAATGACCGGACTTTAAAACAGATGGGCATTTATGCAGCTCACCTCTCAGTGAGTGGGGTACCATCCACCCACTTCCAGACTCCCTCTGACTCTGTGTCACTCAAGCCAATCCAAATCTCCTCTTTGTCAACCTTCATGATGTCATTTAAGAAAATCGGTGGGAAAACAATAGCAGAGATGGTTGGAAGCTAAAGCATCTTTGAGGCAGTTCAGTCTCACACACAACACACCCCATCCCACTCTCCTCTGTGCCTCCCAGTTACCTGTTCCTCTTTGCTGTTGATGACAACCAGGTCTCCATCTCTCTCTCTGCAATATTTTCTGCTCTCATTCCATATTCTCCCAGTAGCATAGACAAAATAGCAGCTAGTGCTATACTTCCACCAATTATCTGGGCAGCGGTCTCTCTCTTGAGAATGAATAACAGAGATAAAAAGAATGACATATGCAACCCACACTATCAGTACTATGTACTTTCACGAGTTAAAATTACATACCTTTTCTTTGATAAGGTTTAACTCACCATACTCAGATATTATTTTCCGAAGCCTGTTAGTCTCTTTGGTCAAGTTGTTGTTACTGATATGTAACTGGCCTTTTTCATGTCTCAGTTTGTTGACAGAAGATTCCAACAGGTCTATATTTTGGCTGAGATTGTGGAGACTGTTCTCTAATTGATATCTGACTGCTGTGTGCCTGACACAGAAATAAACAATAGAAGCAGTGGCCGCTACACACAGCAGTCCAAGACACGCTGACAGAGGAACATAGACATTTCTCTTTGTTGAAACACCTGCAGGACATATATCATTGATCATACTGTTAAAATATTGTAATGGAACATAGTTCAAACCAAAAAATAGCCTATAATATTGTTACGGGATAAACTATTTTGGGGGGCTAACAATTATGTGTAAAGTTAAATAGCAAATAAACGTTTTCTTGCCTCTTTTGATTGATGCTGGTTTTAATTGTAAGGTGTCATAAACAGCATCTTGATCTCTTTCACTCTTTTGAAGGTTGGTGTAGTTGTCCTCTGAGAGGTGATCCATGGAATGCATTGTTCAAACTTTCTGATTCTTTTCCTGTTTCAAGCTTTTGTTGTCAAGTGTGTGGGGGTGTGTCTGATTTTTTTGCTTTGCGGTTATAGTGTCTTATTTAAGAGAGCAGATCGTTTTTTTTTTCTTCTGCAAGCATTAAACATGTAAAGGTTCATCTGTGATTTAATGCCTAAGGACCCTAAGAATCAACAGCAGTGTCTGGCATCCCAGACAAAAATAACTGCAGTTCTGTTAACTCATGGCCTAATGGCAGCAGCCACAGATACTCAGTGAAGATCAGTGAAGTAAAAATGACTGCTGTTACTGTATATTGTTCTGTATATTCACAGAGCTGAACATTTTCCAAGGACCCCCTCATAATCGCCATAGAATTAACCTATAAGGAATATTCCACTTTTTTATCAACCCATTATCTGGAGTTAGTGGGTAAAATCATTTTTGTCTCAGTGCTTGGATTTTCCTGTAGTCTGGTAACCCCAATTTGACCATTTTAGCATATGCGCTGCATGGAATGTATTAGCCAGATGGCAAAATTACATTCCAGTGCTCATGCTATAAGATAAAGCTTAAAGGAAAGTACCGGACTGAATTCAAGCATAGCCCTGTTGAAAGAGCATGCTAAATGCGCTAGTTAGCGAGTGGAACAAAATAATTTGGTACAGCATAGACCGAACGCGAAGCGAACAGGCACTTTACACTGAATCAATGGGACCTGACTATTGGAAACCGAAAGTAAGATCTGAGGTTACATTGACTCAATGTAAAATGTTTTGCGTTCGTGTTATGCTGTTCGAAATTCTTTCATTTCATGCGAAATATATTGCTGTTAGAAGTCTCGTGCAGCAGGGCTATGCTTAAACTTACTCCGGACTTATGCTTTAAATTGGGGTTGCTAGGAAAACGCACACACTGAGACCAAAATGCTTTTACCCACATACTCCAGGCAATTTCATAAAAAGGTGGAATATTTGGAATATTCCTGTAGCCTAATAAAAGCTAGTTAGATGCTTTGGACATAAGAAGCTAATCATTTTTTTAAAAAATTCACAGACACAAAGGCAATGTGCTGCGGAACCTACTTTGAGAATTTATACTACAGTCCAGGGGTGGCCAAATATATTAAAAAATATGAACATATGAAAACACACTAATGACCAGTGTTGGGGAGTAACGAGTTACATGTAACGAAATTACGTAATTTAATTACAAAATAAAAGTAACAGTAATCAATTACAGTTACTTTGAAAAAATGTGTAATTGAATTACAGTTACTTCAAGAAATATGCAGAATTACAATTTTAGTTACATGATCCCAATAGCATCTTCAGAAATATTGGCTATGTGTGCTTCATGTACAGAACATACAACATCCTCTATTTACAACTACAGCAAATGCCACTACAGCTAAAAGATACTATTCTAATACAATCATTTCTACCATCATGTTGGCAACTCAATTGTAACTGGATCTACAGTGGTCTAAGTTCCTGTAGAAAGGAGGCCTGACTGTCAGACAGAAACTAGAAACTAGAACATAGGCCTGTAGCCCATTGCTGGATATAAAAATGAACTCTATTGATCAGGTGCACACATACTGTATGAGCAATCTCAGACAAACAAACACCTGCTTAGTCAGTGATGTTCACCAAGTATTTTAACTATTTGCTCGCCATGAAATCTGACACTGCTGTGGGAGTTAGAAAGGATTTTGGCAGTGTCAGTGTTGAAAAAGATGTGACCGTTAGCCTAACATTGCCAGGATTGAAAAACTCTGCTTGACAATTGATTTAAAAAAAAAAAATGTAGAAATGTAATCAAAAAGTAATCAAAAGTAATTAGTTACATTACTTTATTAAAGTAATCAAAATAATTACACTACAATTACATTTTCGAAGGGGTAACTTGTAACTGTAACACATTACATTTCTAAAGTAACTTACCCAACTGCAGTTTGCACACATCACTCCTCAGCTCTCATGCATTACACACTGGACCACAGAGAAAGAGAGAGAGAGAGAGAGAGAGAGAGCTTTAACACATCTTACTCCCACTAAACTTGATTTTTAATTTTTAATCTCACATCCTAAAGTTCTATTGAGAGACCAGTATTACCTGCCTTGCCCTCCCCACACACTGCCCCCCCCCCAACACACATGTAAACACCATCACTGTCATCACCCCCTCCCTACATGCAGTAGCACCCCCCCCCCCCCTCCTGGTTTCCTAACCAACCCTCTCTTACTGTATAATCTGCACTTTATCAGCCTTCCTAGGCTGACACCAGACATAAATTCACCCTGTAACTGACTAACAAATTTAAGACAGCTCTCAACTAAACCTATTTTTTCTGTAAAAAACAAATCTGTACAAATCTGAGCTTGAAATGATTCAAAGGCTGCACATTTCATAAGCATGGCATTTTCCCGCATGCTCGTCACCTACTGCGCGTTCACGAGAACCACTTTGCTGCGTAATTTGCGCGCCGCTCGTAGTTGTGACACAGGGACTAGCTACCCTTATTGGGTTCAGCGAGGATACATGTTCCGATTTCAGGTAACCTAAATTTACTGTATTTTTTTGTCATCAGTAAAAGTACGAGTGCTCGAAAATTAACAAAACACGTGCGGAAATGACTTGGGTTTTTCCTGTAGTGCTGTGCCTTTGTTTATCGCTGCTCACAGCCACAACTAGCCAACGTTAGCTGTAAAAAATCCTAATGTTGCGTGCGGCCTGTGAGCAGCAGCTCTTCCATGTCACCTTATCCGTATATGGCTTACAGGCCTGGGCAGCCACGCACAGCTAATGCCGGTTCTTATGGGTGGCATAGTACCATGTACGGTTTAATGTTGAAATACTAAGTATAACTCAGAATCGTTATCCTGAAAGCCCAAAGATAGAAATACCTTTGATGTTACGTCAAATGCATAGTTAGCTTGCTAGTTAGCTATGTGCTGCATGCTAGCGAGCTATCGGTCTGTATTTAGAAGCAAACAAGCGGTCTGTCTCTACGTCGCTGAATTCAGCTTTGGGAAACCAGTGATTGTGATGGTTTTGTTTAAGCTTTTTGTCAGTGTATTGGTTATTCGTGGGGTAATTCCTTTATGATGAAGAGTCGAAATGGGGCAGCCAGGTTAGCCACGTTAGCAATTTCCCTTGACCCACTCACGCTATGTAAGCAGCCAGCGATTGTCGTTCTGGTAAAGCGCGAAATATCAGCCTACATAAACCCCAGACCTCTAACCTTTGATTCACCATGGCTATAACGTTACGGTTGCTCTCTTCTAAAGCTGAGGTTTTGGCCTATTGCTGGATGTTGTAAGATCAGATCTTAAACCTCTACCTTTCTTGAGGCCCTTACTCACTGATACACTCTCTCTCTTTCCCAATGAATCATTCTCAGTCTCTGGATGAAGATTGTACTTTGGAGGAAGAGGAGGAAGGGCTGGTAGAGGAGGAGGATGACATCGACCAATTTAATGATGACACATTTGGGGCCGGTGCTGTTGGTGAGTGCAGAGACATTTTGAACAATTTTGTGCTGTAAGGGCACTGTTTTGTAGGAGAGAAAATTGTCATCAAGAAAGATGTGTCTAGATGCCTAATAAGTGGGGTTTATTGCAGATGATGACTGGCAAGAGGAGCATGCTCGCTTGGCGGAACTAGACGAGAGGGTGCAAGATGGGTTCGCTGGGGGAGATGCATCCAGTGCCTCATTGCCACCTCCGGCAGACAGGGTTCCGCACCCCTCCTCTTTGCCCCGTCCCTCCGCCTCCACACTGCCTCCTCCGGGCCTTGAAGAGAGGGGTGGTATGGATCTGGCCGAATCCCTCTCCCGTCTACTCCTGGGGTCAGATCCTGCCATCGCTGGAGTGGGTGCCGCAGAACCGGATCGATCTCGCTTCCCACCCATGTCTCAAGCCCAGGGCCCTCCCTCTGGGCTTCCTCCTCCACCACATTCACTGCTAAGCTACCAACAGCACCAACACCTCCTGCACAGAGGGGGAGCCCCATTGCCACAGGTGAGCATTGCCGTAGCGTGGAACCTAGCCTAACATTCATATGTGCTCGTGGCATAGACCTTTTTGTTTTCTTTCGGGACACATCATGTATCTGGCTGTAGTAAGTGTACAGATACAAAGCCTGTCTGGTAAGAAATGACTAGGCTAATGATTGGTAAACAAGACCTATGAAACATGCTCACATTATCATTGTGAAGTGAGTTAATTGTGATTGTGACAGGGCACACCAAATTTCATGCTTCTTGTTTGTAGTGAGCGCTTTTTCCAGGTTTACCGTAAGGCCTTATTTATGCTCATTCAAATCAGCCCATCGTGCCTTCATATACTGTAGTTATGTGTCTTTCAATAAAGACACATGACTATATCCCCAATGGAAATGACATAGACCCCACAGTCACGGTCGGCGTGGGATTGGCAGTCAGGCTTTGTCTTAGCTTCCCGCCATGACGGCAGAAAGATTTTCCAATCTTTCAATACATTTTTGAAATTGGCACTGCGTCAGAAGGCATTACTTGTATATGCATTACTTCTATAAGCTTGTATATGATTAGTCCATCACATACAACAGAACAACTGGCTGGCAGAAAAAGTAATTTTCTCTTTAATAATTAACATAAATAACTGGGGTATTGAGAGGTGCTTTGTGTCTCCCACTATTCACAAAATGATAGCAAGACAAAGCCAAATGACTTTTTAGTCATTGTACTGGTATATGGGTAGACTACTTTCCTTCCAGCTAGTGTTTGATTGTGTGTTGGTGACACACAGTAACACAGCACTGTGAAAGGTAAACATCGATACAACTGGCTTTTCTGCATGTTGATGGATGGCACAGACTGTAGAAATGATATATTTCACTTATTTGTAATCATAATATAGTCATCATATATACAACAGACAAAAACATTTCAGGGTGAAGTGAGACATGTTATTAGTTTTTGCAGATAATTGTACTTTCAGTGTTGATACTTTGAAGAGCATCAAACAATGGCACTCACAGATATGTTGTGAAGCGCGCGTGTGTGTGTGTGCGCGCGTGCGCGCGCATCCGGAACGGCAACTTTTCCAGCCTGCTTGAACGTATCAAAATTCTGCTCCCCAGCAAATGTCTTTTCATGATGTTGCGATACTTGTAGTCCTGATCACACCGACATTCTCCTTTAAGTGATAGTCATGAAGATGTGTCACTGAGTGTAACTGAATGTCTCTCCTAGGTGAACTCTCACAGCATATGGGAAAACAGCATGGGATTTGGACCTGTGAGTGTTTCTCCCGGACTGGTCACGCACATGGAGGTAGGCTCTAGGAATTCTCAGTCTGTCTAGCGAAATGCAGCAGGAGTGTTTTTTAATGACTGCATTAACCCACTTATTGTTGCAGCTTCCTTGATCCCTCTTTGATTACCCCCTACAGGACAGTCCACTGATGTCCATCATCAAAGAGGTGGGGCTGCCCAAAAGGCCTCCTCCAATCAGGGGTGACGATGGCCTAGATTTGTCGGAGAGGGTGCCGCCTCCCCGTTCCTCATCCCCGGTCATCGGTAGTCCACCTGTGAGAGCCGTACCCATCGGAACCCCTCCCAAACAGCCAATGAGCCATGCCCTCAACCAGCAGGTCAGTCTATCACAGATAATGCTAGCATTGTGATCAGTATCCTATAAGAGCGATTTTTGCTTGTCCTATGATCAACCCCTTTTAGGTGTGTCCAGATTGTCCCTGTTTACCTGTTCTGCCCTTTCAGTGTGTTGCTAGACAATAGTGTTTCTCTAAGTCAATGCTAATATTAGTCAGTGTTGGATACTCAATGCCCCTCCCCCTGCCTAAGCCTTTATTACAAATATGGCCTCAAGCAGCACTTCATTCAAGTCTTTTAGAGTTCAGGCCAAGGCTCAGGGATGACTGGGGGCATTGGCTTTCAGTATGTCTTGTTTGTTGTGTGTTTATCATTGGAGTAGATGTATGTGTCTCCTGTCTAATGATGGGGGTGTTTTGTTTTGACCTTAGATGACCCCATCCCTTGTGTGTATCTTGGTTGATGTTAGATTTTAGCGACAGTCCTGTTCTCTCCCTTCAGATCCATTGCCCCACTGCGGTTCATGTCCGAGCCCCAGTCCAGCACCGCTACCCCCCTCCCTTCCCCGAGCGCCTCTCTCCTAACACCCTCCTCAACATCGCTGTGAGTTTCCCCGAGTGCGGTTCTCTCTCTCTCTCTCTCTCTCTCTCTCTCTCTCTCTCTCTATCTATCTATCTATCTATCTATCTATCTATCTATCTCTCTCTCTCTCTTTCTTTCTCTCTCTCTCTCTCTCTCTCTCTCTCTCTGTCAGTCTGCTCCTTTCCTCTCCTGTGTTAGCTCTAGTGGTTAGTTTTGTCCTGCTGCTACATGGATGTTTATTTTCTATAGATGATAATGAATTGCTCTTATTCTGTCAACAATGGTGATGAAAGCTGAAAAATCAAGCATGTGTAGAGCATAGAGAACAGGTTTTCATTACCCTTTCCAATGTCAAGTTTGTGCTGTGTGTGTGTGGGTGTGTGTTCTTTATTTTCTTCTGATGTCTACTTGATCTTTCCAGAACTCCCCTCTCTGTCGGCCTCCATTTCCTGCTGGGGTGGGACCGGTCCTCTCTCAGATCCAGCGGGCTCAGCTGCTCAACTCCCAGGTCTGTCACAGACCTGCACAGGCAGGAGAAGAGAAATAACACTCACTGAATAGGAGCCCATCTGCCCCTGATCTTATAAGATTATAATACCCCCTCACACATACACAAGAGTCTGCTAAATGCATACATGTGTTTGTCTCTCTTCCAGGTGGGGCCCTTTCCCAGAGGTGGTCCCGCTCCTCCTCCCATGTTGCCAGGTGGAGGTGGGGGTTTTAGACCGTTTTTCAGCCAGCCTCCTCCCCGAGTGGGCCCCCATGCCCCCCCTCCCAACCACAACCCCATCCGGCACAACACTACACACCTCCACCCCCAGCACCGACGCATGCTCACACAGAGGATGCAGAGCAGGGGGTCAGTATCCTCACTGCGCAACCGAAAAGATTGAGAGCTAGTGTGGGCTTACAGCTGGATATGTAATTGTGATTCTAATTCCTGGATATGTAATTGTGATTCGAATTCCTTTGAGAAATCACAAACCTATTCTCAATAGGCACCGAGCATTTCCACACCATTTATCCTATAAATCCTTTCCAAATGTGGATGTTTGTTTTGTGTTGAACATGCACTGCATTTCTATGTTGTCTACGTGTCTGGTGCTTATCTGTGTGTTTATGTTTTTGTGTGTCAGTGACCGTGGTGGCAGAGGAGGGGATCGGCGGAGTAGGGACCCCTACAGTAACCTGATGACCCAGAAGGAGAAGGAGTGGGTGGCACGCATCCAGATGATGCAGCTCCAGAGCACTGACCCTTACCTGGATGACTACTACTATCAGGTAGCCTAGCCGCCGCACTCATAATCTAACCTGGATGACTACTAATATCAGGTAGCCTAGCCACCGCACTCATAATCTTACCTGGATGACTACTACTATCAGGTAGCCTAGCCACCGCACTCATAATCTAACCTGGATGACTACTACTATCAGGTAGCCTTGCCGCAGCAGTCATAATCTAACCTGGATGGCTACTACTATCAGGTAGCCTAACCGCAGCAGTCATAATCTAACCTGGATGACTACTACTATCAGGTAGCCTAGCCGCAGCACTCATAATCTTACCTGGATGACTACTACTATCAGGTAGCCTAGCCGCCGCACTCATAATCTTACCTGGATGACTACTACTATCAGGTAGCCTAGCCGCCGCACTCATAATCTAACCTGGATGACTACTACTATCAGGTAGCCTAGCCGCAGCACTCATAATCTTACCTGGATGACTACTACTATCAGGTAGCCTAGCCGCCGCACTCATAATCTAACCTTAATGACTGCTACTATCAGGTAGCCGCAATCATAATCATTCCATCCTAACTGAATTGGAGCAGCTCATGTGGTCCACACGGATGGTGTGGTCATAGTGGGGCAGTGAGCTTTAAAACTGTGTGTAAAACTGTTTCTGCTGTGATCTGATCTGAGTGCTGATTGGATGCTAAGGAATTAGTAGGGGCTGAAGCTGAGCGTACCCTTAATTACTACTGTAGCAAATGCAATGTGTAATGGAGGCACTATGGTGGCTCTAGCCTGGCTAGGGAAAGCGAATGTGCAGCAAATTGGCCCTAGTTCAAATGGGTTTAATTTTTGCTGAGTTTAGGATCACAGAATAGACTCCAATAGATGTTCTCGCCATAAAACAATGTGGATTCTCTCTAAAGACGGCTTATTTGTTAATTGGACGCGATGATGATGATGATGCATTTCCTTGTGTGTAGAACTATTATGAGAAGATGGAGAAGCGTTTGGAGCGGGACAAAGACAGCATCAGGAAGGAGCCAACCACCAAACTCATCACTCCTCAGGTGGCCAAACTGGAGCAGACCTATCGCCCAGGTAACCATCAGGGCCCCTCCCATCAGCACTGGTGTTTTTGTAGAGCGTGCTATCACAAGTGCTGACCTCATTAACATTATTGGAGGGTGGAGTAGTGGAGTTGGATTCACTTCCATGCACTCTTATGTGCACATAGACAAGGATTCTGATGGCATTCCGATGATGCATACATTTTAATGATGGCTTTTTTATGTTGTATGAACAGGAAGTAGTCTGCATAATGACTGATAAAGCAGCATATTTGGGGAAAATCTTAAACTGGCAGTTTAAAAGCTAAAGACGAGATGACCACAGACATGTAAAACATCTGTAATCGTCTTGAATGTTGTAAATGATGTCACTGAATTATTATTTATTTTTTTCCCTCTTTAGTGCAGTTTGCTGGCTCCCTAGGAAAACTTACCGTCTCAAGTGTGAATAATCCCAGAAAGATGATTGATGCAGTGGTGACCACTCGCACTGATGATGAGGTTCGGAAATCTTCTTAACACTTTTTAATAGGGATGCACCGATACCACTTTTTTAAAAAACGATACAATACCGATACTTTTGTATGTGTACTTGCCGATACCGAGTACCGATACCGATATTTCTGAGCTTGGGTTTCCATGAAAGTGTGACGCAAAAATTGGGCCTAATGTGCAAATGTGTGTAGATATTATGCACCTCGTAGAATTGTAAATTGAGTGGAAGTTAATTTATTTAATACATTTATAAATGTATTAATTTGTTTAAATCTGAAAACAATCTCAAAAATCTGTAACAAAAAAACTTTCATCAAATTATAGCATGGAGCATACAGAAGGCCTAGTTGACAAAAGCAAAGACAGAATGTAGTCAAGGAAAACAGATTGCATGTCATCATGGCTGAAATCATTGAATTTTATTAAGCAGCCCAAAATATTTACAGCAAGTTTTTTTTTCTTTCTTTTTTTTTAACATTATGAAATGTAGCCTAAATAATTGTATGTGGGTGTTAAAACAAAAATAGACTACCAATTGCAATATTCACATGTGGTAAAAGTGTCTGCTGCAACCTGCTAAGCTTTGATCGTAACTAGGAGCTGTATGTGCTCAGAACGGCACCGTAACATTTACGCACGCATAGAAAACTACAGTGTGAATTTTTTTTGTAATACACAATTTGTTTATTAATATGATCCGATTGGGTTTGGCTCATTTGTACTTGGGAGACGTCGAGATGTAGTTTTTAATTCGCAAGGAAAGTTTATGTTTGGCTAACCACTGCTGATCACGGCATCTCAGTAGCCTGCAATGATATGCAACAAAGCGGTTGATTTGTAATAATAGCCACCTTATTTAATCACCAGCCCGTAGCAGTACAGATTTTACAATGTGCCTAACTCCTATCGTCGACATTTATCTCAAAGCATTCCCAAATTGCTGACATTGCTGATTAGTCTGGAAAATGTGCTCCATCGTCTAATGCTTTCAGTTTCTCACTTGCTACTAGCCAGAGAGTCGCTAACAGATCACCGAAGCCAAATTTACAGCAGGTCGTTAGTCTCCTACTAGAGGCTGAAGTCGTTTAGGACAATTCCACACACCGATTTGTCTTTAATGTATAACAGCAGGCCACAATGAAATCTGTGCTTGTAGTTGTCTGTGTGTTTGATGTTCTACATCTCTCTTCCAACATCAACAGGAGAAGAGGGAAAAGCAAGTGTGGAACAAGCGGCGGCAGATTCTCTACACAGTGGAAAAAGTGAGTTTTTTTGGGGGGGAGGGCTATTCAGTTGGCAGCCTGTGAAGAATTTTGTACCGGCCCTTGAAGTGCTATTACAAATAGGCATATGAGAAGACACCCCCCAAATATTAGTTAGTTAGCCATGCACATTAGGAAGCTGTTGTAAGGATACATCTATTCATATAGGTAAAGATATTATCTAAAATTAGACAAGCAGGCAAGCCCATTGGTACCACTTGTAACAGACAGTACTTGCATGAGTGCAAGGGTGTTAAATTCTGCTCCAAAAGTCAACCACCTTTAGGCGAAGGAACTAACTCTGTTCTGAACTGCTAAATGTGATGCTAAATATGATATAAAAGCTGATGTACTGTATGTTCAGTCTGCTGCTATGCACAGTCTCAGTACAGACATGCACAGTAAAAACAAAGGCACCGTTATTTGGCCACTGGTTCCTGCACCAGTTACACCAGGAACCAAAGTGCTTGCCTGTGAATGGCCCTGGTCCATGCTTATGAAGGTACCTTCAAGTAAAGTGTTACCAAAAGGCCATACAAAATCGCCCAGTTCAGCATACTTTTTCTAGTGCTGCTGCTTAACTTGTAAGAATCTGTGGACATCCAAATCTCAAGCATTCTGTGTCTTTGGCCAACTCTGCACAATTTCCTTTTCACTTGATTTCTCTAATATTTTCCACGTTTGCTTCCTTGGCTTATTCAAATGATTAATGAATCAGGCGTAGGTTACGGTCAGTCGATATTTGAAATTTACTCTTGCACGTTGAAAATATGCAACCCTTCTTAGGTTCTTGGTTTTAAAATGTGGCCGGCATGAATTTCTAATCGAATAGCCCTGTTCTAGGGTTAACTGAAATTTACCTGGATTCTCCAACATACTGTATTCATCATTGATGTGGATGTTGTTAAGATGACAGCACATTCTCTCTTGTGTGCCACCTGGCCTCTCCTGTCTGACTGCTTATGTGTTGTGTGTTCAGATGTACAGTCTGCTGCTGGAAGTGCAGGACTTTGAGAAGAAGTTTCTGCAGACCCCCGAGGAGCAGAGAGAGGCCCTGCTAGAGCAGCACAAGACTAACACACTGCAGCTTTACAACTCCCTCAAAGAAAAGGAGTGGGATGACCGGTGAGTCACAGTGCAGATGGAGCATCATGGCGACGCTCTATGAATCCTTCAGTCTAGGCTTGTTTATTTAGTTTATTTATTATTCACCATGCTTTGTTTGTTGGTGGTAGAAGATTCATCAAATGTTTGTAATTGCATGTCTGAGATGAGTGTTCTCCAGGAATTTCCCATTTTGAGATATAGCATATGTGTAGCCTAGAAATCTAGACATACCCATGCTGCGGCAAATAAATGTGCTCTGCCTGTACATCTAATAGCAAGCCAAAGGGAATTTAGTTGGTCAGACACTGTTGGTGTTAACTAATTACAACGTTCTATGTGTTTAGAAAGTTGTAGGGTGGGCTTTGTCGAAAACAACAGCCTTTTGAATTGGTGTTCTGTTTACATCTTGTTCGTTGCTCTGATTGGTCATAGCGCTGTCCTATTGCGTGCAGAGGCATATAGGATTACAGAATGGCTTTTAAGATTGTAGGTGCACTAAAAGGTGAAATTTCACATTTTGCCATAATTTGACAATATTGTTCCTCACTTGAAACCTTGTTTTATGGTCATGAAATGACAGTAATTGAAAAATGTACCCATGTTTTTCTTGCAGTGGAGAGTCACAAATGTTATGTTATAATTTGCATATATGCATGTTATAATTTCGGGCCGAGTGATCTTTGTCTGAAGGTTTGAATTTGCCATTCTTTCCTGTGTGTTGTCCAGAGTGAGTGATGAACAGTGCCTCATGATCATGTCCGTGAGGAAGGGCAAACGCCTCGTCTCCAGGCTCCTCCCCTGCTGCCCCCACCTCAAGCTGCTGCTCTCGTCATGGGCATTGCTCGAAATATGCCAGCCCTCGCCAAGAAAGACAAGCAGGACCAGGTATGGATATTTATTTTGGGCTTGTAGGGGGTGGTTCAGAGGTTTGACAACTGCAACAACATTCTGCCAGAAAATCAACACATTGTGGTTCTTTTGTCTCTAAATAAAGTAATTTTGTTGTGGTGTTTGTCCTAACTAAATGAAAAACTATTGTGTCTACTGCCCTAGGTCCTTTGCTGGTTAGTTGAGCCAGTTGCTGTAGTAATCCAGTCCATGTCCAGTTCCGCCCTCACAGACCTCCTGCAAGAGTTGCAAGGCAGCGAGGGTCAGCTTCCCAGAGTACTGCAGAATAAGGTACAACCATCACCAGCTTTGCTGCATTTAGAAAAGACCTGTTCTTTTCTCAGTTTGGTTCTCTATGCTCTTCATCCAAGTGTGTTCTCACCAAAGCGGTCTGTTTCTTTTTCCCCCAACACCACCCTCTGTAATTAGTTTGGAGTGACACTGCTCTACCTAATTCTGAGTGAGGGAGAGAGAATGCAGAGCTCTGATCCAAATTGTCAACTAATGGATGATAATCGATGGTAAGTGTGTATGAGAGTGAGTCAACAATCAACATGCATGCATTTTATTTGTTATGAATTTGTATGACAGGAGTACATTGTCTCATTTTGTGACTTGAACAATAATATTTTTACTTTTTTTTCCCCCCTCGTAGGACGGAGTTGGTGTTCTCAGTGACTAGAGAGCTGTTGAAAGTCCCCTCCTCATCGCTCTCCCCTCCTCTCTTCACCCCTCCCAACCTTCTTTCACTCTTCTCTCGCTATGTAGACCGCCAGAGACTGGAGCTGTTACAGGAGAAATTACAGTGAGACATCCCTCCTCTTGTCTTTTTGATTCTCAAATTTGTAATGCCAAATTGTATATGTCTGCAGTAATGTGCTCAGATTCCTCATTGCTCCATCCAATGAATCCAGACTTGTATGGATAGATGTATGGATGCTGTATGTAGGCAGTGTCCACAAGAACAGACCGTTTCTAAATGATTTAGTATTGATGTGCTGTAGTTGACAAGTGGGTTTTACAAATAGTAGATTGCTGGGGAATGAGCTTTTATACCGTGTTTTCATCCCCCCCTCTCCTAAAAAAAAAAAAGAAAAAAACTTCACATCTCAACAATGAATGGATTATTTTAAGACTGTTTTCTAAAATATGGTATGATTGAACCTTGCCTCAAGTTGAACTTTTGTTTGTTTCTCTGACAGGATCACTGCATTATCCAGGTAGAATTGACTTCAAGACGTCGAGTCCTTTATTCAGAGGCTGACTGTTAGTGTCCAAGTGTTCATGTGTGAGTGAATGAGTTGAGTGGCATCGGGAGGGATTAGGGTTGATTTTAATCCATCAGAAAACTATTGTCACTTTCTTTCTGTTTTTCTTTGTGTTAAAAGTAGGTGTGTGTCAGAATGTATGAGTGTGTGAGTGAGAGAGAGAGAGAGACACATGAAGGTTGAGTGATGAAGTGAAATCAGCATTTTTAAATCTTGTTAACATTGACGCCTGTGACAAAAACATAAAATTAAAAAGTATTTCTATTGTTTAAAATTCCAAGTGTTAATGTATTTTGTATGTGTATTCACTATATTGTTTTTTTATTATTAAATGGCCACTGTTTCAACAGATCTTGAAAATACTAGTTAAATACAGGATTGTAACAACAGAATTGTTTGTGAACGACTGAAAGATAAAAAAATATCCTGGGATCTTGAGAGGGTTTGTTGTCATTGTGACCAAGTTAAGGTAGATTTAAGATGTGATTTCATGAAAATTGCTGAGGATTCATAAAAACAAATGTCCTATTATTCCATTTGTGCATTTTTGCTGCATGATTACGGTGGCAGTGCATTTGAAAAAGGCATTTTTGAAAATCCTACAGGGATTAAATGACTGGCAGTAGAAAAAAAAATGCAAAAAATGGGGGAAATTTGGGGAAAATGAAACTAAAAGCAAGTTTCTGCTCCTCACTCTGTTTTATCAATTCAGTTAGGTGCCCAATAACAATATGCCCACCAACAAGTGTTTCAGAATTAGTTTTGATACTTCCAATGTCTCTCTCTCTCTCTTTGGTTCCTTGCATGTGTCGGCAACTCTCCACCTTCGGATTATCAGAGATCTACATCGATCAGTTTTTTGTCCTCAATAGGGTTCATATTGCAGCTACAGCTAAAGGCTGCGTCTGACGGTTTAAAAGGAAGCACCGCCCGAACAGGGACTTGAACCCTGGACCCTCAGATTAAAAGTCTGATGCTCTACCGACTGAGCTATCCGGGCTCTTCTTGCACTATTTCGAGCTAAATTCTTGATTGATATATCAAAACATCACCGTTACTGCCCGACAACCTTCTGGGCTATCTTGCCCAAATCCCAAGAATTTATGATTGAATTCAATCGTTGGTAGCATATCCTGCTAAGTCAGACTGTAGATCCGTTTTAAATATGAGTTGTGTGAATCCATCGTTGCAAGAAGTTGCAATGCTTCGCAAAAGATTCAACATGTCACGCAGCTCGGAGTTTTATAGTTTTTATTTTAAGAACATGTTTATAGAACGTCGCAGCCCGTCTGGTCTCGCCGCAGAGCTTCGGCCTGTAGCTAAAAGTTGCCATAGGCTACTTGGCTAACAGCGAACTGCTGTTCGCTTTATGCAGTGGCTTCGGCGAGGTTAAATTTGAGTCTGGGACTAAACCAGAGCAACTCTCACACGGCTTTCAAACAGTAAATCTTACAACACACACACACATCCAAACAGTTGTTGGAACACAAAACGCAAACGACAGGAAGAACAACATTGTTGCGTGACGATTGTTGTTTGTAGTTCGACTGACGTTACAAAGTGTTATTGTTGCATGACACATTGTAGCATTATGTTCTTTCAACATTGTATCTAACATTGACTGTAAAAATTAGGTATCTAATGACATCACATTTGCATCGCTGTCACAAAACTTTGACAACAAATGGCTAACTTTGTGTACTTCTGACCAGTTTCTTCAACGCGTGTTCTTCGCTTAGCAACAGGTGGCTCCGTGGCGCAATGGATAGCGCATTGGACTTCTAGATTAGCTCTAATGGAGTGATTCAAAGGTTGTGGGTTCGAGTCCCACCGGAGTCGCACTTTTTTCAGCCTGAAAAGTTGTATTCCATGAGAATATACAAGTCGAGTAGTCTCTACCTGATAGGAGGACCCTCAGCGCCTCTGCTTTGTAAAAGCTTTCAGAAAATGCGACATAACATCATTTAGGCTGCACACTTTCAAAATGCAGTCAATTTGGCATGGTCAATTGAACCACCCTGCTACATCACTACTACCAGTCTTCAAAATTAAGGGATAATGTTAAGCTACTTAACTTCTCACATGCACATGAAGTAGGTTAAGGCTATCAACGCCAACCTACACCCCCTGTCCTCTAAAAATTAGTCCTCATTTCTGACTTAGCAAAGTTCACTACCAAAACATTGCCGATTTTAGCCTAGCCTAGCCGCCGACCCTCTTTAACGTTACGTCCACTTTTTTGCAGCAGCTCAACATTCATGGCCTTTTTAGGCCTAATATTCAAATCTAATCAATTCAAGTGGGCTATATTTAAACAAGCGCCGTTTACAATAATTGTCTATACTGTATCAACCTACCTTGGTACTACATTATTTGCAGCCAGACTTATTAGCCTACCTCGAAATTGCCGAATTTGCCTACTACATCCTGTCGGGGATGTTTTCAGCTGACAGTTTATCTGGCTCTGATCTGGCTGGTGATCTACCGCCATCGTGTGGTAGCCTAGGCCAGGGGTTCTCAAACTTTTTTGGGCCGGGGACCCTTCATGGAGCCAAAATTGTTTCAAGGACCCCTCCTGATCGCAAAAAAATGTATTTGTTCTTTCAAATGAAACGGTTTTAAAAAGCTATGCATCTGGAAAAATATGATGGCGCAAAAGTGTGTTTCTGTTGGCCTATTGTTATAAAAATGCCCAAAGGAAAGTTTTTCAGTAGTCTTTATATCCCTGTAACAGAGGTAAATTTTT
>JAODXP020000004.1:14435067-14474757 GCA_027497455.2 Sardinella longiceps | reverse complement strand
ATTTATTTTGGGCTTGTAGGGGGTGGTTCAGAGGTTTGACAACTGCAACAACATTCTGCCAGAAAATCAACACATTGTGGTTCTTTTGTCTCTAAATAAAGTAATTTTGTTGTGGTGTTTGTCCTAACTAAATGAAAAACTATTGTGTCTACTGCCCTAGGTCCTTTGCTGGTTAGTTGAGCCAGTTGCTGTAGTAATCCAGTCCATGTCCAGTTCCGCCCTCACAGACCTCCTGCAAGAGTTGCAAGGCAGCGAGGGTCAGCTTCCCAGAGTACTGCAGAATAAGGTACAACCATCACCAGCTTTGCTGCATTTAGAAAAGACCTGTTCTTTTCTCAGTTTGGTTCTCTATGCTCTTCATCCAAGTGTGTTCTCACCAAAGCGGTCTGTTTCTTTTTCCCCCAACACCACCCTCTGTAATTAGTTTGGAGTGACACTGCTCTACCTAATTCTGAGTGAGGAGAGAGAATGCAGAGCTCTGATCCAAATTGTCAACTAATGGATGATAATCGATGGTAAGTGTGTATGAGAGTGAGTCAACAATCAACATGCATGCATTTTATTTGTTATGAATTTGTATGACAGGAGTACATTGTCTCATTTTGTGACTTGAACAATAATATTTTGACTTTTTTTTTTCCCCCTCGTAGGACGGAGTTGGTGTTCTCAGTGACTAGAGAGCTGTTGAAAGTCCCCTCCTCATCGCTCTCCCCTCCTCTCTTCACCCCTCCCAACCTTCTTTCACTCTTCTCTCGCTATGTAGACCGCCAGAGACTGGAGCTGTTACAGGAGAAATTACAGTGAGACATCCCTCCTCTTGTCTTTTTGATTCTCAAATTTGTAATGCCAAATTGTATATGTCTGCAGTAATGCGCTCAAATTCCTCATGGCTCCATCCAATGAATCCAGCCTTGTATGGATAGATGTATGGATGCATGTACTGTATGTATGCAGTGTCCACAAGAACAGACAGTTTCTAAATGATTTAGTATTGATGTGCTGTAGTTGACAAGTGGGTTTTACAAATAGTAGATTGCTGGGGAATGAGCTTTCATACAGTGTTTTCATCCCCCCCCTCTCTCTAAAAAAAAAAAAAGAAAAAAAACTTCACATCTCAACAATGAATTGATGATTTTAAGACTGTTTTCTAAAATATGGTATGATTGAACCTTGCCTCAAGTTGAACTTTTGTTTGTTTCTCTGACAGGATCACTGCATTATCCAGGTAGAATTGACTTCAAGACGTCGAGTCCTTTATTCAGAGGCTGACTGTTAGTGTCCAAGTGTTCATGTGTGAGTGAATGAGTTGAGTGGCATCGGGAGGGATTAGGGTTGATTTTAATCCATCAGAAAACTATTGTCACTTTCTTTCTGTTTTTCTTTGTGTTAAAAGTAGGTGTGTGTCAGAATGTATGAGTGTGTGAGTGAGAGAGAGAGACACATGAAGGTTGAGTGATGAAGTGAAATCAGCATTTTTAAATCTTGTTAACATTGACGCCTGTGACAAAAACATAAAATTAAAAAGTATTTCTATTGTTTAAAATTCCAAGTGTTAATGTATTTTGTATGTGTATTCACTATATTGTTTTTTTATTATTAAATGGCCACTGTTTCAACAGATCTTGAAAATACTAGTTAAATACAGGATTGTAACAACAAAATTGTTTGTGAACGACTGAAAGATAAAAAATATCCTGGGATCTTGAGAGGGTTTGTTGTCATTGTGACCAAGTTAAGGTAGATTTAAGATGTGATTTCATGAAAATTGCTGAGGATTCATAAAAACAAATGTCCTATTATTCCATTTGTGCATTTTTGCTGCATGATTACGGTGGCAGTGCATTTGAAAAAAGGCATTTTTGAAAATCCTACAGGGATTAAATGACTGGCAGTAGAAAAAAAATGCAAAAAATGGGGGAAATTTGGGGAAAATGAAACTAAAAGCAAGTTTCTGCTTCTCATTCTGTTTTATCAATTCAGTTAGGTGCCCAATAACAATATGCCCACCAACAAGTGTTTCAGAATTAGTTTTGATACTTCCAATGTCTCTCTCTCTCTCATTGGTTCCATGCATGTGTTGGCAACTCTCCACCTTCGGATTATCAGATATCTACATCGATCAGTTTTTTGTCCTCAATAGGGTTCATATTGCAGCTACAGCTAAAGGCTGCGTCTGACGGTTTAAAACGAAGCTCCGCCCGAACAGGGACTTGAACCCTGGACCCTCAGATTAAAAGTCTGATGCTCTACCGACTGAGCTATCCGGGCTCTTCTTGCACTATTTCGAGCTAAATTCTTGATTGATATATCAAAATATCACCGTTGCTGCCCGACAACTTTCTGGGCTATCTTGCCCAAATCCCAAGAATTTATGATTGAATTCAATCGTTGGTAGCATATCCTGCTAAGTCAGACTGCAGATCCGCGACGGGACGGTTTTAAATATGAGTTGTGTGACTCCATCTTTGCAAGAAGTTGCAATGCTTCGCAAAAGATTCAACATGTCTCGCAGCTCGGAGTTTTATAGTTTTTATGTTTATAGAACGTCGCAGCCTCGTCTCGCCGCAGAGCTTCGGCCTGTAGCTAAAAGTTGCCATAGGCTACTTGGCTAACAGCGAACTGCTGTTCTTTATGTAGGCTTCGGCGAGGTTAAATTTGAGTCTGGGACTAAACCAGAGCAACTCTCACACGGCTTTCAAACAGTAAATCTTACAACACATACACACACATCCAAACAGTTGTTGGAACACAAAACGCAAACGACAGGAAGAATCGTCACGCAACATTGTTGCGTGACGATTGTTGTTAGTAGTTCGACTGACGTTACAAAGTGTTATTGTTGCATGACACATTGTTGCATTATGTTCTTTCAACATTGTATCTAACATTGACTGTAAAAATTAGGTATCTAATGACATCACATTTGCATCGCTGTGACAAAACTTTGACAACAAATGGCGAACTTTATGTACTTCTGACCAGTTTCTTCAAGGCGTGTTCTTCTCTTAGCAACAGGTGGCTCCGTGGCGCAATGGATAGCGCATTGGACTTCTAGATTAACTCTAATGGAGTGATTCAAAGGTTGTGGGTTCGAGTCCCACCGGAGTCGCACTTTTTCAGCCTGAGAAGTTGTATTCCATGAGAATATAAAGCGAGTAGTCTCTACCTGATAGAACCTCAGCGTCTCTGCTTTGTAAAACCTCTCAGAAAATGCGACATAACGTCAATTAGGCTGCACACTTCCAAAATGCAGTCAATTTGGTATGGTCAATTGAATCACCCTGCTACATCACTACCAGTCTTCAAAACTAAGGGATAATGTTAAGCTACTTAACTTCTCACATTCACATGAAGTAGGTTTAGGCTATCAACGCCAACCTACCCCCCCCCCCCCCGTCCTCTAAAAATTTGAAGACATTTCTGACTTAGCAAAGTTCACTACCAAAACATTGCCGATTTTAGCCTAGCCTAGCCGCCGACCCTCTTTAACGTTACGTCCACTTTTTTTGCAGCGGCTCAACATTCATGGCCTTTTTAGGCCTAATATTCAAATCTAATCAATTCAAGTGGGCTATATTTAAACAGAAGCGCCGTTTACAATAATTGTCTGGTATACTGTATCAACCTACCTTGGTACTACATTATTTGCAGCCAGACTTATTAGCCTACCTCGAAATTGCCGAATTTGCCTACTACATCCTGTCGGGGATGTTTTCAGCTGACAGTTTATCTGGCTCTGATCTGGCTGGTGATCTACCGCCATCGTGTGGTAGCCTAGGCCAGGGGTTCTCAAACTTTTTTGGGCCGGGGACCCTTCATGGAGCCAAAATTGTTTCAAGGACCCCTCCTGATCACAAAAAAATGTATTTGTTCTTTCAAATGAAACAGTTTTAAAAAGCTATACATGTGGAAAAATATGATAGAGCAAAAGTGTGTTTCTGTTGGCCTATTGTTATAAAAATGCCCAAGGAAAGTTTTTCAGTAGTCTTTATATCCCTGTAACAGAGGTAAATTTTTTGATGCAAATTTTTTGATGCAAACTTTTTATCGGACCGCCTGCAGATAATACTCAACATGATCAAGGTAGACCTACCACTGCAAAATGTAGGCCTACAGGGATTTTGCTGTTGACAAACAATGCTGATAAAGGGCTCCTTTCAAAATATTTCACACAATTAAGGTTGTGGTATAGCCCAGGTGTGGTATTTAATTATGTTAAGTATTTGGAAAGGGTCTCTGAATCATTTGTTGAATTTAAATAAATAAATAAATAAATAAATAAATAAATAAATAAATAGGGTACATACATTTGTTTAAAAAAAAATTAAGTAAGCGGCTCTGGAATTGGCATTAATTTCTCATTATAACTTGGTAGTGGCCTAACTTCTCATAAAACCTAGAAATGAAACGCTGAGGCCAATAATTTCAAAATGTTTGCAACGCTAAGTCCCATGAGGGTCTACTCATCAGAAGGGCTGAGACCTTGCAACTAATTGGTGTAGGGCACAAGATTCAAGAATTGTATTTGTCACATGCATATTTGTACAGTTACAAAGAGCAGTGAAATGTAGATTGTGACTAACTCCCTTTTGTGCAAGAATTGTATTAAATATAATATTGTTTATAATTAAAGGGGAAGTTTGGTTTTTAACATGTTTAGCCCCTTCTCTGGAGTGTCTAGGATGAAATAGAATCATCAACACCAAAATTTTGACAACTGCTCCTGTCTCTGATATTTGGCTCATTTAGAATCCTCCCTTTTCTGCTTCAGAATAGCTTGCTTTGTGCATGTCTGATAATGGCCTTAAAATAACCTTAAACCTTTGTTTTAAAACATGTGCAGCTCACCAAGTGGTTAGTGGAGTTCGTTGATGTTCCACAACAATTATCATAGCGAAATACAGTTCCTATCCAGCTTTATTTGTCTTCTTGTTGTGCTAGTTGGTATTCCTACGCCGAAAAAATAGTTCCAGAATGTTCAAAATATAACAACATATAAAACATGATAGAAACTGTACTTTGCTACTATAATTGTTTCAGAACATCAGTGGACACCACTAAACACTTGGTGAGCAGCACAAGTTTCAAAATAAAAGTTTGAGGTTGTTTTAAGGACATTATCGGACATGCACAAAGGAAGCCATTCTGAAGCAGAAAAGGGGTGATTCTAAATGAGCCAAATATCACAGGCAGGAGCAATCATCAAAATTTTGGTGATGATGATTCTATTTCATCCTAGACACTCCAGAAAAGGGCCTAAACATGTTAAAAACCAAACTTCCCCTTTAATAATAAATAAATGGTTACAGCAAGTACAGTATAAGTCTATGATTTCATAAACCTTATGGCTTGTGGAAAGAAGCTCTTCCTTAATCTCTCAGTTCTGGATTTAATGGAACAGAACCATTTTCCGGATGGCAGTCTTTCAAACATCTTATGATTGGGGTGGTGAATGTCTTTAATAATCCTGTTTGCACTAGAATGACATTGCCTGGAATATAGGCCCTGTAACCCTGATTTTTTCAGAGCACAGTGATTTATTCTGTGGAGGGTGATTTTATTCTGACAGGTGCAGTTTCCATACCAAGTAGAAATGTTCCCTGATATAATAGACTCTATAGTGGCAGTATAGAAAGACTTTTGCAGCTCAGTACATAGTAGCACATGGGTAATCTTAGTATTTCTATCTCACTGACTGCAATTAACCATGTTAACCAGTAGATGGAGGTATTCTTTCAGTCAGTGGAGGTAGAAGAGAGGTAGAGTAGTGAAAGATCCACATGCAATCAAGATTCAAGATTGTCTTTATTACATCTCATTATAAGGGGTATATAGTAACATTTTTGTGCACTTTGCTACTGAAAGGAATAAATAGTAAATAAATTGTATGTTAAGAGAGAGTGTGGGGGCTGTGTGTGTGTGTGTGTGTGTGTGAGAGAGAGAGAGAGAGAGAGAGAGAGAGAGAGAGAGAGAGAGGGAGAAAAAAAGAAAGAAAGAACAAGAAAAGTGAAGTATAATGCAAGGCTGTCAAGCAGACTCAGACTGCCTTTGTTCATAAGCCTCATTGCTTGCTGGAAGAAACTGTTCTGGAGTCTGGTGGTCCTAGCCTTGAAGCCCCACTTAAAATTTTGACGTTTCCTATAGAGTGTGGAAGTGAGGTTCCGGAAGTGTCTTTAGCGTTCGTCGGGGCGAGTGAGAATTTGATTATAACCCACGCTGTCTTAACCACGCATTCTACATTTCTAACTAGCTACGGCAAGACATAATGAGTGCCTGTGCTTACCTAGACACCAAAAGTTCATGAGATCTCAATTTAGTTTCTGAACAAAGGTCCTTTTTCTGCGATGTCCCAATGAAGTACTTCATTACCCATGTTCCCGAGCAATCCCACAATCCCACTGCAACGTATCTGATTGGTGGACCTTTTTGAAGCCCGCGAAAATCAACGTTAGGACGTCGGTGCAGATGATCAGCCCTTGCTATGCTAGTGCTAATGTTGCTATTCTAGAGCTCTGGGGGACCGCTAGACATTGACAGCAACGGACGCCAGCGGTAGGCTTCCCAGACAGCACGCACCATCTTCCCGATAGTGCTTCCATCAAACCGGCTGTGTATAATCACGACCTCAGGTAAGTTTGGTTTGTGTAAAATCATCATATGATGTGATATTATATGATACGATTTGTTTTGGTATCGATATAATGCATATAATTAATTACAAGACTGTGTAAGTAAAGTTTTGGTAAACCGCATCAAAGTTTCAAACGATGTGTTAGCTGCTGTGTTAGCTGCTAACTTGCTAAGTATAGTTAACAAGATGATGCATCACTCAATAGTAAAATATAATTATGATAGCCTGTTGTGGTTCGTTTAGCCTATTTGTGTCTTATTTCCTCTTGCTGCTTTATTTATTTTGTTTAGGCGCTGTGTTAAGAGATTCAGACATTCCCACGACTCGGATGACTGCGTTATGAAAAGTAAGTTTACGATGTGGTTAGCATAGCTCATAGACATAGATATACGTTAGCTTTTATGAGCAGCTACGATTCATGTTTGTTTTCTCATAGTAGAAATGATTATATGACAACCCTTGACGTCTGTTGTGGTTATATTATTTGTGTCTTACTTTGCCCTTTTACTTTATTTGTTTTGTTTAGGTATGGTGTTCAATGTAGGCTTTAATATCACCGATGCTGACGCTGATGCAAGCTGCAGGTCGGACAAGCCTAAACATCGCTTAGCCCAAGGTGCCGAAAATGTAGCCTATGACTTGTTTGCCTTGTAATGTCGCATATTTCAAAATAAATTTTATTTCTGAACCATCAGTCTCTTCACTTGTGAAACATACAAAGGTTCATGGTGGGCTGCTGCTAAAGAAAAGTAAAGTAAAGCCAATATTTTAAACCGGGGCATTGTTCTGTGGTACAGGGGTAGCTTGTGGCTTCTGTCAAGGCTAGCATGAAGGACAAGAAAGTTGTGGTGAGTTGTGCTAGCAAAGCATTTAGCTCATGGCTAAGAGGAAGGAGCCCAAAGATCTTGAAATTTTATTTCTGACATCACATTCAGATTAACGTGCTTGGTTTAACAAAACCAAATGCTCTGACCATAAAGAGGAGTGAGCAGGCAGGGAAATATATTTTTGCTCGCATGCAACACGGCACCTTAATGAAAGGCTAGTTTTCCTGGTCCCTAGCTAACAGGCTATCGCTAACTGGCTAACGTACCTTCCTAATGTAACGTTACCAGGCTTGACCTGGAGGAAATTGCTAACGACTACATCTTACCAGCAAGGCTAACGGTAACGTCAAGCGAATGGTACACTTAAATAACGTTGAATAAAGAGTTGTGTATGGTTATTTGGCTTCTGATGCAAAAAATATTTACAAAGAGCAGATATTGACAAAAAATACTAGTATTCGATGACGGAGCACGACCGCGTGGCTATCGTTGACCTGAGCAGATACCAATGACCGTTAAAGGAAATCGTCGGCTGGATATGGAGTAAGTAGTGGCTTATGGGTAGTGTATTTTTTGCACTGAGGGGAAATGAAAGGGACACACGTTTGTACCATAGGTTTTTTTTGGTATTTTCGTTTGTTTTTTCACTCGACACGAAAGATCAGTTGCTTATCATGTACCCCGTAGCTGGTTAGACACAGTGGACAATTAGAACCCTATTTGAACCGGGCCTTTCGAAACGCCTATGGCAAAATTAAAGGGGGAGTCACTTCCGGGAACCAGACCTCCGCAGACGGCTCAAATTGACTTTCACACTCTATTCATTGTACTTTCATATACATTGCCTAGAATGTCATTTATAAATGACATGTTCCAGAGTAAAACGAGTTCCTTCGCAAGCTTGTCTGTGCCACTTAGAGGCACATATTGTACTTGCAAGATCTGTGGGAGCGCTCACCCCGTTTGTTTTGTCTAGAAAGCAAGCTAGGTAATGTGACGTTATGCTATTTGTACTTGTACCTTGCCTTGCCTTGCCATTTGCCTTGTACCTTGTTAGCTACTTTCTCCAGCGACTACGCAATTGCTGATTTGTTGCTGTTTTGTTGTACAATGTTTGGATGGAGGGCAGATAACATCCACAGCTTTGTCAATCATGAGTCTTACAATCATTAGGATAGGAAATTAGGAATAGGAAAATGTCATTTTGTGGGAATTGTTTGGGGATTATGTAAATAATACATATTTGGAAAGGTAATTTTATAAGGATTGATAAATCCTAGTCTTGACACACGTGGTATATCCTGTCTATTGCTTATAACTTTGCGGTGTAACTGGTGACCATTTTGTAATACTTGCGTGTGTGATCTTTCACATTTCCATAAATGCCACCCCTGGACTCCCCACTGGGGAATGAGAGTGTCTTATTTTTGCGCCCCCGTCTGCTATTTCGGCCACTGGCATCGTTTGCAGAGATCGATTCCATACCACACTTAAAAGCAAGCAGGATCGGAAGTTGTGAGAGATAACGTCGGGTTTCTGTTGATGTAGCGGCCAAGCTGGTGCAAAACGTTAGCGATTGGGTGAAATTAAACTTAATCATTTCAAACTTCTACAATTTACATGTCCAGCTTGCAATAGTTCGTCAATGGTGAAATGCCAGACCCCTGTACAAAGCCAAAGCGTAGTAGCCTGGTGAATGTCAAACTAAAAATCACAAGTGATATTTAGTCTGGAGACCTACCTATTGCGTTTCTCGTAGTGGAAGCATCATTTGATTGTCCAGAGCCGTGTTATTGGCCGCTACGAATGTCTATCATAGTGTCTGTACATAGTTCAGAGCTAATGCCAGAGCCACCGCATGACATAAAAAGCAATCAAGGCCGTGCAAATCCCTTTTTGTTCTATGATTGGATACCGAAAGCAGGCAAGAAAATTGGCCATGGTCACCATGCTGCTTTGCAGAATGAAACGAAATAAGCGCGCAAAGGAGCATGGAAACTCCCAGGCTAAAAGCGTAGACCAATGTTTTGTTTGTTTTAGTCTTGTGAGTGATGTTAGGACAGAAGGATGTAACATCATCAGACACATTACAACACACCACTGTATGTGCATGACTACAAATAACAAAGTGTTTATTAACTTAGCCTATAAAGTCAGGGGTCTTCAAACTTTTTCAGCCCAAGAACCCCTTTTCTGCAAGACAGTCTGCTCGCAGTCCCCCGCGGTCCACACACAACTATACCCAGTGTATAGTCTGCAATTGTATATACAATATATGATATACGGGACGAATTTTAATTGTAGTGGGGCAAAGGATTAAGCTAATTGAGTGGGTGGAATATATGACAAAAAAATAATTCAGATATAATAATTTCGCAGACCCCCTGTAGAAGACCTCCTGAAGTTATAACAATAATAATTAGCAGCAAATGACATTGTTAGACTATAACCACACTACCTGACATTTAAAACGATGCATTGAGAACTTTGAAAGTATACTGGTAGTTTATCTAGCCATCTAGATACACAGACAGTACCTTCAGAATGGGGAAGTTGGCGGCGAAGAGTGAGTACCGTCTGTGTAAATGAACATCTAAATAAACTACCAGTACACTTTCATAGTTCTCAATTCCTCGTTCTTAAATGAATTATCTGGAGTGAATCAACACGTATCCCTGCTGGTTTTTAGTGCTAAGCGCTATTGATAGCCACCCAAATTATCGTATTTCGTGCAAGGTAGACCGAGTTTGCGAAACGGCAGCTAACACTAACTGAATGAGGCATGTCAAAACAAAACCTAGTCGATTAGTTTCGATTTGAGATGCCACATTCTGTTACCGTTAGCTGTTGTTTCGCTATCTCGGTCTGCATTGCAAAAAATTCAGTCATTGAGGTGCCTATCAAAAGTGCTTGGCACTATAAATCAGCAGGGCTATGTGTTTATTCACTCCGAATAATTCCTTTAATGTCAGGAATCAGGATAGTCTACAAATTAATTGTGGATCTACTTTGAGCCTACAATGGCGTAGAAAATTGATTTATTTGCATGTTATAAATATGCTTGGCCATTCCCATCTTAAGCCCATTCGTAGCTAATGGGCTAATAGTGCCGTATTTCTGAATGTTGGGGTGGACTACTGCGAAAAGTCTGTAATTTAAGTTAAAGGAAAGCTCCGGAGTATGTTTAAGCATAGCCCTGTTGCACGAGCCTTCTGACAGCAATGTATTTCACATGGAATTAAATAATTTCGAAAAGTTTAGACCTAACACGAACGCTAAACACGTTACATTGAGTCTACGGCACCTCAAATCTTACTTTCGGTTTCAAATAATGAGGAAACCATTGATTCAGTGTAAAGCGTTCATTCGCTTCTGCGTTCGCGTTTGGTCTATGCTGTTCCAAATTATTTTGTTCCACTCGCTAACTAGTGCAATTGGCTCTTTTGGCAGGGCTATGCTTGAAATCACTCCGGAGCACCTCTTTAAAGTCCATAACTTTTAACTTATTGTCCTCCTCTTAACATTTTCTGTACTTTTGACACTCAACACATTTGATTATGTAACTGCGCTGCTGCTTCATGTACCTCCAGATCCGGATGAAATTTTCCCATCTGTACCAGACGTTGTCTCCGTGACCGGCCTACATACCTCCGTCCACTTTCAGCGTTGTTGTGAATGTTGCTTAGTACACCCTCAAGGGGGCAGTGTTGCGTCGAAATTTACCACCATCGACAATCACGATCATGGTGTCGGTAGAGTAGGTAATTTTACTGCATCTACTGCAAAAAAGCACAAAAAGTAAGTAAGTACGCGGCAGTGGCATGTCCGATCACTTAATGTGAATCGCCATCTAAATGGAAATTTTTTCTTTGGTTTTGGCAATGCGGGAATTGGATGATGAGCGGTACTTCAGTATTTTAGGCATCCTGTATGAATTACAAAATCCTGCTGACATCAAATACTGCAGAGCAAATAAACTACATGTGACACCTTATGTTACAACAACTCTTATTACTAGTCCACTCCACTCCAATCACAATCATTCACAAAACTTGCAAGAATACTGTACTGTATACAGTGCTTAGGTTATGGCCCTACAACATGCTCTTTAGCTCTAGCTGCATTTGTATTGTTGTTTCAAGAAAGACCAAGGTTTTCTATTATGATTTTTCTGTTAATAGGATCTCAGCAACAGACCCACGACCAGAAGGTGTACAATTTCCGGCACTCACGGGCAAGGCGGATCATTGAAAATGCCTTTGGCATTCTTGCTGCCAGGTGGCGAATACTTGGCAGGGCTATGGAGTGTTCTGTTGAGAAGGCTGGGCTGAGGATGTCACAAAGGCTTGTGTGGCGCTCCACAACTTCCTAAGTTCCTGATGAAGAAAGACCAAGACCTGCCTGAACAACACCTATGCATACTACCGGGGATGGTTGACAGGGATGGTGCACCTGGAGAGTGGAGACAGGTGGTCCAAGGAGACACCAACCTCGTCCCGACCCCCGCCTCACAGCCGCAAGAGCCACCCAGGATGGCATGGCTGTCAAGGAGATTTTTAAGGAGAACTTCCAGACAGATCAAGGAAGGATTGATGGGCAGGATCGGCATGCCAGAAGTGGCACTTTACTTAATGTTGCCTAGATGTCTGTTTGTTTATTTCAATATGTTATTGTTCTAATGTAAATCTAAATAAATGTTTTCAGTTAGAATTAAATACTGTGTTTATAACCATAGCTTGCATATACAGTACAATCTATACAACAACTCACGCCGCAATTCCGCCAGTCTATCCAGCAGTGCAGCATCAACTGGGTCCACCTCTTCCTGGAGGCTTCAGGCCGGGGGCTCGGAGGAAGGGGAAGCTTTCCACATTAGTTGGTGGTGGCGGTGGTTCTGATGTTAGTGAAGAGGACCCATGTCCTTCAGGCAGAGTAACACCCTCCTCCTCGGCCTACTCCATCTGCACATCTTCAATTTGATCTTGACTCTAGAAGTCCACAGTAAATCATTAATATTATACACCAACATAAACTCTACAATATTTAGATGGGTGTGAGATATAGACAAGCATTATATTTGGGTCAATTGGTAGAGGGATCGAGTTTTGCCATGTTTAACCTATGGTGATACATGGGCAATAGGTTTTAAATGATAGCCTACTCATTTCGGTGGTGCGATGGTATTAAGTGACAGATTTAGTCAATACTGTCATGACCAAAATGCGCCCCATGATATGCCATGTTGTCATTATGGTTTGTTGATAACTTTAATCAAAATGCGCACTATGATAGTGATAAACTCTTTCAGTCCCACACAGTTTCTGTCTGATGTGTGTTTGATTAGAAGTGTTTTTAGTCCCATGTTCATTCCCGATGTTAAACATGATTTTACACAGCAAATATTTACATGTATGCATTTAGCAGACAGTTTTATCCAAAGCGACTTATTGGTCAACTATCAATTAACGTTAGTTCAGGGTGTACAGTACATTGATCATTTTACATTGCAGTCATAAAAGTTACTTACATCAAAGTTGTGTTTTGCGATGCTTGATGTGTATTTTTAGCCACACTAACCGCTGCAGAATGGGATGTTCTGGCCCCCCAGCAGCTATTAAGGCGGCTGATCAGTCCTTAAAAACGTTACCATCAAAGACCACTGCATCTCATAGTTCCGCTAACAGACATGAAGATGGCTATGAAGCGACTGGTGCTCTTTGCGTTTTGGTGTGAGTACACATCTTATTTGAGAAACATTTGAAAGCTTTTATCACTATTTTGCTGTAGGTATTATTATGACTATTTTGCTATTTTTAATGTACTGTAGGTATTATTTATTTATATTATTATATATATTTATTTGGTGAGAACAGAGCAGATAAGAGTTTTAGTGGATTCGAGGCATGTCTACAGTCTATTGATAGCAGCTTGTCTTTATTTCTATCATTTACAACAAAATAAAACTGATCAACTCATTTTAGAACCACCTTATAGCACATTTGACACACAGACACAGATCTTTGATAAATGCTTGGTGCACCATACGGTGCTGGGATCATATACTGTAGATCTGTAATAACTGCATGCATGTGTTTATCAGTTGCAGTTGTGGTTTCCAGACTGGCTCTTCTCTCAGGACTACAAGTAGAAATGTCCCCAGGAGACAATATAACTTTATATTGTGCTTGTCCCAAGAATGAAACAACAAAAGTTGTATGGTTTCGAGAATACTCCAATGCAAGTCAGTCTCAATTGATACTACCAGCCGCCAGACATCCAATATTCAAACCTGTGCCTCGCTATACTCCCGTCTGGAACTCCTCAAGTCGCTCCTATGATCTCCTGATTAAAAATATCTCTGAATCAGACCTGGGCCACTATTACTGTGTCAGCATGGATATTAAAGAACTGAAGGATGGTGGACCAACAATGACAAACATTTGTCTCTCTAGTCGATCTGTCGTATCTTTTCTGGGTAATTATTGACTTACTTATTGACTTAATTAACAAGTCCATATTTCCAAATTTTAAATAAAAATATTGTAACACATATAAAATGGTAGGAAGACGGTCTGAAATCAGAACCAGAGGAAACCAGGTATTACTGAAAAGTGTCTTTATAATCTAATTAAAGAATTCTGGGTTCAGACTGATTTCTAAAGTAACTTCTAAAGTAAAGATTTCAAAAATAATTTACCCAACACTGTTGGACTCTTGGGGAGGTGGAACATGAGAATATTCCCCCAAATAGTGGTGTGACACATTAAGGAGTCTGTACTGTCTTTAAACTTTACTTTATGATATGTGATCTCAGCTTCCAACCCCACTCCAACACCCTCCAGTCCCCCTGACCCTGATGGCTGTCTGGACTGGTCACTGCTGGTCATCTTGTGTCCTGTGTGTGCTCTGTCCGCTGCCCTCATCTCCACCTGTGTCTACTGCCATATCCACAAGGCTGGTATGACTTAATAAATAACTGTCACCATGTCAAATGTTAAGAAAATTGTTTTGATAGCCCTTGCCTTTCTTATTTAGGAGGATTACGGAATCACAGCCATGGACTTCAGGTAACGTTGTTGTCAAAAGGTGAGCTTGTTTGCTTGTATGGTGTCTGTAGACTATCTAGTGATATGTAATTCTTTGTTGTTCAGTGGCTGAGGGGCCAAAAGGATGAAGCGGATTTCTACACTGAAGTCGCATACAAACTACTGTGAAGCACACATCATGACTGATTGCTCATTAATTACACAGGCTCCCCTGATATGAGCATGGCACTAAAAATACTAAAAAGTGTGACAATAAGTCAATCAATAGAATAAATTTGTTAAGGAGAAAAATGAATTGTGAACTCATTTCATCTTGTGAAACCTTACTTGTTGTACCTACGAGTTTACAAGGCACTACTGAGAGGCTGTTCCATGTCCTGAATATAGCACAGATGTGGGTTGTTGTTAAGGCACGAAGCTGTGCTATATTCAGGACATAGAACAGTCTCAAGGGGCAAATGCTTTTATGAAACGGCTACCACATATAGAACTTCGAAAATGTATACAAAATAAACAAATAATCATGAAATTTGAGCCATTCAATCTTGAGCCAATCATTCTAGTAAACTCTTACCCGTGCTGAGCTTAAAGTACAGGTTTGCTCAAAATTATGTTAAGCCTTGTTTTCAGCTATCTTGTGATGAAATACGATGGTTAAGATTGATATTTTGACAAACGCTTCTGTTCCGACAATTTTCGTTTGTTGCTGTAGCATCTAACAGCAGCCTATGTCCACTGGAAAAATCCTTCCCAAAACGCATTAAACATCTTTCTACAAAAGTATGAAACTCAGTGAGTGGTCTGTAGTGTTCACTGATATGCTGACATAAATATCACCGCAAAATATGACTTTTATTGAAGTTTGTAGTCAAACCCCACTGACTGCCGGGAAGTAATACGTTACACACAAGAAATCCAAAATAATGCTAGAACCTACTAGAAGTCATATTTTGCTGTGATATTTGTCAAGCCACCTATGTAGACGGTGGCGGTCCGCACCACACACAGGTCTAAAACCCGGCACCACGCAAGCTACACACTCCCAGTGTGGAGTTGGGCGCTCTAACCACTGAGCTAAAAGCCTGAGCTTCTAACTCAGCCATTAGAAGCGCCCAAGAAATTGGGTGATAAGGATTTACACGTACTGCCGCCAAGCTAGCTGGCTTCTGTTGCATACGGAAGCTCTAAAGAGTCATTCGCATTTTCGCACTCATAATTTGCAGGTTCAGCTAATGTTGTTTCCCTGCATCGGCTGATTGGAAGGAAGACAAATTGAAGACTACGTTTGTTCAAAATCCAAAAATCAGAACTAAAATCTTCTAAAATTTTGCATGCTGGTACATAGATAGAAATAGTTTAGCAAAACTGTCAGTTTTGTTGGATGATCCTGCATGGTCATAGCATTCCTCAAAGATGATACAAATTTTATTGGAGTTTTGGCTGTGTCTGTTTAGCCTTCAGAAGACATATTTGTACCAACATAGGTTCTTGATTTTCCCCTTGTAGAGATAAGTAGAAACACTCTCATAAAAAGCAATAAATAGACACGAAACTCTATCAGTGTTGGAACAGAAGACCGCACAAGTCTGACAAATACATTTTGGGTGTCATTTTCAATAGCACCAGAACACCTTGTGGGAATGTCCACAGATTTTTTTATATTGTTTCTCTATTCTCCATGAATCTTCTTTTAAAAATGCCAATTTGACTTGTCTTATGTGACGTTTTCTTTTTAATTTCCATCCTGAACGTGGGCAAAATGCACATTGAGAGCAATATGTTTTCTGTAACATTAATGTAAAGAATACATAACCAAAGGCAAATTTTGCCCTGACATGATCACCTGAGAGTCCCTGTCCTAACATGGCCTGGTGAAGCTAATGTGATGACCTGAAGGCACCTAAGTAGAGGTGGGATAGAGGCCTTTTATTTCAGTGATCCCAGTGGCACCTTTGTCACTCTTGAATCTTAAAATTGCCACAAATCTTCCAAGCTGCTCTTTGGTTCTGCTGAAAGTGAATGTCATCAGTCTCATTATACAAGGTTGGTAATATTTTATTCAATTAATGTATTTATTGATGATACAACTCTGGAATAAATTCTTGATTGGCATATTTCTTTGAAGGAAGCATAACCTCCTGAGGCTGAGTGACCTGGCTGAGACCAATGTTGAACTCGTAACACTCAGAAAGGCCTCTACCCCACCTCTACTCATGTGCCTTCAGGTCATCATGTTAGCTTCATCAGGCCTTGTTAGGATAGGTGGAGGTGCACAGAACCACTACTGAGAGTAACCACAGGTGCTCCTTAAATCATTGAAATTGAAAAGGATACCTGCACCCCTGCACAGGGACTCTCAGGTGATCATGTAAGGGCAAAATTTGCATTTGATTATTTATTCTTTACATTAATGTTATAGAAAACATATTGCTCTCAATGTGCATTTTGCCCATGTTCAGGATAGAAATTAAAAAAGAAAACGTCACATAAGACAAGTCAAATTGGCATTTTTAAAAAGAAGAATTCATGGAGAATAAAGAAAAAAATATAAAAAATCTGTGGACAATCCCACAAGGTGTTCTGGTGCTCTGAAAATGACACCCAAAATGATTTGTCAGACTTGTGCGGTCTTCTGTTCAAACACTGATAGAGTTTCCTTTCTATTTATTGCTTTTTATGAGAGTGTTTCTACTTATCTCTACAAGGGAAAAAAATCAAGAACCTACGTTGGGTACAAATATGTCTTCTGAAGGCCTAAACAGAGCACAGCCAAAAACTCCAATAAAATTTGTATCATCTTTGAGGGAATGCTATGACCATGCAGGATCATCCATACCAAAACTGACAGTTTTGCTACAGACTATTCCTATTTATGTACCAGCATGCAAAATTTGAGCTTCCTACATGGTTTACTGTGGTGATGAATGAAGTTGGCTAGTTATCAAGTTAATGAAGCTAACAAGCATCAACTAAATTTTCCTCAATATTGCATCTGGAGGGATATCAAGTTCAGAATTCACAACGGGCCATCTGAACATCATTACTGGCATTGCCCTCAAAAATCTGTCAAGGTCCTTGTAGATGGTGCTCAGTGTAACTTCTAGCTTAGCATCTTATTGACTTCCCCACTGTGTGAGCCTGCTGTTTTACCCACAGGTGGTATCACCGGTGGAATGGAATACTGTTTTCTGATTTGCTGTCAGGGTGTCCGTTATTTCTAGATAACAAGAGGCATTGTTGGTTAAAAAAGTTTCACCAGCGTTCTATATCAATGCTCTTTAGAATGCAGCCTTGCCGATCTTCTTTCATATGAAAATAGTACCCCAACCGAACAGGACAACTTCTATCTAAACTGAGCCACGTTTCGTTTATGTTTTAAACACTTGCTTACCATCTATACGTTTTAGTTGCAACCGGGTGATAAGCAGGATCACGGCCTTCGAGGTGTCCTGATATAGAGAAATAATGGACTTTGCGTGGTCAGACTTGCTGTCTGTACCTATGGAACACTCGAACCAAAAGCCAAGGCTACCAACTCAGCGGTTAGAGGCATTCTGAAGGTTAGGGTTGTGAGGATTTACCCCAGGCTAGTTGGCATCTGTCATACACACCTGAATTAAAGTTGAGTTTCTCTGGAGAAAGTCATTTAAACATTTTCCTTCAATGGGCAAGAGGATTTTAGAAATAATGATAATGTGTCCATTGCACCCATCGCCAAAAAAAAATTAGGCTGTGAGATTCTGGGATTCTTCCATAGGCCTAAATGTCACAGAGTGTCCCTCTGTACAGCATTGGCTAACTTACCAATTGCACTCAACAAATGAGTTCATAAATCATTCTGTCTTTTAAGAAACCAAGTGGATTAAAGTTCATTTCTGCAGGACCATCAAAATGTATTGCGACTGAAACTAAATCACTCACGGCCTGTGACCTGGAGAAAACAGTCTTGTTCATGTCTAAAAAAGTGCAATGTGTTTGTTTTTAACTGTCACTGACCTTCACATCCAACTTAGTGCTATTTTTAGTGACAGTATTTCCTGATCAACGTAAGTTCTTTTAAGTTTCCATTAAGGCAGTCCCTCAATACGTTAGCATCAAAGACCAATGCATCTCACAGTTCCGCTAACAGACATGAAGATCACCATGAAGCGACTGATGCTCTTCGTTTTATGGTGTGAGTACACATCTTATCAAAGAAACATTTCAAAGCTTTTATGACTATTTTGCTGACTTCAATATAGGTATTACTTTAATTTTAACACCTTATTTAATTAAAACAATTGACTCGTACATTGTTATTTGGTGAGAACAGAGCAGATAAGAGTTTTAGTGGATTCGAGGCATGTCTACAGTCTATTGATAGCAGCTTGTCTTTATTTCTATCATTTACAACAAAATAAAACTGATCAACTCATTTTAGAACCACCTTATAGCACATTTGACACACAGACACAGATCTTTGATAAATGCTTGGTGCACCATACGGTGCTGGTATCATATACTGTAGATCTGTAATAACTGCATGCATGTGTTTATCAGTTGCAGTTGTGGGCTCCAGACTGGCTCTGCTCTCAGGACTACAAGTTGAAATGTCCCCAGGAGTCGATATAACTTTATATTGTGCTTGTCCCAAGAATGAAACAACAAAAGTTGTATGGTTTCGAGAATACTCCCATGCAAGTCAGTCTCAACTGATACTACCAGCCGCCAGACATCCAATATTCAAACCTGTGCCTCGCTATACTCCCGTCTGGAACTCCTCAAGTCGCTCCTATGATCTCCTGATTAAAAATATCTCTGAATCAGACCTGGGCCACTATTACTGTGTCAGCATGGATATTAAAGAACTGAAGGATGGTGAACCAACAATGACAAACATTTGTCTCTCTAGTCGATCTGTTGTATCTTTTCTGGGTAATTATTGACTTAATCAATTTTTATCTCTTTGTTATTTGTGTAGCCTACTTGCTGCATTTTTTTTTTTTTTTTACAATATAATTATGTTAGGCCTAGCCTATAAAATTACATGGAAATGTTGAGATGGTTTTTGAAAGGAGTTTTTGAAAGTAGTTGAAATTAATTATGTTATGTGTAGTCTCAAAATGAAACATTTACATTGCAGTAATTTGTGTCAAAAACCCCATTCCCATGGGATTAGTATTATCTGGGACGTCTGGTAATTTGTATAATCCCCCCCCACCTGTTTTTTTTTTTTGTGGCGCATTTGCACCCAAGTCTGCATTTACTTGAATTTAGGCCTACTGACATAAAGGTTCAGATATGATGTCACGGACCACAACTTTTTAAGTACCAGAAACCAGATCAGTCAATGTTGCTCACATTTTCAGGAAGGTATAGCTAATTACCAATACCTAATTAACAGCTTGATAATATTAGCCTAAAATGTTTGTTATCGAATGCTGCATGTCCTGCCCTTTTGGCCCTTTTGGTGGATCTCTAGTAAGAGTCTTAAACTGGCATGGGTCAACATTCAAACACAATCTTACATACATTTAGATGACAGAATTGTGATAACTTCAAAATAGAAGCAAAAGAGGTTGATGGCACCAACAGCAGCAGTTCAGCAGTTCTCTCCCTCATAAGGGGGTACATGACATTGTCAAAACACCTGTACCACAACTCAAAGCTGAGAGAAACAGTCGTGATGTCGAGAATCAACTGTAGACAATATACAAAGTCTGATATCTCGACAATAACTGATCTTCCACAACCAGACAGCGCAGTGTCATGTGCTAGCAGCTAATGTGAACAGATCTGATCATAGCAGAGTTGCAGGAGCGGGCGGAAACGAACCAAAACAACGACTTTCAGTTACAAATGTTAATATAACGCTAACGTTACCCTTGCAAGTTAACAAGGTGCCAAGACAGATTCCAAAGCTGACAAGTTTACATTGCATAGATAGTCTGTGAGCTGCCGTTATACCACCGGTTGATTTTGCTAGCAATGTGTTCTTACCAATGGCTAAGCACTGAGCAAAACTCTTACCTTTAGCTTTTCCGTTATCTCTTCACTACCTTCATTTATGTTCTTACATAAAATCCAACATGCATTGTAGAGTATGTAGCATTTGAAAATAATCCTTATTGTTTGACAGTTTTAATCCTAAATATTCAGGAAAGGTCGAGCTACTTTGACTGAGCTGACTCATTGGAGTAGCCTACTTGTTAACGATAGTAGCAATGTTTTTAACTAGCGAAGGGGTTATGACCTGTAACCAATGACCAATGAAATTTAGCCTGGTGAAAATAGGAATTAAGATAACTGGGACTTTGTTTTACAAATTGTTTTCTAAAGTAATTCAGTTTAGAAAAGTAGTGAATCTTTCTGGGACAGCTGTTTGAACTCCATCTGATTCTATGGCGCTCTGGCGCAAAGGCAAGATTTTTCTCCTGCCAGTGCGATTTAGGCCTAACATTGAATAGGCTATCACATCTTGATAAAAAAAAACAAAACACGCTAAATAATTGCATAGGCAATGCGCAGGTCCCTGTCAAATAAACGTAAAAAAAAAAAAAAAAAAAAAAACGCACTGTACAATTGTGTACAAAATTGTACTGTACAATTGACCCCTGAGGTGGCCCTCCAGTCAGATAATGTTGGCCCCCAGCTCATTTGAGTTTGAGACCCCTGGTCTAGTAGCAAGCCATAGGAAATGTGATTGGATGACGCTGTTGGAGTCATCTAATCACAACGCTGTACGTGTCTAGGGTGGGCTTCGCCCAGGGTCGTTGCAACAAGGCAGGCAAACCAGGCAATTGCCTGGAGCCCCAGGCTGAAAGGGCCCCCAAGATTGACTGTTTAATCATTTTAGTAGTTGAGTTGGTGGTGTTTTTCAACAAAAAATGACTTTAAACTGGAGTTAGACAACTGTACAATATAAATAATTATATTGATGATGTTTGAAAAATATAACAATGTGGTTCATGTAGTATTTACGGGGAGTGAAGGGCCCCCATGTCCTGTTTGCTTGGGGCCCCCTAAGTTCTTTGAAACGGCCCTGGCTTCGCCGAAAACGGCGTTTTGAATTGGTGTTTTCGTCTTGTTCATTCTGCTGATTGGCAGGGCCGTTTCAAGAGACTTAGGGGGCCCCAAGCAAACAGGCCATGAGGGCCCTCCACCCCCCCAAAACACCAATATATATCACATTGTTATAATCTTCAAGCATCTTTCATTAATGTAATTATTAGCTTTGAACTTACAGTTGTCTAACTCCAGCTTCTTAGTCATATTTTATTGAAAAACACCACCAACTGAACTACTAAAACGATTAAACAGTCAATCTTGGGGCCCCTCTCAAACTGGGGCCCCAGGCAATTGCCTGGTTTGCCTGCCTTGTCGCGACGGCCCTGCTGATTGGTCATAGGCGATCTTATTGTGTACTTATGGCTGGACTACAACTGTCAGTGTTAAGAATTAACATTATTCCTTCATATCTGATGACATATCAAGGCCATTTTGTTATTATTTCAAGTACATTTCTTACACACTGCTCCTTTAAACATTTCATTTTGAAAAAATAATGTAACCTTTGCAGGTACAGTTATTATCTTTTACCTTGCCTATACTCTCAAATGGGAATGTGTTCCACCATTCCAGGGTGATCTCTATGTAGTTTTGAGACCTTTTGACCTGTGTATTGATATTTTTCCACATGGTTATCAATGAGTGATGGCATATAAAACAACCATTAATGCTCTGTGAGCAAGTAGTTAGTTAATTACTTAGTTTTAACAGTATTTACCTTCAAGTACAGTTAAAACTAACTAAAGAATTACTTACTTTCATTTGTCTTAAGTACGGTAATGGTGACAATGGTATATCTTCTGTATACTGTCTTTAACCTTCCTTGTGTGTACAGCTTTCCACCCCACTCCTACACCCTCCGGTCCTCCTCATAACCCTGATGGTGATCAGTGCTGGTCACTGCTGGCCATCTTGTGTCCTGTGTGTGCTCTACTCTCTGCCCTCATCTCCTCCACCTGTGTCTACTGCCACTTCCACAAGGCTGGTAGGGCTTAGTCTCCATGTCTGTTACATCTTTCACTTTCAGGCACTTTCAGGCTTTCACTTGCTGTCTTGTCCATTTCTATCATATTGATACAGTATTCCTACAGAAATGATTTCAACTGACCTCAGTAACAATCTTACATAGATTATGTGGCATGCCTGTCTGTCACATCTTATCAAATATGCCACAGGAACAGTGTTACTAGGTGGTCGACAGTTGGAGGACCTGAGTGACAATGATTGCAGACGCACAGGAAAGGTTCTGTACTATGTTCATTGCGCACACACGCACACAAACACACAGACACACACACACAAGAGAGTTGTTGTGATTTCACCTGGCTAGGAGCTTTCGTAGCTTCTCTTTCCTCAGATATATCACTCAATATAATAGCAAGCTTTAACACCATATTTACCAATTGCAGGATGAAGATAAAGATGTGTGCTATGCGGCACTGGAAATACGTCCCAAAGAGCGTCGACAGAGACCCAAGAAGAAGAAAGAAGAAAATCCTGATGACTGTACTTACTCAGATGTAAAGGCCTATCAGACACACAGACAGTGAATATGCTTATCAGTCACAGAGACAGTGACTACGCTGGAAGTTTGTGTGTTTTGTTTAACTCAATCATGACTCAAACATGACTTTGTTATCAATCACAAATCATGTCAAATACAGTCATCTTAAAATTGTGATGGATGTTATTTCATCTCCAACCCCAAAGTCATTAAAATATCAATAAAAAATGGTGGCTTATTTTTCTTTCTTGACTGATAGCCTATGTTTTGAGAAAATCGGGTGGTCATAAACAACAGTGTTAATGTTTGATGCATAGTTTTGTGCATGCAAGCACATGTTGGCCAGTAGCAACTGAGCACTACTAAAATTAGACAGTGTGGCAAACAGGAAACCCACAACAGACTTCTCTGCTCAGGCCTCTGTTGGTTTGTTCTTACTCATGGGGGAGGCCAGGCCACAGACATGCAGGGGAAGCTTAATGTGCAACCTTAGCCAGGTTTGGATTAGTTTTCATTACCTAACTATAAAAATGTTTGACTCACATGATCTGTATCAAATCATTTTGGACAATATTATTGAAAGTCAATTGGACATGCACAGAAAGGTGTATCAAAGATATTCAGGTGTAAAGTAAAATTGCTTTAAGAAAAAGAAACTTTGTACCAAAAGGTATACAAGAAAAAAATAACTGATATTGTTACAGGTTAAAGTTAAGGGTAAAAGTTACAAAAAAAAGTACAAAGAAGTTTGTATCTTTGGCAAAAGGTACAAGACTTTTTTTTCTCAATTCAAACAGTCAAAATAGCCCCTGACAAACAGTAAGACAACAGGAAATCCACAATCACCTCTGGTGCAGGCCTCTACTTTACAGCTCAACCACACACATCAGCATAGCTGACATTGACACAACAGCTTTTTCTACATCTTTTACTCTAACAAGAGGATGGAGATCACTAGTGTTTTGCTAATTGATCATCCTATTTCACCATATATATAGGGTGACCATATTTTCATTTGGGAAAAACAGGACAGGTCTGAGTTGCGCACGAAGCGCGCAGAAAATTTTTCAACATAGGAGATCCACTGAAATAGTATTTTAAAGGAATGCACTGGAATGAATTCAAGCATACCCTGGTTGCACGAGTCTTCCAACAGCAATATATTTAGCATGAAATTAAAGAATTTCGAACAGCATAGACCTAACATCAACACGAAACACTTTATATTGAGTCAATGTAACCTCAGATCTTACTTTCAGTAAGTCAGGTCCCATTGATTCACTGTAAAGTGCCGGTCTATGCTGTACCAAATTATTTTGTTCCTCTCGCTAACTAGCGCATTTAGCAAGCTTTTTCAACAGGGCTATGCTTGCATTCACTCCGGTACATTCCTTTAACTTAACTTTTCTTTTTTTTTTTTTTAAATTTTGAACTGCCCCCTGCTAATTATGGACTTTACTACACTCACTGTATTAGTTATATTATTATATGCATGTCTAGTTGCATCCGTTTCTGCAATTGGATGATAGAAAAAACTTCAACATGATCTCACAGAAATCTGTGAAATTAACACAATTAATAAAAAATGCAATCTGTGGTGGGAGCACACTATTGTAGACTTTTTTGGGATGGAAACAGTAATCACACCCACTGAAAGTTAATGAGACACAGGTCCTTCCTAATACATCACTGAGTGAGCAATGCTAAATGTGCAGCTGTCTCTTTTCAGCACAGAAATCTTTTTATTTATGATTTTGTGTCAACAGTGTCATCTGCCACTGATTGTGTTGGGAGAAAACATATTTTATTTTAATGAGTGAGTTGTGTCCACGAATAGGCCTACTCTTATTGACTCAGTGGGTGTGATTTCTGTCTTTCCATCACAAAAATCTACAATGGCTCCCACTACAGATTGTAGTTTTAAGAATTGTGTTCATTTCACTTCTGTGAGATCAGGTTGAAAATTATCTCAAAGTTTGCAATTAGGTCTATATAATGTGTGATGATTTGGTCAAGTTCAGCCCTAAATATGGACATCTTTACACTGAAATTGAGCCATCTTATTCTCAAGCAAGTTTGTTACCAATGATACCAACTGATAGATATGATTTATGAGTTTAATTTAATACCAAATACCTCCATTGTAAGAGCAGATATACCCATATAAAAGCTTCCGAAAGACAATGAAGCAAAACCCGCGATATGTGTTGCAGCGCTAGTAAAGCGCGCACAAAAGGATAACACTAGATTAATTAAAGTGCCCATGATGAATGTTTAACAAACTTATTTTCGGCTAACTTCTGATTAAGGACAGGGCTGCCCGCAGGGATTACAACACACGCAGCGTCGTGTGCAGTGCCCTTGTGCCTGTAAATTTAATGGTCCAATGATGAAGGTGATTTAAAAGCCAGGATATTTCCTCACTTTCTAAAAATAACCCGGGACGCCCGGGATAGGACGTGAAATACGGACATGTCCCAGGAAATACGGACGTATGGTCACCCTACATATACAGTATATGTGCTCATTAGCCTGACAAGCTAGACTATAACATAAAATGTATAGTCTGGCCACGAGTGATGAACCCTCTGGTAAGATTGCTAAAACTAATCAGTGCCACTAAGAAGCGATTCAAATAATGCTAAGCCTGCCCAATGACTCCATGTCAAGATAGAATGTTGTGATTGTCTAAATAGCCTACCACAATGTCTGAACACAACCTACAGGGTTCCCGCGCGGTCTTAAAAAGTCTTAAAAGCATTGAATTTGCGAATTTGGAAATAATACCTTAAAAAGACTTGAAAAAGTCTTGAATTTTGATGTCTTGGTCTTAAATTTTATGTAGGCATATTCTTCTCCGTTTTGCACCACTCTCCTCAAAAGTTTCATTTGTCAACCACCATCATTTGATTAAAAAGGTTATGTAGCCTAAATAGCTGGCGGAGCCAAAGTTCAGAACGCAACGCTGCTTTGTGTCCGAACATGTCACTGCAGCACCAAAACAAACACAAGCAGCAAGCATGTGAGCGTATGTGAGCGTAACAAGGATGGGTCGGGAGACTTGCAGCTGGATGGTATGTGACTGTTAACTCCACATTTTAATTTCGAGGCTCAAAATTTTAGTAGACCTTTTGAATTTTATAAATAGGCAGGCTGTGGCCATAGCCTAGCCTACTAGCCAATATTTTTTAGCATAATAGACTGACCATGCATATGCGGATTTGTCATTGTGACTGATAGCTGTAGACCGGTAGGCTAGGGATGACCTGTAGAATGAGCAAGCATCTCTCTTCCCCAGACTAATTAAAATAGCCTAATTATTTTCACGAAAAGCATATGGATTTGAGTTGGACTAAGTTTCTTTGAATTATTGATAGGCCTGTATTTTAACGATGTCATTGCGCATAACGTTAGATGCAATTTTCCGACACTTCGGGAAAAACGCATAACGTCCTAAAAATTAGCCTAGGCCTATTCCTCAGCGTCTAAAATAGTCTAAACCCGTTCATTCTTGCCTGAAAGTTCATGCGCAAGGCCTGACTGAATCGCGAATGAAGACGCATCTCAGGGGGAAAAATAATACTAGAAAAGCAGCCGACGTTTAGAGAAAGTCATAAGCTGCGCAGGTATGAAGGGTCTACGCACGGAGGTCCATGTGCGGTCCATGCGCTGAAGGTACATGCTTCTTTTCCTCCATTGGAAAAACATAGAAACAATCATGCTAGTTACAAATGAAAAATCTGATATTTGCAATGTTTAGGCAAAGCCTAGGTGCGCTGGTTGATGTGTGTCACGTACTGCTATTTCCTGTTTACCTTTTTCATCCCTGACCTTGGTACTTGGTAACATGGGCGTGAAAGCAAACACCTTCCATCGCCACTAGTGTTTCAACCAAGTACTACAGCTCCTGCAAGTATACCGACCACAACAAGAGTGGATCGCCAGTTTTTTTTGCTGTGGGTCTGTGAAATAGGTTGCGCAATAGGTCTTAATTTTTTACATAAATGGTCTTAAAATGTCTTGAATTTGACTTGAAGAAACCTGTTGGAACCCTGAACCTAGAGCGTCTCTGTCTTTATTCTGTAGCAATGATGTGTTCACATACAACACAGAATACCATGAACTGAGACCCAGGTCACATTGTACACAGTCTACAAGGATGGTAAATGCAGAACATTATCACCACCTGGTGGTCTTGTGCACCTCACACACTTAACATTCAGTGAGATCTGGCCATGTTATTTTACATGGCATTACTTGTAAGGGTTATCATCATGTCTATGGTATTATGCAATGCTACAGAGAACACTGACTACTAATCAGCAGCAGTTGCTCTAACCACACCATGTCTACTCCAAAAAGACTGGCTCAATAGCATACTAGACAGCATTGTCATAACCATACTCAGGACCGGAAACAAGTAGCCTGACAAGCAACTATATCATAAAATGTATAGTCTCATCACTAACTTGTTCATTTAGCAGGCTTGTTCAACAGGACTATGCTTGACTTCACTGTGGAGCTATCCTTTAAGATGTTAAAATCACAGTTTAAAGATCTGCCCCATGGGTTAGTTTTTACTTATTATCTATAAAATACCATATAAACGTATAAGAATTGGAGCAAAATTGATTGCGTCTTCAGTACTGGCAAGTCTTGAGTAGCTTGAGTATTATAGAGCTCTTGTTGAAATTGATGTCGTCCTTTTATTGTTGAAGTGGCAAACACGCAAAACTGAGTGCTAGAGCTAAAAACGAGTGGAATTGGTTGAAGTGGCTTAATTCTCTGTAAGTCATGGATTGATGTGCACAAGAAACACAAGTGATGTGGAGATTAAACACATAGTTTTGAGAATTTTAATTCTGATCTAAGATGTACTAGTCTAGAACTCTAGACATACACCAGCAGTAGCAAATCGATTTGCTCAGCAGTTATTACCTCACTCACGTCAGATGATACGCTACGTAACTTTCGTAAGGCACTTCCGCGCAACGATCTGATGTTGAAGCCCATCAGAGCGATTTCAAGCCAAATATTCTCTAACCGGACCAATCAGGGCTGCTGGCTGCTGTAGAGGGTGTGACGTAGCGAAGAAGCAACTGTTTTGAATCCAACCAATCCAACAAACGTAACCAGCGTCATCGGTTGGTTTCGATGTGGTTGGCTGAAGTGTACGTCAATTAAATTGATGGACAAGCCGTTTGTCCAGTTAGATTCAAGGATTCCTGGCTCCTGAAATAACTCGTCTATTGCTGAGGATCAGATGTTCACGCGTAGCGCTACATCTGACGTGAGTGAGGTAAGGTCTACTATGGAACCAAATCCCTGCCAAACATATTTCATACTTGCCATGGCATTAAACAATCTGTACCTGTGCAAAGACACTTTGTACTTGTAGAATATACTTGTGTAATTAATTTGTATGTGTGCAACAAAGTTTTGTACTTGCGGAAAAAAAATGTGCATGTGCAAAATATGTATGTATTTGAGAAAATTATTTGTGCGTGCATAGAACAATTTTGTAGTTTTGGAGTGCTTAATTTGCTTGTGTACAAATTAAATCTACAACTGCAGAAACATATTGTGCACATGAGAAAAGATTTGCCTCAACAGCGACATCCAGCTTTCGTGTGCAACGCATTTTTTATGTAAAAGAATAGGCTATACCTACTGTGGAAGCCATTGATATACACACTTTATGTTCACTACTAGTTTATGTTCTTTAGACTTCCCAGAATAGATCCATTATGTACACTTGTTCTACTAATGTTAATTATATATTCTGGATTTTGCCGGTACCTCTTCAATCCAGTGAACTGGATCCTCGAATACACTGCTACTTCTATTGAATGTTGCATTATTAGATCCCTCATACCATCGAGTGACGCACCTGATAAGTAAAACAGAGTGATGTTGACAATTGATTTTTTCGATAACTTTACAGGAGAGGCAAATCAAAATGGGACTTTGCTATCAATTACTTTATTTAAAACATAAACTTATACAGAATGATGACACAATAGCATACACTTTTATTCAAGCATGCAGAAGCTAGGAGTCCCCCATTGAATGCAACATGATTCAAAGAAGCAAGTTACAGTAACGTTACATGTTTCACGTTGACTTGTCAATAGACACTGTGAGCATAACGTGATTTCAGCTACAAGACGGACAGTGTTTCTGAATTTAGTCAGTTGCATTTAGTATGTTTGACAGATATGTTACAGCTTCCAGAACCTCTCTGCTAACGTTATCGAGTAGCCTACCTGTGGTGCCCCAGCAGCAGATAACGTTATCACAGTCAACTCAATGCTGTTGCGCAGTTAGCGACTCGTTTTATTCTGATTCAGAATATGTAGTTAGAATACCCAGCTTTTGAAATTAATTTGGAAAACTCAACCAACCTGCCTGGTAACATTAAACAGACGGGAGGCACAATGATGGCAGGGCCATTCCATGACGATAGCTTCCAAAGAAGACCATATCTCTTATCATAAGTCGACAAGGATCTGAGAAACAGATGTAACGACGTTAATATAACTGACATTGAGTGATTGTGTGTTGTGCCTTAGTAACAACTCCAGATATACTTACTTCTGCCATTTCTCTCCAAAGGCTGCTCACTGTTTCTCCGAAGCAGACCTAGGGCTAGCCAGTGCCAGAAAGTAACTGCAAAGCGTTGATTGGCTAGGTACACGATGCGATGTTTTGATTGGCTCTTCAGAAACGCTATGGAAATCTCACCAAAAGCGCTGATTGGCTCTTCAGTGATGATGTAAAATTTGTGCCAGAATTCGTGTTTCAGATTCGTATCTGTAGATTCAATGTTGCACACGAAAGCTGGATGTCGCTGTTGAGGCAAATCTTTTCTCATGTGCACAATATGTTTCTGCAGTTGTGGATTTAATTTGCACACAAGCACAAAACTACAAAACTGTTCTATGCACGCACAAATCATTTTCTCAAATACATACATAGATTTTTTTCTACAAGTACAAAACTTTGTTGCACACATACAAATTAATTACACAAGTAGACTCTACAAGTACAAAGTTTCTTTGCACAGGTACAAATTGTTTAATGCATGCTATGGCAAGTGCGAAATATATTTGGCAGGGATTTGCTTCCATAGGATTTGCTTCCATAGTAGACCTGCTGAGCAAATCAATTTGCTACTGCTGGTGTATGTCTAGAGTTCTAGACTAGTACATTTCTTAGATCAGAATTAAAATTCTCAAAACTATGTGTTTAATCTCCACATCACTTGTGTTTCTTGTGCACATCAATCCATGACTTACAGAGAATTAAGCCACTTCAACCACTTCCACTCGTTTTTGGCTCTAGCACTCAGTTTTGCGTGTTTGCCACTTCAACAATTAAAGGACGACATCAATTTCAACAAGAGCTCTATAATGCTCAAGCTACTCAAGACTTGCCAGTACTGAAGACGCAATCAATTTTGCTCCAATTTTTATAGTTTTATATGGTATTTTATAGATAATAAGTACTAAAAACTAACCCATGGGGCATATCTTCAAACTGTGATTTTAACATCTTAAAGGATAGCTCCGGAGTGAAGTCAAGCATAGCCCTGTTGAACGAGCCTGCTAAATGAACAAGTTAGCGAGTCTACAGCCATAGGGCCCTTTTGTATCAGACATTGGCGGTGTCTGTCCAATCATGAGGACAGGGAGTTGTTGGGCGGGCTTAGTGTTGTTTGAATCGGCTTATTCGTTGCTTGGATTGGTCGTAGATAGAGCTATCTGGATTTGGCCATAGCTGGTCATAGCCTTATCCTATTGAATGCAGAGGCATTTTGAAAAATTCCTCTCCTAGGCTCTATCTATCCAAGCCAGACTATACATTCTGTTATTGTCTGGCTTGTCAGGCTAGAAATGTACCAAAGTGACTGAGAAAAACTGTAAAATACAAATGTACAGTAAAGGCAATTGCCTTTAAATGTCTCAGGAACTGATCTGGAGCAAATAATAGTAATAATGTCACTCTCAACTACTGTGACTGTTTGGAGCTCTGGTTCAACCATTTATTGCTACAGACACTCCTTGCACTCATCCTCATGCCATCTCATTTCCCCATTATGTATGGTGAACTCTAGTCTGCAGGGGCGGTCCTACCCTGTTTGGTGCGCCTCTGGAGCAGAACTACTCTGTTAGACTCTGAGCGCGCACCTTAGCCCTACTGTCATGGTGTGGAGTTGGCAGTTTCATTTTTTGAGCTCTTGGTTATTAGATGGAACTCCAGCAGCCAAGTTTATAACACCAGATAGATATTTAAAAATGGGGGGCGATCTTTACACTGAAATTGAACGCCAATTCAAGTGGCACCAATGCATGCGTCTGGATGTCTACTTTAATTTGATACCAAATACTTCTATTTTAGGCGGAGATATACCAGTACCAAAGCTTCCAAAAGACAATGAAGCAAAACCGGATCACCCGCGATTGTAATTTTCGGCGCTCGCATGCGCAATAATGATTAAAAAAAACTTCGGAGTGCCCGTGATGCCGCCCTCCCGACGATGGCGCCCTGGGCGACCGCCCATATTGCCCATGCCAGAAACCGCTCCTGCTAGTCTGACCCAACCCACATTGTTTGGTTTGCGTACGGTTTAGCCAATGATCAAACAGTTTAGAGCAGTGTCACAGAACTCGCCTGAGTTGCTTGCAGTCCATCAGCTTGTAGTTCAACAGTATAGCAAAGTGTTTGCTATTCTCCCCCCTACTTTTGAATTAGGCTACCATTACAAAGTCCGCACTTGTCATTAACATGCATGATCTTGAAGACTCATTGCCACTATGATGTCAAAATATATAGAAACAGCGATCTGTTTGTGACTGAACGCGGAAGTTGGAAGCATGAGAGACAGGTGAGAGCAGTGCACAGAATATGTCATTTCCAAACGGAAACATATTCCAATTGTATTGTTCCAGACTGTATGACGGAGAGAATCGTAGTCACAGTCGGGTAGAGGCCAGGCTAGGTAGACTTCGCCAGCCAGTCCTATGATCCACCAATCTGCCAAGTCTCACAGAAGTTCCGTGAGTCTCCCTGATGCCCAGAAATTGAACAATGTCTCCTGGAATCTCGAGCAAGCGAGCAAAAGCATGCACACGAAACATTTACGTCAGCATTTTGCCTGATGTGTGCTACTGTTTTTGGAAAGTGATATCAGTATTGCCCATGGTGGTTTACAGAACTAGCCTGACATAGCCCGACCATAATACTGCTGTTCATCCGTATTCATGGTCTGGAGGTTCTTTAACCTGACGCGAGTATACCGCGGGGGGGAAGGCATTCACTTCTGGCTTGAAACGATTGGACAGCTTCGCTTATTGGCTGGTAGACTCTCTACCGATGTAAACACTTCCCAGACCGTTCCCAGACCATGGATACGGATGAACATTCATATTAGGGGCGTGCTATGTCAGGCTATTACGGAACCCCCCTGAAATGAAAATTGGGATGTCTGCCAGAACATCCCTGAGTCAGAGCTGGGAGTGCACCACTTCTCTTCTATTGGCACAATAATAATATTTCAGAAAAAAACATTTTCACATTGGAAACATCACCCACAAACTGTCCTTTGAAGGTGAATCAATTATAGCCAAAATTGACCTCATTTGGACATGTAACAAGTTGACAATTGTTAGAACAAAATCTTTGTATGCGTGGTCGTTACAGGGAGGAAAGGACTGACACCGAAACCAGAAATAAAGTTAAGACGGTTTACTTGGTTAGACAAGACAAAGTTACAAAAGCTCAACCTACAGTGCTGTTGGAGAATGCATTCCTCCAGCACATAAGATTCACCCCACATTTATACCCCCTTATGCTACATAGTTGCACTTGGCCGGGTTCCCAGAGTCTCACAAGATGCCATGCGTCACAGAAGTTAGAATGTTAGAAACACAATGTTTTAGTCCCAGTACATAATAATTATTCTTTCAATAATAATTATTCTTACACAATGAATGTTGGTTACAGTATAAACAGGCATCGTTTTCAGATATGAGTCAAGCTCCATGTTGAAGGTGTGCCCAATTCTCACTCAGTGAAAATAAAGGCAGATAACCACCACAGGACATAAGGAGGTTTTGTATGGGTGTTATGGTGCATTTATCAGACTTGCTCTCAATATCTATTGCCTATGTAGCACACCAAACCACAGTTACTACTACCATATTTGGGTAATTTGAAGTATGACCCCTCCCTCTGCCCGTTTACGCTGACATGAGTTTCTTGTTGAAAAGCACATAGAGGAGATGTAAGAATTTCCATCTGACATCAACCTGTCATAGACAAAACTGCTTGAGACGTTCTGGTGAAGTTTACAGTAGTGCCTCCACATGTTCTCCCTCAAGTTCATTTCTGGTGAGTGCAAGTTTACATTTTGTCAAAATTGAAATGTATATAAAATTAACATACTACATGGCAAAGATTGATTTAGTATTCTATCCATGGTCAAACTTTTTTTCTCAGGTTAAAACTCAATACATCGAGTCACACATGAACCAATACAAACTCAGTGTTCTCAATTGATGTTCTCAGGTGTGGTGCTATTTGCTCTGAAGGCATCAGGAACAGAGGTGGATCTAACATAGTAATATTGTTTATAATTAATAATAAATAAATGATTACAGCAAGTACAGTATAAGTCTATGATTTCATAAACCTTATGGCTTGTGGAAAGAATCTCTTCCTTAATCTCTCAGTTCTGGATTTAATGGAACAGAACCATTTTCCGGATGACAGTCTTTCAAACATCTTATGATTGGGGTGGTGAATGTCTTTAATAATCCTGTTTGCACTAGAATGACATCGCCTGGAATATAGGCCCTGTAACCCTGATTTTTTTAGAGCACAGTGATTTATTCTGTAGAGGGTGATTTTATCCTGACAGGTGCAGTTTCCATACCAAGTAGAGATATTCCCAGATATAATAAGACTCTATGGTGGCAGTATAGAAAGACTTCTGCAGCTCAGTACATAGTAGCACATGGGCTATCTTAGTATTTCTATCTCACTGACTGCAATTAACCATGTTAACCAGTAGATGGGGGTATTCTTTCAGTCAGTGGAGGTAAAAGAGAGGTAGAGTAGTGAAAGATCCACATGCAATCAAGATTCAATATTGTCTTTATTACATCTCATTATAAGGGGTATATAGTAACATTTTTGTGCACTTTGCTACTGAAAGGAATAAATAGTAAATAAATTGTATGTTAAGAGAGAGTGTGGGGGCTGTGTGTGTGTGTGTGTGTGTGTGTGTGTGTGTGTGTGTGTGTGTGTGTGTGTGTGTGAGGGGAGAAAAAAAAGAAAGAAAGAACAAGAAAAGTGAAGTATAGTGCAAGGCTGTCAAGCAGACTCAGACTGCCTTTGTTCATAAGCCTTATTGCTTGCTGGAAGAAACTGTTCTGGAGGCTGGTGGTCCTAGCCTTGAAGCCCCACTTAAAATTTTGCCGTTTCCTATTCATTGTACTTTCATTGCCTAGAATGTCATTTATAAATGACATGTTCCAGAGTAAAACAAGTTCCTTCGCAAGCTTGTCTGTGCCACCTTGAAGCACAATTTGGACTTGTAAGATCTGTGGGAGCGCTCACCCCGTTTGTTTTGTCTAGAAAGCAAGCTAGATAACGTGACTTAGCTGGAGCTTACTATTTGAATTACGCTATTTGTACCTTCTCAACTCATTCAACTGTCGATACATTTTGTTAGTTACTTTCTCCAGCGACTACGCAATTCTCAATGGAGGATTATCGGCAGGAACGCTTAATAGCTGATTTGTTTGGTTTTGTTGTACAATGTCTGGATGGAGGGCAGATAACATCCACAGAAGCTTTGTCAATCTTACAATCATTAGGATAGGAATAGGAAAACATCATTTTGTGGGAATTGTTTGGGGATTATGTAAATAATACATAATTGGAAAGGTAATTTTATTAGGAGATGCATTGATAAATCCAAGCGAAATGGAATATTCTGTTAAATAATCAGATAATTCATGTCCATGTAACTCCACTGGTGCAGCCCCACTCTGTGCCACCCTTTCCATATGGCCAGGTATGTTTCTTTGATTCTGTGTTTTTGTTCATTTGTTTTATTCATGTTCAATTCTTCTTTTTGTTTTATGTAGCCCTGCTGCCCAGCCAACATGGGCAAGATCTCCTGCTTATGCCTTAAGAACGTGTATCATTACTAGTAGGTACACCCATTGCTATTGGTAAGTTTTAATTAATGTATGCGTTTGGGCTTTTAGGCTGTACAATGCACAGTCATGTCTCTGGTGGTCTGACACAGGCTGTGTCTTCTTAGTTTGTTTTTTTGGTTTGCCTTGTGTGTTTTCATTTATTTGTTTTGTCTTTTTGTTGTATAGTCTGTTAGATGGCAGTGACGCTTAGGGGGGCCAGTCTTGACACAAATCTGGTATATCCTGTCTATTGCTTATAACTTTGCGGTGTACCTGGTGACCCTTTTGTAATGCTTACGTGTGTGATCTTCCACACTTCCATAAATGCCACCCCTGGATTCCCCACTGCCAGAGTGTCTTATTTTTGCACCCCCATCTGACATTTCGGCCACTGGCATCGTTTGTAGAGATCAATTCCATACCGCGCAGTTTCTTAACTTAGCCTATAAGTTATAACAGTAATAATTATGACATTGTTAGCCTATAACCACACTACCTGACATTTAAAACGATGCACAGAGAACTTTGAAAGTATACTGGTAGTTTATCTAGCGGTCTATTTGCACAGACAGTAACTTCAGAATGGTGAAGTTGGTGACGAAGAGTGAGCACTGTCTTTGTAAATGGACATCTAGATAAACTACCAGTACACTTTCACAGTCCTCTATTCCTTGTTCTTAAAGGAATTATCCGGAGTGAATCAACACGTATCCCTGCTGGTTTTTAGTGCTAAGCCCTAATGTTATTTATCGTATTTCGTGCAAGGCAGCTAACACTAACTGAATACGGAAGGTGAAAACGAAACATAATCGATTAGGTTTCGTTTTGAGATGCTCCATTCTGATCCCTAAGCTGGCGTTTCGCTATCTCGTCTGCATTGCAAAAAATTCAGTCATTGAGGTGCCTATCAAAAGTGCTTGGCAGTATAAAGCAGCAGGGCTACGTGTTGTTTCAATCTGGATAATTCCTTTAATGTCAGGAATCTGAATGTTGGAGTCATGCAGAGGTGGACTACTACCACTAAAGTCTGTAATTTAAGTTAAAGAAAAGCTCTGGAGTAAGTTTAAGCGTAGCCCTGTTGCACGAGCCTTCTGACAGCAATGTATTTCGCATGGAATGAAAGCATTTCGAACAGTGTAGACCTAACGCGAACGCTAAACATGTTACATTGAGTCTATGGCACCTCAGATCTTACTTGCGGTTTTGAATAATGAGGATCCATTGATTCAATGTAAAGTGCTTGCGTTCGCGTTCGGTCTATGCTGTTCCAAATTATTTTGTTCCACTCGCTAACTAGTGCAATTGGGAGGCTCGTTCGGCAGGGCTATGCTTGAAATCACTCCGGAGCACCTGTAAATCATATCTTTAAACTTATTGTCCTCCTCTTTACATTTTCTGTACTTTTGACACTCAACACATTTGAAGATGTGCAACTGCGCTGCTGCCTCTAAAGACTGCTTCATACCTCCAGATCCAGATGAAATCTTCCCGTCTGTACCATACGTTGTCTCCGTGACTGGCCTACATACCTCCGTCGGTTTTCAGCGTTGTTGTGAATATTGCTAAGTACACCCTCTAGGGCAGTGGTTGTCAAACTGGGGTACGAGTACCCCTGGGGGTACCTGGATAGGTTCTAGGGCAGGGGTGGGCAATTATTTTGGTCGAAGGGCCACATTGGCGTTTAGATTTTCACTAATGGGCTGGGTGTTAACCGTCAACCGGTTGATGCCAGTAAAAAGTCTCAAACCAGTAGCCTCACTTTCTTCAGAGGACATGTTAACATGCAGGGTTAAAAGGGGGATTTGTATTTCATGACTACAACAAATTTTATAATTTAGGCCTATAATCTACGTCTCCTTGGCTAAAAGATAAATTATTCTACTTTGGGAAGGCTCTGCGGGCCGGATTAAATAGCAGGCCGCATGTGGCCCCCGGGCCTTAGTTTGCCCAGGCCTGTTCTAGGGGGTACACAAAACTAATCTGTGAATGGGTTTTCAGTTCTCACCAGCATAAAAATAATATAGAGAAAGATCTAAAAACTATCCCCAATAGCCCCTTTTGCAATTAAATTGCATGTATGTGCTCACATTTTGTGAATTCAGCAATAACTAAGCAAAAACTTCAAGGTGTTTTTGGTGCCGGGGGTACTTGGTAGTACCAGAGTGTCTCAGGGGGTAAGCAACAGTAAAAAGTTTGGGAACCACGGCTCTAGGGGGTAGTGTTGCGTAGAAATTTACTGCCATCGACAACCACGATTATGGTGTCAGTAGAGGAGGTAGTTTTGCTGCGTCTACTGCAAAAAAAGGAGCAAAAAAGTAAGTAAGTACGCCACGGTGGCATGTCCGATCACTTAATGTGAATCACCATCTAAATGGAGATTTTTCTATGGTTTTGGCAATGCGTGAATTGGATGATGAGCAGCACTTTCAGTATTTAAAGGAATAGTTCTCCTATTTATGAAAATTGTTTTTTCACCCTCTTACCTGGAGTTGCATATGTGGGTAAAAGCATTTTGGTCTCAGTGCTGGTGTTTTCCTAGTATGGCATCCCAAATTTTCCCCATTTTTTACCTTTAGCTTAGCATAGGCGCTGGAATATAGTGTTGCCAGATAGCAACTCTTTGGCAACTTTACTTTCCAGTGCCTATGCTAAGCTACAAGTAAAATTGGGGTTGCCAGACTAGGACAATGCATGCACTGAGACCAAAATGCTCTTACCCACATATGTAACTCCCGGTAAAGGGGTGAATAACCAATTTTCATAAAGAGGTAAACTATTCCTTTAAGGCATCCTGTATGAATTTCAAAATCCTGCTGACATTCAATACAACAGAGCAAATAAACTACAGTCAGCTCTGACTGTGACACCTTATGTTGCTACAACTCACACCTAATGTTGCAACAACATGCTCTTTAGCTCTAGCTGCATTTGTATTGTTGTTTCAAGAAAGACCAAGGTTATCTATTATGATAATAGAATAATAGGATCTCAGCAACTGACCCATGATCAGAAGATGTACAATTCCCGGCACTCACGGGCAAGGCGGATCATTGAAAATGCCTTAGTCATTCTTGCTGCCAGGTGGCAAATACTTGGCAGGGCTACACTGTAGGAAAACAGTTTTAAAAAGTATAAAAACAATGCAGTACTAATAGATTCAGGGGTCTTAAATACATAGATGAAGAACAAAATAACAATATAGTTCAATATAACTGCTGGTACATCTATGTAATGTAACAGGTATACATACCTATCCATATGTCGGAACTAGCTGCTGGATCTCCTTCATCGGATTCTTGGCATCTGATGGAGGCAGGTCCTGAAGAAAAGTGTTCAGGTAGGAAGCAAAAGTGCTGAACACAATTTTTGCTCTGCTGTGACTCACGCTGCAACTCCGCCAGTCTATCCAGCAGTGCAGCATCAACTGGGTCCACCTCTGTGTTTCTTCCCCTCTTCCTGGAGGCTCAGGCCGGGGGCTCAGAGGAGGGGGAAGCTTTCCACATTAGTTGTTGTTGGTGGTGGTTCTGATGTTGGTGAAGAGGACCCATGTCCTCCTCGGCCTCCTCCATCTTCAATTTGATCTTGACACAAGAAGTCCACAGTAAATCATTAATATTATCCACCAACATAAACTTATTCTACAATATTTAGATGGCTGTGAGATATAGACAAGCATAATATCTGAGTCAATTGGTAGAGGGGTTGAGTTTTACCATGTTTAACCTATGGTGATATATGGGCAATAGGTTTTAAATGATAGCCTACTCATTTCGGTGGTGCGATGGTATTAAGTGACAGACACAATTTAGTTAATACTGTCATGACCAAAATGCGCCCCATGATATGCCATGTTGTCATTATAGGTTGTTCATAACTTTAATCAATATGCGGCCTATGATAGAGATTCAGTTTCTTTCTGATGTGTGTTTGATTAGAAGTGTTTTCATTCCCCATTTTCATTCCCTATGTTAAACATGATTTTACACAGCAAATATTTACATGTATGCATTTAGCAGACAGTTTTATCCAAAGCGACTTATTGGTCAACTATCAAAGTTCAGGGTGTACATTGATCATTTTATATTGCAGTCATAAAATATACTTACATCAAAGTTGTGTTGCGATGCTTGATGTGTATTTTTAGCCACGCTAACCGCTGCAGAATGGGATGTTCTGGCCCCCCAGCAGCTATTAAGGCGGCTGATCAGTCCTTAAAAACGTTACCATCAAAGACCACTGCATCTCATAGTTCCGCTAACAGACATGAAGATGGCTATGAAGCGACTGGTGCTCTTTGTGTTTTGGTGTGAGTACATATCTTATTTGAGAAACATTTGAAAGCTTTTATGACTATTTTGCTGTAGGTATTATTATGACTATTTTGCTATTTTTAATGTACTGTAGGTATTATTTATTTATATTATTA
>JAODXP020000004.1:14431986-14434967 GCA_027497455.2 Sardinella longiceps | reverse complement strand
AAGCCAAAGCAGAAGTTGTTAGATGGATTTACTGTTACAGTTTATGATGCTCTTAACTGGTGCACATGCGACCTGTTCCACATGCATCCATGAGTGCCTGTTGTTTGTGTGTTTGTCAGTTTCTTTCAGTTTGTGACCTAGTGAAACTGTCAGTCAGTTTAACACTTGTCTGTTTACCTTTTAGCTCAATCTGCCAATGAAGAACTACGAAATGAAGTTCAGTACTCTGAGATTTTGCACAGTAGTAGTAGACCCATGCAGGTCAGTATCACAGTATCACTAACTGAATATTACTGACAAACACTCATACTGTATATCTCAGAATGTATTTGGATGGACAACTGCTGTGTGCATGTGTGTGTTTCTGTGAGAGTGCATTACAGCTCTGTGCTGTAGCATGTACAGTAGCTTTATTCAACTTCTCTGAAAACAGATGTCTTGCTAGGAGTGACAGGGTCTGGTCTCGTTTAACCACTCGGCTCAGAGCAGCAAGAACACAGCTAGAAAGCCACAACTGGTTTCCTGTTCATAACAGACACGTCTGGTCGCAGAGGATTGTATGAAATGGCGTGAGAAAGAGCCTTGCTCAAGGCGGGTGAAAAATATCCCTGTCCAGTATCAGATATCTGGACAGTCCAGTTATGGCACAGTTAACAGCACTTCTTTTCTTCCCTGTCTTCTTTTTGTTTTTGTCTCTTTACCCCCCGCCACCCCTCCCCCTCCCACACACCACCACACACACACTACATTACCTCCTCCCCCTGTCCTTCTCCCAGGCAAGTGGACAACACATACCAGAACTGCCCGCCGAGGGAGAAGAGCCACCACTAACTTCTGTCTATGCCAAGATTCAACCGCATCCCTCAAAGGCTACTGGCAAACACAATACTGTGACAGGGGGTGGAGGCACTGTATTGGATCATCTCTGAAAGTTATTTCACTGCTTTATAATGTACTGTGCACTGAAGATATGCTGTAGATATACATTTATGTAACATTAAATAGTACCAGATTGAAATATGTATTCAAATATTTTTTACTTGATGGAAAGATATCAGAAAAAGTACATTATTTAAAGAGAAACCAGTTTTACAACTCATTGTTGGCTCTCTTCTGAAACACTTTTCAGTAAATGTCTTGCAAATGCCACATTCAACATAATAATATTGCTATTCAACACAATTGTGAACTTAATGTTAAGCATTTGTATACACACTGCACAGCACACTGTGGTGATTGTAGACTTGTATCCATGGGGATTTCAGTTGGTCTCATTTGTTTATACCACCAGGATGTGTTCTGTTGACAAGACACACCTGCCCACAGGGGAGTTCCTCTTTCCTCTATCTCCAGATTAAACAGTAGCCACCACGGACACTAACTGCCAGGAACATGACTATTAGCCCTGGTATTCCCCTTTCATTTCAATGAAAGGCACATCTCTGCTTTCACATTTGCCTTGGATCCATATACTTGATCTCCGCACACATATTTCTAAAACAAGTTTTTGATGTAGGAAATGCTATCCTTCTGTAGTGCAATGGACAAGCAAGGATCACACATAGTAGGTCTGAAGTCCAACCTCCCCTGGTCTATTTCACCCTAGCAACAGTTGATAGGGATCATATTTCATGAGATGCATACCCCACCAGACCAACAGATGCCACTCTCTTCTACGCAAATATTTGCTCAGTTTCTCTGTAGCTCTTTGTCTGTGTATCTTTGGTCGTTAGTGTTTATAAAAATACAAAAAATCAATCAGTCAACACACACACACACACACACACACACGCACACACACAGTATACATACAAACTCATACTATACTGAACCATATGTAAAAATATAAACGTGCTCAACAGTGATGCTCCAGTTTTAGAAAGTGTATTTGTATAACTCACAGTACAGTATACTGTGGTTGTAATACAGTAGAACACTCAGTCACCACACACACGCCGTGAGAGACACACAGGCACACTTTACCACAGAGCCACTACTTCAACAACACAAATACAGTCAAATATACAGTCAAGACTACAGATATTTTTGCCTGTTGTAATGAGGAAGTGAAAGTGTTTGGTTTTAGAAGACATCTGACAAATGTATTTAGAAGGGGCTGCATGCATTATACATGTATAAAACATTTTGGTCTTCAACAATCATTGAGCATCTTCATCTTTGGCTTCTCAGCAACCAACTCTCAATCATCTGAATGATCTCAATGGTCTGAATCATTGCTGCACTCTTGTGGTAGCACTGGGTGTGACAGCAAGAAGGCTACTCCAGTGCAAAAGAACATTGTGTATGCAAGTCTGGGCACCCCTGATGATACTTATTATTCAGTGTCAGCTGTTCAGGGCTGATGATATGAAGAGGACAAAGCAGTGCCAGTGGTCTTAAGAGATCACAGATGTGTCTGGTGGTGTTTGATGCTCCGGGTGAGGTTATGACTCAAGGACTTAAGAGATCAGGATTTTCAGTATCAAAACTCGTTGGAATGTTTTTGTATGATGATCTTAAGTATCAAATTTGGGGATTTGACTTACAAAGATTACATAAGTTTTCATTGAAAGTGCATCAACCATACCTCTCTCTAACGGGATGGGATGGATCCAAACCCACCCGTACTTATTTTTCCAACCAGTATGTGTATTTTGACTCATGCCCTTCAAACTTACTGCATAGTATACATTAGGTTATTAGTGACCATAGCACTCTGACAAGACAAAAATATATATATATATATATATATATATATATATATTTACTTTTTTGAGTGAATGAATGGTCATTCAGCAAGTTAGAAAATAAGCGTGAGGTCTTACTCTATGTGTGTCTGCTGGAGGTGCACTGTATCACTTTATCAGACTTTATTGAATACAAGTCATTATAACACCTAATACATACCTCACACTCTTTTGATTTGTGAACAGATAAGATGAACAGAGATCACTGCAGTGAAAATGCATTCAGAGAAAGCT
>JAODXP020000004.1:14401986-14429486 GCA_027497455.2 Sardinella longiceps | reverse complement strand
TACCTTTGTACATTAAAGAGTTTGATTGGCTAGTGAGAACTATAAAAAACACATTTATTTTTATATTTTGTTATAACAACAACTAACACGACTAAGAGCACTAGTATTCCAAGAAGATTTTCTTTTGAAGCCAAGCAAAAATTGAAGTTTAGAAAAAATATATCTAAGCCAAACAAGCTTAAAAGTGTCGAAGTGTTGTGGCCATATTGGCCTTCTTCAGGGCATAAAGCAAAGAGACAGAGAACAAAATGGCACCTTTGGGTGTAAGGTCCAAACTGTGCAACACTGAGGACATAACTAATGCATAAAAACTATTGAACACGACACACACAGCCTGAATTAGATTCACTACTAGATAACATTCACATCGCAAAAATGGAGAGAAATCACACTCTTCATCCATTCCAGGAAAATGAGTGGCATTGAGTGTGCTGATCCTATTGTAAAAGGTTGTTGAGTTGATTACCCACCCTTGCTTAGGGATCATCATTCCAATAGCCATGACTTTCAGGGACGAGATGGAAGCATGTCCTGCGTGTTGGTAATGAGCAGCCATAGACTTGGTCTCTAGTCTGGATACTTGTCCAACACTTGTGCCACCCTCACATTCATATCTGTAGGCTGCAAAAGTTGTTACAATTTACAAAAGAATTCAGAGAAAACATATTTCCTTCATACTATACTGGTTAATTATTCTTATATCTGGGTTAATGGGGTTAATGAATATTGATGGAATTTTAAGAATTGTAACTCTGTTACATTGAATAAAAAGAGAATGTTGTCAATGTAACAACGTGATAAGATTATATTTTCACGAAAGGGATTAGCTCCACTGTGAATGTTATTTTCCTCCCAGAAGCCAGCCAATGGGTGCAAAACAAGCCCCCAAAGCAGTTGCCTTGATTTGTGTAAATAGACCCTCATCAAAAAGGACTTGGGACACATTGTTTGGATTATAGTCACATATTTCAATGGAATATAGTCACATTGATTAATAATCAGCACCTCTAAGCACACCTTTAAAGTTTGTGAATGTTTCTTGTGGTCTTGATGTTTGAGCTCACTAGCCTCCATCCACAGTTTAAATTATGCACAGACTATAATAGGCAGCTCAGTGAGTCTGAGAGAAGGTTGGTTTGGTCATGGACATTACGCACTTCCTATAACCATGCTCCTCCCTCACATTAGATCTTTGCAGTATCTCATCTCAAGTAGAAAGAACACTACAAACTGCAGACTCAAAAGAAGGAAAATCTTTGTTGTATTAGAACTGTATATGGAAAGTATCATATAAGCATGTACCTCTTTGTTGTTGTTTTTTTTCTATGGGGTAAGTCAGCATATGGAAAATTACTTTTTCGCTTTTTCTAGTAAAGCAGGTAGCGTACATCTTGAAAACAACTTCAACAGTTGTACTATCCATATGTCTACATGTAACTATAAACTAGACCATTATTTCTGAAAAAAGGTAGGCCTAAATATATCCAGAGGGATTGTTTCTCATGTTTCTCCTAAATGTCTAGTTTTCTGTGGCTGCTGTTTTTTTATTTTCAGAATTGTGTTTAACAATGTCATCTGTACATATTTTGGTTTTCTGTTGAAAAGTCTCTGCCTTTGAAGCTCAGATCACACCAAGAAGTTTCAAACTACATTTTCACATCTTCACGTTCTGATGTACTACATACAGTAATGTCAGTTAATCCATAAACATGCCCCTTCCCTGTTTAGAATTCAGTTCTTCTGAAACTCAGGTCACTCCAAGATGGACCCCACTTGTTGGACTTGAGGGAGGCTCTGTTGTGTTTCCAGTGCCAGTCTCCAAATCTGCCTATGCCAATTTAAAATCTGAAGGAGGAAAAACAATTGTAATATTTGTGAAAGGAAGTTTGGACATTTTGATGCCAAATTTTACCAAGGATGTTGGCCTGGACAGTCAGACAGGATACTTCACTTTTAACAAATTAAGGATTGGTGACTCAGGAAAATATGACATAGAGAGCAAGGAGATCTCAGAAACAAAAACATACAATTTCCAGCTAACAGTCTATGGTAAGTAGGCCTATACAACACAGCAGCTACACTTTACGGTGACTAACTTTTCAGATGTCAGAGGCTACTTTACAATGACTAACTGTATCTGTCATCATGACTGCACCAGGACATTTGCATTTTTGCATTTCACTTTATGTTATTTCAGTGATTCAGAAATTGTCTGCATGGGATCATTCCCTTACAGACATCCCCTTACTGCTCCCAGTGACGGTGCCTTGCATGGCAGCCTCCATCATTTATGTGTGAATGAGTGAATATGGGTCAGACTTTAAATTGCTTTTAGTCCTCTAACGCTTCATACAATTCTGTGCGTAATGTGAAAACATTTTGATAGTTTTTTCAATTAGTCTTCACATCTAAAAGATTGAAAAATGCTGATATGCATTAAATGATAAAAACACTCTTTTTGAGACTATTCTTGATCATGACAAGTTTGGTGATGATGTTGATAAATATGAAGATGTTTGATGTTGAAGTGTCTTTTTTATCTTTTTGAATAATGAATAATTGATCTTTGTCCAGAGGAAGTTCCCAAACCCCAGGTGACTCTGCATGACAACAGCTCCTGTACTTGGATGTGCTCTGTGCTGAATGGCAGAGATGTGACTTTGGCCTGGTATGAAGAGAATGTGCTCTTGAACCAGACCAGCGGCTCAGACAGCAACATCAGTCTCAGTCTGCCTCTTCAGACAGGAAAATCCTCCACTTATGACTGTGTGGCTGCAAATCCTGTTATTAATCAGACATCACAGCTGTTGGACAGTGACATACCACATCATTGTGTTGCATCTCCAGCTCCAGGTATGACCGTTTTGGAGACAATAAGATGAAAACACTGCATTGGTGATATATGGTTATACAGCTGATTGCTTTATTCCATCTGCTCCTGTGCATTGCTGAGCCATTTTAGGAAATTAGGCAATTTTAAAGTTGCTGCTGTAAAAAAAAAAAAAAAAAAAAATCCTTCCTGGTTGGCTATGATGATCATCATTATTTATGACCATTGACAAAAGTTATTGATTATTAATGTGAAAATATATATATTTTTTATTTTTCTTTTGACAGTCAGTGAACGAAATCACACTATAATAATTTGTGTGACAGTTTTAAGTGTGGTCTGCGTCATATTAATTGGAGGATGTGCTCTATCTCTGAGGAAAAGGAGACATAAATACATTAAAGGCAGGTAGCTATTTGTTCATTTTCCTTTTTAAAGGAATGCATACTGTATGAAGAAGAGTTCAGTGAAACATAACTACTAAGTCCATCTTCAGAAATGGCCTATGCAAAGATCTGAATTTGAGAAATACAAACAAATCCAGCCAAAACCCTCCAATTGGAGTTGGTCTGATAAATTTCTTAAAAATATTTCTGTAAATTCATTGCAAATTGACATGTTGTTTTGTCTCTATGCTTCATACCGGTATATTTTCAACGACTTGTCTGACTACCACACTTTAACACATTTTTTTTTTTTTTACCTTTAGCTACAAACCCCAGACAGGTAAGTGTGACAAGGCTAACTGGCTATCATAAGCAAATATTCACACATATTTCATAATATAAGTAGGATAATGGCTGCTGTGTGCATGCTGGTATTTGAGTTATTCTACTGCCTGAGGGTCAGTTTTACCCATCCTCTCGATGAGCAGATGTAGGCCTCCCTACCCCCATGAGCAACAGGGTTAGAAGCATGTGGTCCATTTTCACTAAAGTAGCCTAGAGAGAGCAGAGCTAGAAACCCACAAGTTCCTGTTCACAACAGACATATCAGGGTGGCCACAGAAGATGAAATGGTGTAACAAAGCTCCTTGCTGAAGGATTGTGAAAAATATTCAAGTCCAGCATAGGTTATCTGGACAGTCCAGTTATAGTACTGTTAACAGCACTTCTTTTCTTCCCTGTCTTATTTGTGACATCCCCCACCCCTCTGCTGTTGTCTTTCCAGAGAAAAGGACGATATATTGCAGCACTCGATGCAGAGATAGAAGAGTCATTATTGACCTCTGTTACGTATGTCTGTCTCACTGCAAGCTATGCTGGGGAAGAGTAAACACGGAATCAAATGAAAATTTCTGAACTGACGAATGATTTAAGAACTTTCAAATTTATAGTGTTACTACCTGAGGCACAATACTTTACTCATGATCCTCCTCAGTTGAAAGGGTTAGAAACATTAGGCCATTTTCTCTAAAACTAGACCCCAAAGAAGCAAGAGCAGAGCTACAAAACCACAAGTTATTTCCTGTTGGCAACAGAAAGAAAGTGGGACATGCGTTTTGTTTCATCTATCCCTCCTGGGTGAGTCAACTGAAACACATTGTTAAAATCTGATAATCCTTACATCTATCTTCATTACCCTCTGAGAAAATTGCAACATTTCATTTGCAACCAGTTTCAGTGTCCATGCTCTTCCTCACTTTGCTAAATGCTTTTGAATGATATCCCCGTCCAGTAGCAGATCAGTTCACAGCATTTCTCAACAATCAACACTTGTTTATGCCAGGAATGACTTGAAACGTCAAACCAGTTGATTAGATGGATGGATACATGACAGAAAAACAACCAACAATGAAACATTATTCAAATTTAATGTGTTCAAATCTGTCACCACAGAATGATTGTTGCCTACTTTCTACATTTGTTTTTGTGAGACTGTCTCAGTGACCTGCAGAGAATATGTATATATAAGTGTTGATTTAAAATACATTATATACATTATACACATTATATACATATATTTACTGTATGTACCTAAAAGTGTTTCAAACCTTGAACAACTAAATGGGGGGCATGTAAAATTTGTGATTAGGAACTATGAAGGATGGAGAGAGATTGAGATTATGTTTTATACCATTTTCACATGAAACACAACTAAATTGAAGAAACTAGGCCTACAGGAGTACAGTACATTTAGCTGTTAGATCCGTGGTTCCCAAACTTTTTACTGTTGCGTACCCCCTGAGACACTCTGGTCCTACTGAGTACCCCCGCACCAAAAACACCTTGAAGTTTTTGCTTAGTTATTACTGAATTAACAAAATGTGAGCACATACATGCAATTTAATAGCAAAAGGGGTATTGGGTATAGTTTTTAGATCTTTCTCTTTCTTGTTTTTATGCTGGTGAGAACTGAAAACCCATTCACAGATTAGTTTTGTGTACCCCCTAGAACCCATCCAAGTACCCCCAGGGGTACTTGTACCCCAGTTTGACAACCACTGTCTTAGATAATGCTGCACTCTAGGGGTAGAATGGTGTATTTAACATACTGTAGTAAGGGTTTAAAGGGACACCAGGCAACATATTTTACTTTTAAATTACCAGCCTCAGCGTTACTTTGTTGATTATATCATTACGGGTGGAATGATGGCTCTCTCAGCTGCCCCTTCTATGGATTTTGTGGGTTGAATGGGGTGTTGGGTTGATGAAATTGAAACTGAAAGTGGATATAACCGAAATCGCATTTATTACGGCTCATCAGACAACGTAACGCACAGAAATGATCATCTCTGGTTTGTACCTTTTTGGCTTGCAAATACATTGACATGGATTGGTGAGAATGTACAACTAAATAAATAAAACGCTGATGGACAGAATTGTACTAGCCCACTGGCATATTGCTGGATGAGTACTAACCAAAGATGTGTCTTTTAATTGTCTGTTTATCTACACAACACACACTCAATCTCACACAACTGGTTCACAGTTTATTACTCTTTCATGCTCATATAGTGGAGATATTTACAGGTGATAATTTGGGGGAACATGTTGATGCTTTTGTTAGTGTATAGTGTACACAACATAGTAGACCTCTGCAAATTAATAACAATACATGGTACCCATGAAAAGATTTAAGTCTTGATTGGCCTATGACAATTTAATCAAAAGACCTAGACGCTAAATTATGCCTGTAACAAACAGAACAACAACAATGAGAACAACTAGCAAGATCAAAGCAAAAATACTTCCTAGAATGCACAGTTTAAGAGAGCACAGTGAACTTGACAGTGAACCAGGGAGATGTGGGAGGGACAAACCCTCTTCAGAGTCCTGTATGCCCCCGCTCCTAAATGGCCTTGGCTCTGACTCAGGTCTACCCACTGGGATGCTAGAGAATAACTCAGCTGGACTGATGATGTTATAAAGTAGAGGAAACAGTGTGAAACTAGAGGTGAAGCCAGTCTCTATTAGGAAGGTCTCCAGATCCAAGTCAGGATGTTTGATGATCTGAATGAGGCTGTGACTCAGGAGGTGAGTGTGCTGACTGTCAAAGCCCTCGGACTGGTGTTGTGTGATATATACTTTCAGCAGCACATTGGGGGACTTGTATCTTACAATGATTCGATCTCGATTGCTTTCATAGAAATTTCGTGACAAGCCATAATTCTCTCTCACATAACCGGGTAGGTCCAAAGCTTCTGGATACCTCTCTTCATTTAGATTGCCAACCTCGTAGTATGTCTCTCTTGAATTATGTGCATGTGTGAGTATCGGAAGAAATTCCTCAAAGTTGCCAAAGTGGTGGAAGCCGAAGTCCCCTCGTTCTGGATGACACTGTGCCAACATGTTGTTGTAGAAATCAAACTCCAAACACTCGTTGAGAAACCAGAAGAGAAGTTGTAAGCCATGTCTTGGAGAAGGTCGCCCAAATCCAGATTTCCTCAACTCCTCAAGGGTATGCAGTTTTGCAATGTGCTTGCTCTGCAACCGCACCATGTTCGTCTGTGAATAAAGCATATCATTGGTTTATGTGTAGGGAAACATCTGAAGAGTAAAACTATCACATAGTGAATACATACATAGAGGGAGCATTTTATTGTTCTGCCTTACAGTCTTACCTTCTTTGTAAATATCTTGTTTGTAGTTCCTCAAATGCAAATTATACAACAGTCATGTGTGAGAAATATTCCACTGGACTTTGTACTGAATATAACATCATAAAATGTTCTATGGCTTAATCTCAATGTCCTTAAGTCCCAAACCCTGAACCCTCAAAGACGTAATTGGTATGAATCAGCTAATCAAGGGTTTAGGGCTTAGTGATGAAATATGCATTCAGTCTATGTGTCCTGTGCCCCCTCCCCATACAACCTGTGTCACCAGTAAGCAGGGGTGCCGTACCAGCAAACTGAGGGCGGCCAATGAGAGTTTAAAAGAATCCTTAAAAACAAGTTATAAAACAATCTTAAAACAACACGTTATATGTATATTATAAAACACAAACATCATGCATATTTTTGGTTCTGTATTTCTCCCACGTCAGAAAATGTACACCTAACAAACACCTCTAGGCCTATAGAAAATGGCAAAATAAAAAATTAAATCCATACACTTGACAAATAAAGCAATAAAGGCTAATAGCAGCTATATAATTGTGATTGAAGGCCCATAAACTGCGTGCCTGTTGAAGCATGTTTATTCCCATGGTGAGCACCTGCATGTGTAAAATAAGACTAAGATGAGTATGGTCAGTGGTGTGCCTCTTATTAGTTGCAGTGAAACTGTCAACAGCCCAACCACAGTTAGACACCTGTGGATTTGTCATCCCTTCTTAAATAACCAACTATGGCATTGTACAAATATAATCTCAACATTAAAGAATTGACAAACAAACAGAAAGTGTCACATGAATTATACAATTGTCACAAAAATGAAACAGTGAAATCAGTAACAACAACCACACTTATTTGCATTAAAAGTGGATTTAAAGCACATGAATCACAATATCATTTAAATTTTTCCAGTGATTTACGGAATTTCATTCAAATATTTTGGCAATCAATGCACTTTTCACAGGCTTATCATACTCTCTGTCATGGTCTTTGAAGCTCACAGATGAAGGGCATTGACCGAGAGCAGGGCACGTCATTCCACACTTGGAGCAGGGTTCGAGTTAGGTGGGAGCCAGTGGGAGCTGAGCTCCCATAGAGAGAGGTCTGGCTCCCATGAAAGCAGCAAACTCAAACATCTGTGGGGGCTCTGACAATACAATAGTATAATATTTTACTGACAAATAAAGTTATCATAAGCGGGGATCAAACCGAGCTATGGGAGGTGGAACCTTTTTATGGAGTTGCGAGCGCGCTAAGCGCTTGTTACAGGGGTGTTTTTGATCATCTTTTCTTTTTGTGTTATTGCCTTATTGGCATGCTGTTATTATGTTCTCTGATGATAAAGGGGCACGGTATGCTTGCGCAGTTGCAATGTATAGGTTGTAAACACAAATCAATGTCTTAATTGATTGTAAACCATGATTTGGTTGTGACCGATAGTTACCGTGCAGTCGGGGTTTGCCTCTGACGCGAGAGGATCTAATGATGGTATGTTATATTGCCTAGTTTGTGGGCCTTGCCCCTGATTATTTTCATTTTGATCAGTGTTTTGTTTGTTTAGTTTGTTTGTTAATTTGTTATGTTATGCACCCCGCCGGTGGCATAATATAAAATAAAAGAAAGACGTCTGCATTATTCCGTTTCCATGCCTTGAGTCTACCACCCGCCGGACACACTCCGTTACAATGCCACTGAAAATGTGGCCGCTTGCTTGTTTCGGTTTCAGCCTACTTCAATAAAGCCAAACATAGGCCTACTGTAGCTCCAGATAGTAAGATAATGCGCGGCTCTCCCTAGGTCAACCTCTCTCCTAGATATTGCTTTAACCAGGCTATTCCGATCATGCTGCGCATGATGTAAACTTTATTGAGGATTTCGCGCAAGTAGCATATTCACCGAAATTAATAAGTGCCAGTTCACCGTTATGCATAACATTCAGCCAGAGGTCCGGGAGAGAGAGATAGAGAGAGACATTGTCAACTTCTCACATTGTAAGGTCAGTGCTTGCTTCCCATTACATTCAAAAGTCCGCAAAGCCTTTACCGAACTCATGCGCAGTTGCGCAGACTGGAGAACGAAAAAAAAAAAACATCCCATACACCCCCCCCCCCCCCCCGCCCGCAATTAATTCATGGGCTCCCACGAAGATGGAATCATAACTCGAACCCTGACTTGGAGGGTAGTTTGATCATGGCCACCTCTTGTGGAGTGCTGAGGGTTTGTTGGTGTTCTTCTGACGAAAACGACACAGTCCTCGTTTCCATCACTATTGTTAGGCTCACCCACTCTCCACATTCTCAAACTATGACAAATATCGTCATGTACAGTATTAAGATTATGATTGTGATGTTATTATGATTGATTTAAGAGGGATGTTTTATTGTTTGAAAATGACCGGACTTGCAGATGGGCATTTATACAGCTCACCTCTCAGAGAGTGGAGTACCATCCACCCACTTCCAAACTCCCTCTGACTCTGTGTCACTCAAGCCAATCCAAATCTCCTCTTTGTCAACCTTCATGATGTCATTTAAGAAAATCGGTGGGAAAACAATAGCAGAGATGGTTGGAAGCTAAAGCATCTTTGAGGCAGTTCAGTCTCACACACAACACACCCCATCCCGCTCTCCTCTGTGCCTCCCAGTTACCTGTTCCTCTTTGCTGTTGATGACAACCAGGTCTCCATCTCTCTCTCTGCAATATTTTCTGCTCTCATTCCATATTCTCCCAGTAGCAGAGACAAAATAGCAGCTAGTGCTATGCTTCCACCAATTCTCTGGGTAGCGGTCTCTCTCTGGAGAATGAATGACAGAGATAAAAAGAATGACATGCAACCCACACTATCAGTTTGTACTTTCACGAGTTAAAATTACTACCTTTTCTCTAGGTTTAACTCACCATATTCAGATATTATGTTCCGAAGCCTGTTAGTCTCATTGGTCAAGTTGTTGTTACTGATATGTAACTGGCCTTTTTCATGTCTCAGTTTGTTGACATAAGATTCCAACAGGTCTATATTTTGGCTGAGATTGTGGAGACTGTTCTCTAATTGATTTCTGACTGCTGTGTGCCTGACACAGAAATAAACAATAGCAGCAGTGGCCGCTACACACAGCAGTCCAAGACACGCTGACAGAGGAACATAGACATTTCTCTTTGTTGAAACACCTGCAGTACATATATCATTGATCATACTGTTAAAATATTGTAATGGAACATAGTTCAAACCAAAAAATAGCCTATAATATTGTTACGGGATAAACTATTATTTTGGGGGGCTAACAATTATGTGTAAAGTTAAATAGCAAATAAACGTTTTCTTGCCTCTTTTGATTGATGCTGGTTTTAATTGTAAGGTGTCATAAACAGCATCTTGATCTCTTTCACTCTTTTGAAGGTTGGTGTAGTTGTCCTCTGAGAGGTGATCCATGGAATGCATTGTTCAGACTTTCTGATTCTTTTCCTGTTTCAAGCTTTTGTTGTCAAGTGTGTGGGGGTGTGTCTGATTTTTTTGCTTTGCGGTTATAGTGTCTTATTTAAGAGAGCAGATCGTTTTTTTTTCTTCTGCAAGCATTAAACATGTAAAGGTTCATCTGTGATTTAATGCCTATAGGACCCTAAGAATCAACAGAAGTGTCTGGGATCCCAGACAAAAATAACTGCAGTTCTGTTAACTCATGGCCTAATGGCAGCAGCCACAGATACTCAGTGAAGATCAGTGAAGTAAAAATGACTGCTGTTACTGTATATTGTTCTGTATATTCACAGAGCTGAACATTTTCCAAGGACCCCCTCATAATCGCCATAGAATTAACCTATAAGGAATATTCCACTTTTTTATGGATTAGCTTATTCAACCCATTATCTGGAGTTAGTGGGTAAAATCATTTTTGTCTCAGTGCTTGGATTTTCCTGTAGTCTGGTAACCCCAATTTTACCATTTTAGCATATGCGCTGCATGGAATGTATTAGCCAGATGGCAAAATGACATTCCAGCGCTCATGCTATAAGATAAAGCTTAAAGGAAAGTACCGGACTGAATTCAAGCATAGCCCTGTTGAAAGAGCATGCTAAATGCGCTAGTTAGCGAGTGGAACAAAATAATTTGGTACAGCATAGACCGAACGCGAACGCAGAAGCGAACAGGCACTTTACACTGAATCAGTGGGACCTGCTATTGGAAACCGAAAGTAAGATCTGAGGTTACATTGACTCAATGTAAAATGTTTCGCGTTCGCGTTATGCTGTTCGAAATTCTTTCATTTCATGCGAAATATATTGCTGTTAGAAGTCTCGTGCAGCAGGGCTATGCTTAAACTTACTCCGGACTTATGCTTTAAATTGGGGTTGCTAGGAAAACGCACACACTGAGACCAAAATGCTTTTACCCACATACTCCTGGCAATTTCATAAAAAGGTGGAATATTTGGAATATTCCTGTAGCCTAATAAAAGCTAGTTAGATGCTTTGGACATAAGAAGCTAATCATTTTTTTAAAAAAATTCACAGACACAAAGGCAATGTGCTGCGGAACCTACTTTGAGAATTTATACTACAGTCCAGGGGTGGCCAAATATATTAAAAAATATGAACATATGAAAACACACTAATGACTTTGCAGTTTGCACACATCACTCCTCAGCTCTCATGCATTACACACTGGACCACAGAGAAAGAGAGAGAGAGAGAGAGAGAGAGAGAGAGAGAGAGAGAGAGAGAGAGAGAGAGAGAGAGAGAGCTTTAACACATCTTACTCCCACTAAATTTGATTTTTAATTTTTAATCTCACATCCTAAAGGCCTATTGAGAGACCAGTATTACCTGCCTTGCCCTCCCCACACACGGCCCCCCCCCAACACACATGGAAACACCATCACTGTCATCACCCCCTCCCTACATGCAGTAGCCTACAGTACACCCCTGTAGGCTACACACAGTACCCCCCCCCCTCCCACAGGCACTTTCCTAACCAACCCTCTCTTACTGTATAATCTGCACTTTATCAGCCTTCCTAGGCTGACACCAGACATAAATTCACCCTGTAACTGACTAACAAATTTAAGACAACTCTCAACTGAACCTATTTTTTTCTGTAAAAAACAAATCTGTACAAATCTGAGCTCGAAATGATTCAAAGGCTGCACATTTCATAAGCATGGCATTTTCCCGCATGCTCGTCACCTACTGCGCGTTCACGAGAACCACTTTGCTGCGTAATTTGCGCGCCGCTCGTAGTTGTGACACAGGGACTAGCTACCCTTATTGGGTTCAGCGAGGATACATGTTCCGATTTCAGGTAACCTAAATTTACTGTATTTTTTTGTCATCAGTAAAAGTACGAGTGCTCGAAAATTAACAAAACACGTGCGGAAATGACTTGGGTTTTTCCTGTAGTGCTGTGCCTTTGTTTATCGCTGCTCACAGCCACAACTAGCCAACGTTAGCTGTAAAAATTCCTAATGTTGCGTGCGGCCTGTGAGCAGCAGCTCTTCCATGTCACCTTATCCGTATATGGCTTACAGGCCTGGGCAGCCACGCACAGCTAATACTGGTTCTTATGGGTGGCATAGTACCATGTACGGTTTAATGTTGAAATACTAAGTATAACTCAGAATCGTTATCCTGAAAGCCCAAAGAGAAATACCTTTGATGTTACGTCAAATGCATAGTTAGCTTGCTAGTTAGCTATGTGCTGCATGCTAGCGAGCTATCGGTCTGTATTTAGAAGCAAACAAGCGGTCTGTCTCTACGTCGCTGAATTCAGCTTTGGGAAACCAGTGATTGTGATGGTTTTGTTTAAGCTTTTTGTCAGTGTATTGGTTATTCGTGGGGTAATTCCTTTATGATGAAGAGTCGAAATGGGGCAGCCAGGTTAGCCACGTTAGCAATTTCCCTTGACCCACTCACGCTATGTAAGCAGCCAGCGATTGTCGTTCTGGTAAAGCGCGAAATATCAGCCTACATAAACCCCAGACCTCTAACCTTTGATTCACCATGGCTATACGGTTGCTCTGTTCTAAAGCTGAGGTTTTGGCCTATTGCTGGATATTGTAGATCAGATCTTAAACCTCTACCTTTCTTGAGGCCCTTACTCACTGATACACTCTCTCTCTTTCCCAATGAATCATTCTCAGTCTCTGGATGAAGATTGTACTTTGGAGGAAGAGGAGGAAGGGCTGGTAGAGGAGGAGGATGACATCGACCAATTTAATGATGACACATTTGGGGCCGGTGCTGTTGGTGAGTGCAGAGACATTTTGAACAATTTTGTGCTGTAAGGGCACTGTTTTGTAGGAGAGAAAATTGTCATCAAGAAAGATGTGTCTAGATGCCTAATAAGTGGGGTTTATTGCAGATGATGACTGGCAAGAGGAGCATGCTCGCTTGGCGGAACTAGACGAGAGGGTGCAAGATGGGTTCGCTGGGGGAGATGCATCCAGTGCCTCATTGCCACCTCCGGCAGACAGGGTTCCGCACCCCTCCTCTTTGCCCCGTCCCTCCGCCTCCACACTGCCTCCTCCGGGCCTTGAAGAGAGGGGTGGTATGGATCTGGCCGAATCCCTCTCCCGTCTACTCCTGGGGTCAGATCCTGCCATCGCTGGAGTGGGTGCCGCAGAACCGGATCGATCTCGCTTCCCACCCATGTCTCAAGCCCAGGGCCCTCCCTCTGGGCTTCCTCCTCCACCACATTCACTGCTAAGCTACCAACAGCACCAACACCTCCTGCACAGAGGGGGAGCCCCATTGCCACAGGTGAGCATTGCCGTAGCGTGGAACCTAGCCTAACATTCATATGTGCTCGTGGCATAGACCTTTTAGTTTTCTTTCTGGACACATCATGTATCTGGCTGTAGTAAGTGTACAGATACAAAGCCTGTCTGGTAAGAAATGACTAGGCTAATGATTGGTAAACAAGACCTATGAAACATGCTCACATTATCATTGTGAAGTGAGTTAATTGTGATTGTGACAGGGCACACCAAATTTCATGCTTCTTGTTTGTAGTGAGTGCTTTTTCCAGGTTTACCGTAAGGCCTTATTTATGCTCATTCAAATCAGATCATCGTGCCTTCATATACTGTAGTTATGTGTCTTTCAATAAAGAAACATGACTATATCCCCAATGGAAATGACATAGACCCCACAGTCACAGTGGGCGTTGGATTGGCAGTCAGGCTTTGTCTTGGTTTCCCGCCATGACAGCAGAAAGATTTTCCAATCTTTCAATAAAGTTTTGAAATCGGTACTTCGTCAGAAGGCATTACTTGTATATGCATTACTTGTATAAGCTTGTATATGATTAGTCTATCACATACAACAGAACAACTGGCTGGCAGAAAAAAGTAATTTTCTCTTTAATAATTAACATAAATAACTGGGGTATTGAGAGGTGCTTTGTCTCCCACTATTCACAAAATGATAGCAAAACAAAGCCAAATGACTTTTTAGTCATTGTACTGGTATATGGGTAGACTTTCTTTCCAGCTAGTGTTTGATTGTGTGTTGGTGACACATGGTAACACAGCACTGTGAAAGGTAAACATTTCTGTCGATACAACTGGCTTTTCTGCATGTTGATGGATGGCACAGACTGTAGAAATTGTATATTTGACCTATTTGTAATCGTAATATAGTCATCATATATACAACAGACTAAAACATTTCAGGGTGAAGTGAGACATTTTATTGGTTTTTGTAGATAATTGTACTTTCAGTGTTGATACTTTGAAGAGCATCAAACAATGGCACTCACAGATATGTTGTGAGGTGTGTGTGTGTGTGTGCGTGCGCATCCGGAAAGGCAAATTCTCCAGTCTGCATGAACGTATCAAAATTCTGCTCCCCACCAAATGTTCTAACTTTTTAATGATGTTGCGATATACTTGCAGTCCTTATCACACCGGCATTCTCCTTTAAGTGGTAGTGATGAATATGTGTCACTGAGTGTAACTGTGAATGTCTGTCGTAGGTGAACTCTCACAGCATATGGGAAAACAGCATGGGATTTGGACCTGTGAGTGTTTCTCCCGGACTGGTCACGCACATGGAGGTAGGCTCTAGGAATTCTCTAGCGAAATGCAGCAGCAGTGTTTTTAAATGACTGCATTAACCCACTTATTCAGGGTGTCCGCGCGGTAGTAAAAAGTAGTAAAAGGTAGTAAAAGGTAGTAAGAGAGATCAACCCAAATTAAGGCCCTTAAAAGGTAGTAAAAGGTAACAAACACTACTTGACTTGGTAGTAAATTTCTCACCACCATCATTTCTCATTTGTGCAAAAGATGTAATTTAACATTATCTAATTAAAAAAATATATGTGTTGTAGCAGGACCTAAGTCAAAGTTGATGCTGACATTCTCTGATATTAGCTAGTAGGCCTCGTCACTATTCTATTTTAAGTGACATTACAACATGGAACGGAGAATGTGTCAGTGAAAAAAAGTCCAGGCCCGTTAGCCAACCAGCCAGTTAGCCAACCAGCCAGTTAGCGAACCAGCCAAGTTGAACAATGCATAATCCGTAATACCCCCCTCCTCAAAAAAGGGTGCTGCTCGATGTTGTATTGGTAGTTAAAATATTGTGTAGGTAGTAAAAAAGGTAGTAAAAGGTGGTAAATTCAACCCTGGGATTCCTGTATATACCCTGTTATTGTTGCAGCTTCCTTGATCCCTCTTTGATTACCTTCTACAGGACAGTCCACTGATGTCCATCATCAAAGAGGTGGGGCTGCCCAAAAGGCCTCCTCCAATCAGGGGTGACGATGGCCTAGATTTGTCGGAGAGGGTGCCACCTCCCCGTTCCTCATCACCGGTCATCGGTAGTCCTCCTGTGAGGGCCGTACCCATCGGAACCCCTCCCAAACAGCCAATGAGCCATGCCCTCAACCAGCAGGTCAGTCTATTACAGATGCTGCTGGGGTTGTAATCAGTATCCCTCTGGAGCCATTTCTCTTGTCCTGTGATCAAGCCCTTTTAGGTGTGTCCAGATTGTCCCTGTTTACGTCTTCTCCCCTTTCGGTGTGTTGCTAGACAATAGTGTTTCTCTAAGTCAATGCTGATATTAGTCAGTGTTTGAATCTCATTGCCCCTCCCCCTTCCTAAGCCTTTATTACAAATATGGCTTCAAGCAGCACTTCATTTAAGTCTTTGAGAGTTCAGGCCAAGGCTCAGGGAAGACTTGGGACGTTGGCTTTCAGTATGTCATGTTTGTTGTGTGTTTATCATTTGAGTAGATGTATGTGTGTCCTGTCTAATGATGGGGGTGTTTTGTTTTGACCTTAGATGACCCCATCCCTTGTGTGTATCTTGGTTGATGGTAGATTTTAGCGACAGTCCTGTTCTCTCCCTTCAGATCCATTGCCCCACTGCGGTTCACGTCCGAGCCCCAGTCCAGCACCGCTACCCCCTCCCTTCCCCGAGCGCCTCTCTCCTAACACCCTCCTCAACATCGCTGTGAGTTTCCCTGACTGCGGTTCTCTCTCCCTCCCTCTCTATCTATCTATCTATCTATCTATCTCTCTCTCTCTCTCTCTCTCTCTCTCTCTCTCTCTCTCTCTCTCTCTCTCTCTCTCTGTCAGTCTGCTCCTTTCCTCTCCTGTGTTAGCTCTAGTGGTTAGTTTTGTCCTGCTGCTACATGGATGTTTATTTTCTATAGATGATAATGAATTGCTCTTATTCTGTCAACAATGGTGATGAAAGCTGAAGAATCAAGCATGTGTAGAGCATAGAGAACAGGTTTTCATTACCATTTCCAATGTCAAGTTTGTGCTGTGTGTGTGTGGGGTGTGTGTTCTTTATTTTCTTCTGATGTCTACATGATCTTTCCAGAACTCTCCTCTCTGTCGGCCTCCATTTCCTGCTGGGGTGGGCCCGGTCCTCTCTCAGATCCAGCGGGCTCAGCTGCTCAACTCCCAGGTCTGTCACAGACCTGCACAGGCAGGAGAAGAGAAATAACACTCACTGAATAGGAGCCCATCTGCCCCTGATCTTATAAGATTATAATACCCCCTCACACATACACAAGAGTCTGCTAAATGCATAAATGTGTTTGTCTCTCTTCCAGGTGGGGCCCTTTCCCAGAGGTGGTCCTGCTCCTCCTCCCATGTTGCCAGGTGGAGGTGGGGGTTTTAGACCGTTTTTCAGCCAGCCTCCTCCCCGAGTGGGCCCCCATGCCCCCCCTCCCAACCACAACCCCATCCGGCACAACACTACACACCTCCACCCCCAGCACCGACGCATGCTCACACAGAGGATGCAGAGCAGGGGGTCAGTATCCTCACTGCGCAACCGAAAAGATTGAGAGCTAGTGTGGGCTTACAGCTGGATATGTAATTGTGATTCGAATTCCTGGATATGTAATTGTGATTCTAATTCCTTTGAGAAATCACAAACCTATTCTCAATAGGCACCGAGCATTTCCACACCATTTATCCTATAAATCCTTTCCAAATGTGGATGTTTGTTTTGTGTTGAACATGCACTGCATTTCTATGTTGTCTACGTGTCTGGTGCTTATCTGTGTGTTTATGTTGTTGTGTGTCAGTGACCGTGGTGGCAGAGGAGGGGATCGGCGGAGTAGGGACCCCTACAGTAACCTGATGACCCAGAAGGAGAAGGAGTGGGTGGCACGCATCCAGATGATGCAGCTCCAGAGCACTGACCCTTACCTGGATGACTACTACTATCAGGTAGCCTAGCCGCCGCACTCATAATCTAACCTGAATGACTACTACTCTCAGGTAGCCTAGCCGCTGCACTCATAATCAAACCTGGATAACTACTACTATCAGGTAGCCTAGCCACCGCACTCATAATCTAACCTGGATGACTACTACTATCAGGTAGCCTAGCCGCAGCAGTCATAATCTTACCTGGATGACTACTACTATCAGGTAGCCTAGCCACCGCACTCATAATCTAACCTGGATGACTACTACTATCAGGTAGCCTAGCTGCCGCACTCATAATCTAAGTTGGATGACTACTACTATCAGGTAGCCTAGCCACAGCAGTCATAGTCTGACCTGGATGACTACTACTATCAGGTAGCCTAGCCGCAGCAGTCATAGTCTTACCTGGATGACTACTACTATCAGGTAACCTAGCCACCGCACTCATAAACTTACCTGGATGACTACTACTATCAAGTAGCCTAGCCACAATCATAATCATCCCATCTTAACTGAAGTGGAGCAGCATGTGGTCCACATGGATGGTGTGGTCATAGTGGGGTAGTGAGTTTTAACCTCTCGTTTCTGCTGCCGATTTCAGCGTGCTGATTGGATGCTAAAGAATTAATAGGAGCTGAAGCTGAGCGTTCTCTCAATTAGTACTGTAGGAAATGCAATGTGTAATGGAGGCACTATGGTGGCTCTAGCCTGGCTAGGGAAAGCGACTGTGCAGCAAATTGGCCCTAGTTCAAATGGGATCACCAAATAGACTCCAATAGAACAATAGATGTTCTCACCATAAAACAATGCAAGATCACTTTAAAGACGGCCTATTTGTTAACTGGAGGCGATGATGATGAGATGCATTTCCTTGTGTGTAGAACTATTATGAGAAGATGGAGAAGCGCTTGGAGCGGGACAAAGACAGCATCAGGAAGGAGCCAACCACCAAACTCATCACTCCTCAGGTGGCCAAACTGGAGCAGACCTATCGCCCAGGTAACCATCAGGGCCCCTCCCATCAGCACTGGTGGTTTTGTAGAGCGTGCTATCACAAGTGCTGACCTCATTAACATTAGTGGAGTTGGATTCACTTCCATGCACTCTTATGTGCACATAGGCAAGGATTCTGATGGCATTTTGATGATGATGCCAAGTCACACATTTTAATGATGGCTCTTCAATGAAATGTATGAACAGGAAGTACACTGCATAATGACTGATAAAGCAGCATATTTGGGGAAAATCTTAAACTCGCAGTTTAAAAGCTAAAGACGAGATGACCACAGACATGTAAAACATCTGTAATCGTCTTGAATGTTGTAAATGTCACTGAATTATTATTTATTTTTTTCCCTCTTTAGTGCAGTTTGCTGGCTCCCTAGGAAAACTTACCGTCTCAAGTGTGAATAATCCCAGAAAGATGATTGATGCAGTGGTGACCACTCGCACTGATGATGAGGTTCGGAAGTCTTCTTAACACTTTTTAAACTCCAGTACATTCATGTTTCTCTATTTGTATTTAATGTATAACAGCATGTCACAATGAAATCTGTGCTTGTAGTTGTCTGTGTGTTTGATGTTCTACATCTCTCTTCCAACATCAACAGGAGAAGAGGGAAAAGCAAGTGTGGAACAAGCGGCGGCAGATTCTCTACACAGTGGAAAAGGTGAGTTTTTGGGGGGGGCAGGGCTTCACAGGGCAGCCTGTGAAGAATTTTGTATCGGCCCTTGAAGTGCTTTTACATATATGGGCATATGAGATATGTTAGTTAGTTAGCCATGCATGTTAGGAAGCTGTGGTAAGGATACATCTATTCCTATAGGTAAAGATATTTACTAAAATTAGACAAGCAGGCCAGCCCATTGGTACCACTTGTAACAGACAGTACTTGCATGAGTGGGAGGGTGTTAAATTCTGCTCCAAAAGTCAACCACCTTTAGGCGAAGGAACTAACTGTTCTGAACTGCTAAATGTGATGCTAAATATGATATAAAAGCTGATGTACTGTATGTTCAGTCTGCTGCTATGCACAGTCTCAGTACAGACATATGCACAGTAAAAACAAAGGCACCTTTATTTGGCCATTGGTTCCTGCACCAGTTACACCAGGAACCAAAGTGCTTGCCTAACCATTATTTGAGATCATGACTCATTAGCGTCAGAGTGCTTTGCTTCACCACAAAAAAGGCCAGTAACCCTTAACTTGAAGGTACCTTCATAAGCTTGACATGACACTGTCATATCTATGACATTATCATGTCATGAACCTGTCATAAATATTATTAACATGTCATAAAATGTTTATGACCACTGTCATGAAGTTCCAATTACACCTTGTCATGACAACTTGACATTGTCTGGGTTGTCTTCATTCTGACATCTTGACATAACCAAAGTGACATTACCAGAAGTTGTCTTAGTTATGACAAGTTGACATTATTTGTTTTGCGATGTCTTTGTTATGACAACTTGACATTAATCAGGCCAATTTGAGTTGTCACTGACACTTCATGAGCGATAGAAATACTGTCATGACACCTTTATGACATTGGACTTTACTTGAGGTCCAATGATGTATTCATTACACTGTCACAACTGTGTCATGACAGCCAGTCTATCCTTCATGACAGCTTACTGACAAATGTAATGTTTCCACTGAAGGTGGCATAATGGTGTCAGACAACCAGTACACCCTCTCACCGGACTATCTGACCAAGCAATCTTAATAATGCACCATGAATACAAAAGGTGTCATGACAAAGACCAGTTCTTTCAATGACATTCTGATTAATGTCAAGTTGTCATAACAAAGACATCACAAAACAAATAATGTCAACTTGTCATAACTAAGACAACTTCTGGTAATATCACTTTGGTTATGTCAAGATGTCATAATGAAGACAACCCAGACAATGTCAAGTTGTCACGACAAGGTGTAATTGAAACTTGATGACATTGGTCATAAACATTTTAATAATATTTATGACAGGTTCATGACATGATAATGTCATAGATATGACGTGTCATGTCATGCTTATGAAGGTACCTTCAAGTAAAGTGTTACCAAAAAGCCATACAGAATCGCCCAGTTCAGCATACCTTTTCTAGTGCTGCTGCTTAGCTTCTAAGAATCTGTGGACATCCAAATCTCAAGCATTCTGTGTCTTTGGCCAACTCACAATTTCCTTTTCACTTGATTTCTCTAATATTTTCCATGTTTGCTTCCTTGGCTTATTCAAATGATTAATGAATCAGGCGTAGGTTACGGTCAGCCGATATTTGAAATTTACTCTTGCACGTTGAAAATATGCAACCCTTCTTAGTTTCTTGGTTTTAAAATGTGGCCGGCATGAATTTCTAATCGAATAGCCCTGTTCTAGGGTTAACTGAAATTTACCTGGATTCTCCAACATACTGTATTCATCATTGATGTGGATGTTGTTAAGATGACTGCACATTCTCTCTTGTGTGCCACCTGGCCTCTCCTGTCTGACAGCTTACGTGTTGTGTGTTCAGATGTACAGTCTGCTGCTGGAAGTGCAGGACTTTGAGAAGAAGTTTCTGCAGACCCCCGAGGAGCAGAGAGAGGCCCTGTTAGAGCAGCACAAGACTAACACACTGCAGCTTTACAACTCCCTCAAAGAAAAGGAGTGGGATGACCGGTGAGTCACAGTGCAGATGGAGCATCATGGCGACGCTCTATGAATCCTTCAGTCTAGGCTTGTTTATTTAGTTTATTTATTATTCACCATGCTTTGTTTGTTGGTGGTAGAAGATTCATCAAATGTTTGTAATTGCGTGTCTGAGATGAGTGTTCTCCAGGAATTTCCCATTTTGAGATATAGCATATGTGTAGCCTAGAAATCTAGACATACCCATGCTGCGGCAAATAAATGTGCTCTGCCTGTACATCTAATAGCAAGCCAAAGGGAATTTAGTTGGTCAGACACTGTTGGTGTTAACTAATCACAACCTTCTATGTGTTTAGAAAGTTGTAGGGTGGGCTTTGTCGAAAACAACAGCCTTTTGAATTGGTGTTCTGTTTACATCTTGTTCGTTGCTCTGATTGGTCATAGCGCTGTCCTATTGCGTGCAGAGGCATATAGGATTACAGAATGGCTTTTAAGATTGTAGGTGCACTAAAAGGTGAAATATCACATTTTGCCATAATTTGACAATATTGTTCCTCATGAAATGACAGTAAAAATGTACCCATGTTTTTTTTTGTTGCAGTGGAGAGTCACAAATATTATGTTATAATTTGCATATGCATGTTATAATTTCGGGCTCAGTGATTGACTGAAAGTTTGAATTTGCCATTCCTTCCTGTGTGTTGTCCAGAGTGAGTGATGAACAGTGCCTCATGATCATGTCCGTGAGGAAGGGCAAACGCCTCGTCTCCAGGCTCCTCCCCCTGCTGCCCCCACCTCAAGCTGCTGCTCTCGTCATGGGCATTGCTCGAAATATGCCAGCCCTCGCCAAGAAAGACAAGCAGGACCAGGTATGGATTACCTTAGGGAGGAGAAGGGCAAATGTTTGGGGGAATGACACGAGAAATGACATGGTGAGATTAGTAGTGATTGCCCACCAGTTATAAAGCAGTGATGGACGAACTGCTGCCCCCTCCTCTCTTTTAGCAGCCCGCCATGAAGAAGAAATCTAATAGTATATATACAGTGCATATTAGAAGTTCAGTATTCGTGTATAGCAGTGGTTCTCAAAGTGTGGTCCGGGGACCACTGGTGGTCCGCGAGCAAGCTCAAGTGGTCCTTGAGTTGATTACCATAAAAATATGTGAATTTAGCCTGTGTCATTATTTGAAGGCCAAAGATTAGTTGTTCACTGATTATAAGAGGCAGACCTGTAATTTACTCTTTATTAAAGCATTTAAAGTGCCTAATCTATAAATGACTTGGTTAAAGGGTAGCAGCATGTAACTTGGTGAGGGGGCGCGAGGGCAGGCGGTCCCTGAAAAACATTTTTTGGGCAAAGTGGTCCTCGGTCTGAAAAAGTTTGAGAAACACAGGTGTATAGGGATGTAAGTTAACAATACATCATCAACCGGCGAAATTGCGTTTTTTTTTTTTTTTTTTCCCCATTGTTTTAGGCGCACCAAGAGTGAGCGGGGATAAGCATCATAGCACACAAAATAGCTCCTGTCCAGTTTGTTAAAACACCTCCCATTACCACATTAACGTAGGGGGGGGGGGGGGGCGGCATTTTGCTGGCCTGCTACAACTAGGCGATGCCCATTCAAAAGACGGTCCTGTTTTGTAACGACGTAACTGATATTCACCCTGACGTTGTTCAGTGATGCTCTCCCTCTCTGTACCACCATCATGCCAATAAATCCATAAAAGCAATATCCATTGACTCTCACGAAAATGTTGATTTAGGCTTGTCTGTAGCTTCTTTAAAAATTATGCTACTGGCAGATTTACTACAAAGGCATTTCCAGAAAATATATTTTCAATCAAATTTGTCAGTCTTAAAAAATATTTAAAATAGTATTGTATCGTATCAAATCGTATTGTGACCTTCATATCATGAATGGTATCGTATCGTGACCTGGGCGTTTTGTTACATCCCTACTGGTGGTGTATCATGAAACAGTATTAGATGGTCTCCGGGTTTTCTAAAATGCAGTTACACTTTCACTTGAGACGGGTTAAAAACTTCTGCTCCTAATTTAGCATTGGCCCTTGGGAGCTTAGATTGTTCAGTATGTGTCCCACAGACAGAAAACGTTGGCCACCCCTGCTTTAAAGGCTCTCCAGGAAACAGTTTATGCTGCTTTTAGGTTAATTTTCCAGCATTGATGTCTAAATGACTCATCTTGGAGTAAAACTCAGTTACAAGCCATTGTAGTATGAAAATGAGGGTGAGTGAAAACTGAACAAATGACACTGAAATTACTGTGTATTATCTATATGTATTTTGAGCTTGTGGGGGTGGTCCAGAGGTTCGACAACTGGAACAAAATTCTGCCAGAAAATCAACACATTGTGGTTCTTTTGTCTCTAAATAAAGTAATATTGTTGTGGTGTTTGTCCTAACTAAATGAAAAACTATTGTGTCTACTGCCCTAGGTCCTTTGCTGGTTAGTTGAGCCAGTTGCTGTAGTAATCCAGTCCATGTCCAGTTCCGCCCTCACAGACCTCCTGCAAGAGTTGCAAGGCAGCGAGGGTCAGCTTCCCAGAGTACTGCAGAATAAGGTACAACCATCACCAGCTTTGCTGCATTTGGAAAAGACCTGCTCTTTTCTCAGTTTGGTTCACTATGCCCTTTATCCAAGCGTGTTCTCACCAAAGCGGTCTGTTTCTTTTCCCCCAACATCACCCTCTGTCATTAGTTTGGAGTGACACTGCTCTATCTAATTTTGAGTGAGGGAGAGAGAATGCAGAGCTCTGATCCAAATTGTCAACTAATGGATGATAATCGATGGTAAGTGTGTATGAGAGTGAGTCAACAATCAACATGCATGTATGGGATTTGTTATGAATTTTATGACAGGAGTACATTGTCTAATTTTGTGACTTGAATAATAATATTTTTACTTTTTTTTTTCCCCTCGTAGGACGGAGTTGGTGTTCTCAGTGACTAGAGAGCTGTTGAAAGTCCCCTCCTCATCGCTCTCCCCTCCTCTCTTCACCCCTCCCAACCTTCTTTCACTCTTCTCTCGCTATGTAGACCGCCAGAGACTGGAGCTGTTACAGGAGAAATTACAGTGAGACATCCCTCCTCTTGTCTTTTTGATTCTCAAATTTTTAATGCCAAATTGTATATGTCTGCAGTAATGCGCTCAAATTCCTCATGGCTCCATCCAATGAATCCAGCCTTGTATGGATAGATGTATGGATGCATGTACTGTATGTATGCAGTGTCCACAAGAACAGACAGTTTCTAAATGATTTAGTATTGATGTGCTGTAGTTGACAAGTGGGTTTTACAAATAGTAGATTGCTGGGGAATGAGCTTTCATACAGTGTTTTCACCCCCCCCCCCCCCCTCTCTTAAAAAAAAAAAGAAAAAAACTTCACATCTCAACAATGAATTGATGATTTTAAGACTGTTTTCTAAAATATGGTATGATTGAACCTTGCCTCAAGTTGAACTTTTGTTTGTTTCTCTGACAGGATCACTGCATTATCCAGGTAGAATTGACTTCAAGACGTCGAGTCCTTTATTCAGAGGCTGACTGTTAGTGTCCAAGTGTTCATGTGTGAGTGAATGAGTTGAGTGGCATCGGGAGGGATTAGGGTTGATTTTAATCCATCAGAAAACTATTGTCACTTTCTTTCTGTTTTTCTTTGTGTTAAAGTAGGTGTGTGTCAGAATGTATGAGTGTGTGAGTGAGAGAGAGAGACACATGAAGGTTGAGTGATGAAGTGAAATCAGCATTTTTAAATCTTGTTAACATTGACGCCTGTGACAAAAACATAAAATTAAAAAGTATTTCTATTGTTTAAAATTCCAAGTGTTAATGTATTTTGTATGTGTATTCACTATATTGTTTTTTTTTATTATTAAATGGCCACTGTTTCAACAGATCTTGAAAATACTAGTTAAATACAGGATTGTAACAACAAAATTGTTTGAACGACTGAAAGATAAAAAAATATCCTGGAATCTTGAGAGGGTTTGTTGTCATTGTGACCAAGTGAAGGTAAATTTAAGATGTGATTTCATGAAAATTGCTGAGGATTCATAAAAACAAATGTTCTATTATTCCATTAGTGCATTTTTGCTGCATGATTACAGTGGCAGTGCATTTGAAAAAAGGCATTTTTGAAAATCCTACAGGGATTAAATGACTGGCAGTAGAAAAAAAATGCAAAAAATGGGGGAAATTTGGGGAAAATGAAACTAAAAGCAAGTTTCTGCTCCTCACTCTGTTTTATCAATTCAGTTAGGTGCCCAATAACAATATGCCCACCAACAAGTGTTTCAGAATTAGTTTTGATACTTCCAATGTCTCTCTCTCTCTCATTGGTTCCATGCATGTGTTGGCAACTCGCCACCTTCGGATTATCAGAGATCTACATCGATCAGTTTGTTGTCCTCAATAGGGTTCATATTGCAGCTACAGCTAAAGGCTGCGTCTGACGGTTTAAAACGAAGCACCGCCCGAACAGGGACTTGAACCCTGGACCCTCAGATTAAAAGTCTGATGCTCTACCGACTGAGCTATCCGGGCTCTTCTTCCTTCTTTTCGAGCTAAATTCTTGATTGATATATCAAAATATCACCGTTACTGCCCGACAACCTTCAGGGCTATCTTGCCCAAATCCCAAAAATTTATGATTGAATTCAATCGTTGGTAGCATATCCTGCTAAATCAGACTGCAGATCCGCGACGGGACGGTTTCAAATATGAGTTGTGTGAATCCATCGTTGCAAGAAGTTGCAATGCTTCGCAAAAGATTCAACATGTCTCGCAGCTCGGAGTTTTATAGTTTTTTATTTTAAGAACATGTTTATAGAACGTCGCAGCCCGTCTCGCCGCGGAGCTTCGGCCTGTAGCTAAAAGTTGCCATAGGCTACTTGGCTAACAGCGAACTGCTGTTCTCTTTATGCAGTGGCTTCGGCGAGGTTAAATTTAAGTCTGGGACTAAACCAGAGCAACTCTCACACGGCTTTCAAACAGTAAATCTTACAACACACACACACACACACACGCACACACATCCAAACAGTTGTTGGAACACAAAACGCAAACGACAGGAAGAACAATATTGTTGCGTGACGATTGTTGTTAGTAGTTCGACTGACGTTACAAAGTGTTATTGTTGCATGACACATTGTTGCATTATGTTCTTTCAACATTGTATCTAACATTGACTGTAAAAATTAGGTATCTAATGACATCACATTTGCATCGCTGTGACAAAACTTTGACAACAAATGGCGAACTTTATGTACTTCTGACCAGTTTCTTCAAGGCGTGTTCTTCTCTTAGCAACAGGTGGCTCCGTGGCGCAATGGATAGCGCATTGGACTTCTAGATTAGCTCTACTGGAGTGATTCAAAGGTTGTGGGTTCGAGTCCCACCGGAGTCGCACTTTTTCAGCCTGAAAAGTTGTATTCCATGAGAATATAGAAGACGAGTAGTCTCTACCTGATAGGACCCTCAGCGCCTCTGCTTTGTAAAAGCTTTCAGAAAATGCGACATAACATCATTTAGGCTGCACACTTTCAAAATGCAGTCAATTTGGCATGGTCAATTGAACCACCCTGCTACATCACTACCAGTCTTCAAAACTAAGGGATAATGTTAAGCTACTTAACTTCTCACATTCACATGAAGTAGGTTTAGGCTATCAACGCCAACCTACCCCCCCGTCCTCTAAAACATTTGAAGACATTTCTGACTTAGCAAAGTTCACTACCAAAACATTGCCGATTTTAGCCTAGCCTAGCCGCCGACCCTCTTTAACGTTACGTCCACTTTTTTGCAGCAGCTAAACATTCATGGCCTTTTTAGGCCCAATATTAAAATCTAATCAATTCAAGTGGGCTATATTTAAACAAGCGCCGTTTACAATAATTGTCTGGTATATACTGTATCAACCTACCTTGGTACTACAATATTTGCAGCCAGACTTATTAGCCTACCGAATTTGCCTACTACATCCTGTCAGGGATGTTTTCAGCTGACAGTTTATCTGGCTCTGATCTGGCTGGTGATCTACCGCCATCGTGTGGTAGCCTAGGCCAGGGGTTCTCAAACTTTTTTTGGGCCGGGACCCTTCATGGAGCCAAAATTGTTTCAAGGACCCCTCCTGATCGCAAAAACATGTATTTGTTCTTTCAAATGAAACAGTTTTAAAAAGCTATGCATCTGGAAAAATATGATAGCGCAAAAGTGTGTTTCTGTTGGCCTATTGTTATAAAAATGCCCAAGGAAAGTTTTTCAGTAGTCTTTATATCCCTGTAACAGAGG
>JAODXP020000004.1:14346527-14401886 GCA_027497455.2 Sardinella longiceps | reverse complement strand
GACCAAGCTGAGACGGTTATTATAAACAATTGTTGGTACAAGTCTTTTACTATCCAGTGAAAGGATACATACTATACACTAGATTTAGCAGTCTACAACATAGAACTACAGGTTGTGGCGCAAATATATACAGTAGGAAGGTCTTTATTCATTCCATACCTTACAGTAGCCTATTTAATGGAGGTCAACCCTCCTCCCTAATGGCCCCTGTGTAATATCATTTCAACACTGATTTCATCTTGTATCAAATTCAGTGCAAGTGCAAATGATCTCCTGTCTCCTCAGTCTAATCTAGATGGCGTAGCCTACTGAACCACAGGGGTAATTAGCTTACTGTAAGTACAGAGATGAAAGGATCTCTGAGGCCTTATTCATCTCTTCACACTATTTCTAGCAAACAATCTCTAAATATCTGTCGGGGAATTAATACTAAAAAGGCTGACAATGTGGCAAAGCTGGAGGCCTTTTACTTATAGCATGTCTTGCCTCAAAGAGAGGCGTGAGGTGATGAAGTCTGCCAAAGTCCTGACCGGTTTGGTTTCATCTTAAAAGCCATTCGGTTCTTTTCAGAGGTCGTTCCCATGATGTTTGCACTTTTTATCATTCCGTTGGCATGCAGGAGAGTAGTTAATCCTTTTAATCCATGGAAAAAATAGATGCCAAAGAATGCGGTATGACATTACTATCAGGTTGTATTGCAAAGTCAGGGGAAAACATTTGGAGGATATTGACTGAATGATATGGTCACTGCAGTGAACAGCATATTACTGTTTTTGACTTTTTTTTCAAACAATATTGATTTTTTTAGGTTTATCATTATGATGAACTGCAATGAAGGTATTTGTGATACTAAGTACAACTGCTCACAACAAGGACACCCAGCCATCCATGGCAAAAATAACAAGGAGATGAGCCTGTCATATACTTGACAAGCAGAAGTTGTTTTGAAATGGAGCTTCAAGGCCAATCAATGCCAGACAGACATCAGGCACCAAGGTAGATTTCTCCTTTTCCTCAAATCCTCTGATGCTGACAAATATCATGAAATACTGTGGTCTTTACGTGGCCACATGAGATGTCCAAATATAAATGTCACATGTCAGAACAGTACTGAATGTCTTTTTTACTTACTTACGCTGAAGCAGACGACCATTAGTTGAGTAGATGACGTGGATTAATTTGCTAAATTCTATGAATGAAAATGGACAAGTCTTGAGCAAGCACCATTCATAAATTACAGTTTCAGATGAAAACAAAACAAAAACAAAAACAAAACAATGACTGAAAGTTTTTTTTTTTCAATAGGATACCTTCCATCAGATATAAATCTAGCCCGTGGGCACGCTCACAGTCAGACCACAGAGATTCCTCTCATTGTTACGGAAGAGCTGACATACAGTAGCCTATCTTCTCTTAGGGATTCTGCCACTGTCGCGCTTGTTGTTTAGACAAAGATATCACATTTGTCTTTGTCGGCCCGAGATTGCTCCAATTCCCTCTTGTCATTTGCTGTGTCACTGTGTGTCTGTCCATCACCATTACTGAGCCCCGGTGCCGTGGCAACAGGCTTGTCAGGCCTTTCTGGATGCAGGCCTCTATCTCTCTCTCCCCTCCATCTCTGCTGTGCCCAGCTGCTGACTATAGATGGCCACAGAAGTACAGCACGGTTCTGAGACACTGAGCCCTAGAACATTCTAGCAAAACCCTATGCATGGGTCCCCATACATAGACCAATATGTGGCGCAGCACCACAGAATGAACTCCACAGAGTACCACAGTTTAAGATTGAGCTAAACCATTTCAAATGCTTATAGCTTTACAACGGTCTCAGTAGGTCTTTTTGAAGAACAATACATAAGCCTACAGGTACTGTATATATTTAATAGGGCAGCTCAGAAAGTGGGTGTTTGAACGCTGCTTCCTGCACATACTTTGCACACCCTTATGACCAAATATACCGACCACCACAACATTTGATCTCCTTATTACCGGCACTAGGAGAGCACCAAAAAGTGCTACCTGGTCTGAAAACTGAACACTGAACTCTACCTCTGCAGACAAAACAAAACAAGGTCCTCTACAGTATGACTTTGAGGATGCAGATTAGCATCAAGTGGCTTAGCGTCGAGTGGCTATAAATGTCAAATGTCAAGTGAGGTTGTCTTCCATTGTATGAAGTGGATGGAGTGATATATTCCTAAAATGGAGCTTCATTTCCGATTTTCTCATCACAACTCCCCTTGATTGGGCAGAATGGGCCTCATTCACCAATAGCTTCTTAAGAATTTCTTAAATTTGTTCTTAAAGTCCCATTAAAAAAAAAAAAACTATTGCTGAATACAAATCTTCTTAAAAACTGCGTAAGTGGAATTTTTCCGTAAGACTGGTTGAGGGATGAGGCCCAATATTGAGTGTAGTGGGGCAAATAACCCCCACATCAGCTTCTCGGTCAGGTGGCAAACTCAGCTTTTACTGTATTGGAAATTCTGGGGTGTGAAGAGTGTTCAGTAAGCAGCACAAGGTAGTTTCCCACCACCGGAAACCCAGAGAGAAGAGAGTTACAGAGGTAGGTTAAAAGGAAATGTAGTGTTTACAAACTCTCAAATGAAATACGCCCTGTGATAAATTGTTTAAATAAATAGGCGACGCGTCTCTCTGAAGGTTTACTTTCATGAGTGACAGGGCGAGAGGAAGAGCATGGAGACTCTGCTTGTTCTATTTCCTCACTTCATCTTTTCAGTCCCCGAGGAGGAAGCATATTTCAACATGCTCGACCCAGGAGATGACATTGCTATGATGAGGGACGGCAATTTAAGGTACGTTTTAATGACAGTGCTTGTCTTAAATTTTGATATGCATACCAGACATCTTAAGATTGCTCATCTGTTTTCTCCAATTCATATATTTAGTGAAATTCACTCAAATGAAGTCAAATGAAGATACCCACAACTTCCTTAATTTTGAATTGCTCAATGCTGACAGCTTGTTTGTGTGGTAGAACTAAAATGCGAGTGTTTTACAACGGTTTAATGTACAATACATGTACATTGTGCATGCATTAAGAGTTTGGTGAAGATTCAGCAAGTGGTATTTTAGATGCATGAGAAGCATGAGAGACTGTAAGAATGTCCAAACTAAAATCTTGCACCGATCTAAAACCTAGGGTATCATGCAGAAGGTAGGCAACTCATATTAATGTGTCCATACCCAACATCTGATAAACATACGCTTTAAGAGAACACAGTTTAAAGAGAAAACTGGTCTACACACATAGTTTGATTCAGCAGCACCAACTTTAAATGTTACAGAAAATGCTGAGGCGAACGTTCGAAAGACTGTACTGTATGATGAAAGACACTGTGCCTGGATGAAACTGTTGATGTCGTCAAAAATTAAGCCCACAGATAAGCCCATGGATACAAATTAAAAATATTAAACCCCGGAAAAAATATTCTCCAGCTATAATCCTTCCCATTTTGACTTATTGGTGGCGCTTATGTAAATTCATGTCGAGTTTTGAGTTTTTTTAAACACAAGTAGAGCAAAAATAGCAGACTTCTCCTTTTTCTCAGAGTTCCCTTTGTCTACACTTGATCATATGCTTTGTCTCTAACAAGCATACTCAGGCACAAATAGAGGTCTTTACACAAAACTTCACATTTTACTCCTTTCTCTCTAAATAGTCTTTGAGGGAGGTTTGCACTGCTGATTGTATTTGGCTCACTATATACTGTATTCTCATTCAGTAGGAAAACTCCTAATTAACGTTTGACTTTCCAACCTCTCAGATTAAAAGACAAAGATCGGAAGAGCAGATTCAGCCTACTTCTGGCCAAGTCTGGCTCTCATGAAAATGTCAGCCCCGAGAAGAAAGCCACCACAAAGGTTAACAGGTGAGGCCTCACGCTCGTGACTAACTGCTGTATTCTAACACTAGAGTTTGCAATGCACTTACAAGTATTAGTGAACATGCACATCAACATGAGGAAAGACTCCGGCTTCTGCTTTGGTGCAACTTTGGAGTGAACATGACTTAATTTTGATGGCTGCATGGATAACAGCTGATACTAAAAGATACTTGACAATACCTCAGTGTCAATCAGGACTGTGACAGAACAGAACCTGGGGAGATGCTATCATGGCACATTCTCCTACAGTCTGACTGGGTTACTTCATTGCACAGCTGCATAGCCATCCTAAAAAAATCCATCTGGGCTGACAGTCTATAAATGCAACTATCCTGATGGAGCTTCCCCCTGCTCAAGCACTGCTACAAGCATGCCTATCATTCAGCATGTCATATTACAGTAGCCTAGAAATCAAATAGATTTGCTCAGCCAGTACAGTACTAACGACTGAGTTTGGTTTATCTATTGATGCCAGACTATACATTTTAATATTATAGGATGGCTAGACAGGATAATATTACAGTATAATATTACAGTTATCAGTGGACCATTCATTAGACAGCACTGCTTCCCTGTCATTCTGGTAACATGGGGTTTGTGATGGACAAGTTTTAGTCACACCACCACATCATGGGTGGGCTTCATATTTTTCTGTCAGTCTTAACACTGTGTGAACTTATGCAATATTTCATTCAGTCTTCACACTGTGTTAACTTTTGTGGCAATGGGCCTAACATTGCTTATTGACATCTTGCCTCGTCATTATTGAAGTGTGTCCAACAATGAGATAAGAATCATTAACATTTACAAATGGTCCAAATACATTTTGAGCTTAGAGGCTAACTTTAAGCATTTTAATGGAAGTAATGAAATGTGTTTTTCTCTTGAAGTATATCTCCAGACATTGCATTAACATGGAGTGATTCCTTTGAGGACCTGCTGAATGATTCTGGTAAGCACCTTGCAGTGCACTTTTCAAAACTGCTGGACCCAGGTTTATTTATAACTGTTGCTTAGAGACCATATGCCTAATCATAGTTTGCATCGTATGCTCTTCAGAGACTTGAACATACTGAACATTACTGTCAGTAATAGTAAGGCTCACATCATTGGTTTATAGGGTCAGTGTCAGTTTCCCCCTCAAAAACTGACTTTCACACACAAATACACACACACACACACACACACACACACACACACACACACACACACACACACACACACACACACACACACACACGTTGACCTCATCCTCTAATACGTGCTGCCTCACACTTTTAACAGTGACCTAAATAAAGTCAGTATTTTTAATTACCGCAAGCAGATCTATACTTCTGTAGCATTATTAAATAGCATCAAAGACTGTCTCTGACCGTATGACAAGTACTGAATTGAACAAAGCTACACCTGAACTAATTATAGATAGAGATAGATAGATTATTATCCTCTTGGAGATTTTTTTTGCCAGTGAATGGGGCACAAGGTACACAAGACAAATTGTTATCTGCCTCTGTTTCCTTGACATAATACACATGATAACAAGAGACAGACACTCACATAGGCCTGCACTAAACACATTGAAACATTACATATACCCCCCACATTATATATACCCCCACATACATTTATTTTGAATGTAATGGATCATTATGTTGTCTCTCCACAGACGGTGTTAAGACGTTCACACAGTTCCTTCGCACAGAGTTCAGCGAGGAAAATATTGAGTTCTGGCTCGCCTGCGAGGACTACAAGACAACTGAATCAAACACCAAACTACTCTCCAAAGCCAAGCAGATCTATGCCATCTTTATAGAAAACGACTCTCCCAAGGAGGTAACACACATTCTCTAGAACTTTCTACACATGGCAGCTCCTTGTTTCAAATCAAGTCAAATGTTTTTATATTGTCATTTCAACCACATACATTGTATACCGTGAGCGTTTCACCATGGATCAAGAGGTGTTATGTTTTAAACAATATAAAAAAAGACATTCTAGAAAAGGCAACGTATATAGTGCATGCATGAGGTAAACATAAAGTGCAACAACTACATTAGTGCACTTTTGAACAGACAAGGGACAGGACAGACAACACAAGACAGGGCAGAAGTTAAGTATAACTGTAGTGTATGCTGTGTAGTGTATAACTGTATGGCGTGAGGTTGAGCACAGAGCAGCAGCAAGCGTTTTGCTCATCCTGTTCATTATTTCATTGGTGGCTCTGTCTGGATAATACTGAGAGCCACTTATGAAGGGATTCTACATTAATATATATCTGCTGACTCAAGGATGAAAGGAAGTAAATTGCATGAGAGGTGTGACAGAAAATTAAATAGGATGGTGGTGTTTTTTTTGTTTGTTTTTTTAAAAAAAGAAAAAAAAGAAGAAAAAAAAAACTTGAAATGAATCCTATGATGCGTGTTTCTTTTCTCACAGCAGCAGTCAGACTCAGAGCCCACGAGTGGTGGGGTAGATGACCGTTTGTGCAGCGTGTGGTTTTCCTGTCAGAGTGCGACAGCTGTATTTGGTAGGCTAGGTTAAGCTAAGCTGTAGGCCCACACACTCACTCACTAACTCACTCTCTCACCCACACACTCAGCAAGAGAAGACTTTTGTCTGTCTCTGTATCTGTCTGTGTCTCTGCGTGTGTGCATGCTCTGCATGTGTAGTGCTGTATGAAAGCCATCAGAGCTAACGTTGTGATGACAACTTACTGCTGAGAGAGGAACTGATTGAGCTGTGGTGGAGATGGGACGGAGATAAACGTCTTGTTTTAGGGGACCAGAAAGGACTGTAATGAAGTCAGAGGAGCTTCAGAGGGGAAGTAGGCCTCTAAGTTGAATTGAGCAGGAAAGGCCAGAGGTCAGAGAAAGTCATGTGTGTGTGTGTGTGTGTGTGTGTGTGTGTGTGGGTGTGTGTAGGTGGGTGGTCTCCTCCTCCTTCTCCTCCTCCTGACTGTCAATCAACTGTTTGTCATTCAGATTAACATCGACCACTCAACCAGAGTGGCCATCCAGAAGGCCATCGCTCAGCCCACCCCCACCTGTTTCAACGGGGCACAGAGCAAAATCTATGCACTCATGAAGAAAGACTGCTACCCACGCTTCCTCAAATCAGACATCTACCTGAGCCTGACCAGGAGAAAAGCTCCTGCCGCTATGACCAGGCGACGCTCCCGATCCTTCGTTTTCAACGACCGCGGCGAACCTGCATCTGGCTCTGACTCGTGGCTATAGTGGTCATTTATCTCGTATCTTTGATTCTGTGTTGAGTGTGTCTATATAAATAATTACGTTTTCTACCACTATACCTGAATACTAAATACTAATATGATAAATTAATCTAATTTCAATATGATGTCTAATAGGTTGATAAAATCAGGTTATTTAATATATTTTTTTCAATCTTAATCTATTGTTGTACTTGTAAAGTGTACATATAATTTTGCTACAATTTAATATGTAATAAAAAGATAAATAAATAAATACTGATCCATATATTTGTTAATATTCAATCCATAGTCAGTCTGCTTTGTTTGATAACAGGAACATAAAGTCACTGTTTAAGCATATCCTGTGTCGGGGAGGAATCGAATATACATTTTGCAGAAGTCTTTGGAAAGTCTGATTTGTGCTGGCAGTCCTAGACCACGCACTGAGAGATGTGTCTTGCTGGGTACCAGAGTCTCCACCATGTTCTTATACCTGATGATATTTTACCTTGCTGGTGGTGGATGAGATTTGTAGCGCAAATCAATTATGCATGCTCATAGATGGCACTCAAATGCACTTTTTTCCACTTTTTTCATTTCAGATGGCAGAGGCATCACAGTCTGAATAACAAAGATAGAATTAGCTTGCAGCCGAATGATAAATCTATCATTGGTGGTGATTATTTTGCCGCTCAGACAGGAGCCAAAGCCCAGCACAAATCCATATTTTATGGCTCAGATCTGTTACTCCTGCAAACTTCCCAGCCTACACACATATAAATGACTACTGCCAGCATTATAGAGATTGATTTAGTCATCGTTTGTGTGCATTTGCATGCATTCAGGATCAGACAGCTATACCCATCATTACCATTATACACTATAAGATTAAGGCCTTCTTCTGCTTCTTCTTTTTCTTCTTCTTCTCCCAGCTTACTTTAATGAGTTTGCTGCACAAATTAGCTGTTCCCTCTGAAACACACACACACACACACACACACACACACACACACACACAATATTGAGCCACTCACACACACAGCATCCCATTTTGGCGCCTGTTTTTCTCGCAACATGAGACAGATGCTTGACAACATTCTGAGGAGTTCTCAGATGTCAAACAAATGAAGGTGAAAAATGAAGCAGCAAAGCTGAGAAAGGAAGTAAAGAGTAATAGAGTCACGGCAGAAGCACAGCTCCCCCCACTGGCAAACAGAGGGTAATAACAGCTATTTCCATGGCAGCCAATGAAAATATGATGTAAACACAGGGAAAGCAGTTTCAGTACCAAGTAGTCTGGAAACAGGAAAGCAAAAAAAAAAAATAAAAACGAGAACCAACCGAGCTGTATGAACAAAATACATCCCAATAAGGATTCAAAGTTCTTTCACTTTAAGCAATTTGCCACACAGCATTTAATCTGCTTATAAACATTCAAATTGAATGAACATTTGAATATTATGCAGAATAAACCCCCCCATAATCATCACTTCTGGTGAGAAACTACAGTATACTACAACGACGACGACACAACCATGCAAGAACAGAACAAACCACATTAGATCACATGTGATGGCAGAACCACATCCGAGAGAAAACCACATCTACTAGTCTCTCAAACAAATCCATAGTCTACATCTACATCATTTAGACTCCCATTAATGTAAAAGGGAGAGTTTGCACTGATTACATGTCATACCAGTCCTTACTCCAAGCCCATCTGTTTTGGAAATCAAATTCTTTGGCTTGCTCCATCATTTTTGATGCAAATTGGGGAAGCCGTGGTATTTTCCATTACCTGTTGCTATTTACATGGCCAGCAAGCGGGCGGGTGGGGTGAGGTTCATCAAGGTCAGTATGGGCAGCTACCAGTCTCTGATGTTTGTACCAGTCTCTCTAGTACCAGGTTTCTGATGTTTGTTTATTGCCCTCAACGGTGCCTTCCAGGCAGCACTGTCTTCAAGGCACTACTCCCCCAAATTTAGGGTTAGGGTAAGGGTTGAGGGGGTTAGGTTTAGGATTAGGGTTAAGGTAGTGCCTTTTAGGCTGTGCTGCCTGGAAGGTGCCGTTGGGGGCAAAAAACACCATTGAGCCCAGAGCTACTTTACATCATCATCATCTTACTTCTCATCATAATATGAAACTTTGTTTTGAAAAGTATATAAATAAACATAATGATGATGATGATGATAATGATGATGACAATGACCATTATTGTTATCTTTATAGATGATGATGATTATTATTAATAATTAATTATTAATATTAATTGGTGGTGGTTAGTGAGGTCCCCCTTTCCACTGTAGGCGCTTTGAGTACCTAAGGGTAAAAAAGCGCTATAGAAATGCAACTACTTACTTACTTAACATCATCGTTACTTTAATGGGGGCTGTTGCGGCACACAACAAACGCCCTGCTGTCCCCCAGGCATGTACTGTATGCAGTGGGTGAAGGTGGAGAGGAGAGTCTGTGTGCAGTGTGTGTGTACAGTACCTCAGTGCCAACAGCAGCAGCATAATATGCTGTGGTACAGTAATGGCCTCTGACTGCTTTGAGCAGCCAGTTATGAAGCAAATGGGCTAGAGAGAGAGAGAGAGAGCTGCAAGAAATTGCTTACGCCGGCTTTTGCTGACATGAAATATTCATTCTATTCTCACTACTGTAGCATGGCGAGACTCAACACCCCCCCGCATCTGTTCAGAGAGGAGAGGAGAGGAAACACTCGCTTCACGTGTTCATACATTATACACACTCCCTCACTGTTGAATTCCACAGCTTGTCAAAGAGGGTTCTAGAATCTACGGGCAGGAGAGGAAGGAGAGTCTGTCAGGCTAACTGATGATGTCAGATCTTGCCTAATCAACAGAACTCTATGCTGTGCAGTGGCCTCACCATCACCTCTTCCTGTTTGCAGCCTTCTATCACACCATCATGCAGTACACACACGCAGCATGCAGTACACACACGCAGCATGCAGTACACACACGCAGCATGCAGCACACACACAAAATTATGGGCCCTATGCACAAGCAGTGGCCATGCCCCCCTCTCAATGCCTACAATACAATTCCAGACTCCTTAAGGGCCCTCTCTCCACTTGGGGCCCTGGTAAATCAGTCCCCCTTTTCCCCCCATTATGACATCTGCACACATACAGAACACCAAACATATACACATGCAGCACAACACGCAGGACACCATACAAACACGCAGGACACCATACACACACGCAGGACATCGTACACACACGCAGGACATTTCTCCACAGCATGTGCGCTTAAAGGCAGAGCAGTGTTATGGAACATAGATAAAATATACACTTTGATATGTCTGAAGTTTTGGCCAGGGCCGTGCTTATGTCCCAGCTATAAAATGTCTTTCTCAAATAACTCTTGGCCTGTGGCTGTATGCAGCATTAGGAGTGGGCCCTAATATTACATCACTGCCCCCATCCCACATCCTTTCCTAATGCTATTTCCTCCCTGAAATACTATTTCAGCCCTACATGCAAACACTACTGTACGATACTGCACTGTAAGCAAGGCAGTTTTATTCATTTATTTATCTACTTTATTCTGCACATGCATGCATCATATCAATGAATGAAATGATCTGGTTGAGGCTGATTTTGGGGAAACCCCTGAGGGAATTGAATGCAAAGAGGAGGAGTTCAATCAGAGGTCCAGTTTCCACAGCTTTAAAAGTCAAGTCTTCTCTAAATTCACACAGGTATAGAAAAAAAGAAAGTGGTGGCCTATGACATTTTAACATACTATGGACATGCTATGGTACCTTGACATGCTCTGGACGTGCTATGACACCTTGTAACGCTATGGACAAGCTATGCTATCTTGACGTGCTTAGTACTATGTAAATATAAAGCTGTGTCTGTAACAAATGAATCTCACAGTCAAAGTCACACAGGTCATGAGAGGTCATGTCATTCGGATGCATAATAGATACATGTTTGATTCAGAATCATTTAGGGATTATATATAAGGTCATATAGAACACTATAAATACTACATAGACAGACAGATGCAACACTTTAACAGCCATTGCCAGACATCTGGCTGTCCCATTCGACATTTACTGTACCGGTAAGCCTTTTTAACTCATATCTGGAATGTTGGACTGATACTGTCTACATATCAAAGATCTTGGACTGAAATCACCAACCCCATTTAAATCACTCCATCCAACTGGATCCCCCTGAAGGTTGGGCAGATGTGTGTTGTGATGTGTGTCCCAAACCAGTGCTTTGCATGCTGATTTCCATGAGTTCCATTGCATTATTGGAAGGAGTTGTTGTGCAGAGCCACCACAATAGCAATCACAGTCAACACTTTACACACACTGGACCAAGCACACACCAGCAGAGGCCATGGCCATTAAGTGAGTCTCTTCTTCACAAGGGTTTGATTATTATTTATCATTTCTATGCAAGTAATGAACTCACTTAAGGACGCTAAAAAGTATTTGAAGTGGAGGATTTTAAAGTTCTTTCTATGAAGTTGTCTGAAAGTACTTTTGAAAGGCATGGATCTTCACTTTGGTTCACTATTGCAAGTAAGTGTCAATAATATACAGTACAGATCCTCTGAAGTAAACACATTCAGCAGTTTCTGTCTTAGATTCTTATGAAGCGCAGATCTGAAGTTTCCTCTGATGATAGGAAAAGACACTTTTTATTTTTTTATTTTTTTTTATTTTTTTCAAATCATGAACTAGAAGTGAGAGCAAGACTCTCTCATGCTTCAGCTGAACTCCTAACAAATGACAAATTGTCTTGAAAACAGTGTGGGGGTGTAAAAATCATGTTGTCCTCATACCACATCAGTGATAGGTCTATGTTATTTTCAAGGGCAGATTTTGTTGCTTTTCTAAAGAGCCACTGGTGGATGCTGATACATGGAGTGAATCGATAGACAAGCTATTGACCTGCAAAGGTAAGATATTCATCTCAAGGCATTCATTAACCCTTAATAAATATGTGCTCAGTACTAGTTTTTTTATGTTTAGGAGTGTTTAAAATCTATGCACTTCATTATCTTGCATGTTTTTTTATAATTATAACATTTCATTTCGTCAAGAATTTGCCTTTTGGTAAAAAAAAAGCACAGAATAATATATAGGAGATGGATGTACACATGTACATTAGTAGCACAATATTGCACATTCATTCATCTATTGACAATGGGGTGCCGTTAGCTTGTGAATGTTTTGCCTGGGGCATAATACTCCAAAAGATGAATAGTCTGTCACATAATAGAAAAATGGGGAGACCGCGCGCTGATGACACTGATGTTTAGATGAGTCTTGTTTTAAAAGACAAGACATATACAGAGTCGTAGTACACAAAAGTTGGACTAAAACTGTTTCAGACTTAACCCATCCTCAATGTGGCTGCCAGTGCATTCCTGGTGTGAAGACTTGCCGTCGTGCAGATGTAGGACTACGATATTTAGAGAGAAGTTTGGAAGGAAACGATTGAAGTTACCGTAAAGATATACGGTATAGAGTTAAGGTGGCTACAGACCAAAGATCTGCGACGAGACGGGCTGCAACGTTCTAAAAATCTGAAACTGCGATTTGACATGCTAAATATTTTGCGATGGCTTGCAACGACCTGCGACGATTGAGTCACACCGCTGCAACTACTCTCTAAAACTCAGTACTCAGTCTCATCCCGTTGCGGATCTTCTGTCTGAATTGTCCTTTAAAGCTAGTGTCAGTGCCAGTGTATTTCTGGTGTGCTGACCTGCTGTAGTGCAGATGTAGGCCTACGATATTTAGAGAGAAACTTGGAAGGGAATGGGAATGGAAAAGGATCAACTGAACTGGCCATGTAAAGCCAGAGGCTGACTAAGATAAGATAAGATACGACAGTACTTTATTTATCACATTGGTAATTCAAACAACCCCTAGCATCCAAAACAATACACACACACACACACACACACACACACACACACACACACACACACACACACACACACACACACACGAGCACACACACACACACACACACACACACACACACACACACACACACACACACACGATCAAATACACAAACCAGCACTGTCCTGTCAAGGTTGCCAAGTACTGTGCACCTAAACAGGCAGGGAGGACACAAGAGGTACCAAATAAAACACAAGCATCCCGTAGCATTGAAATGAGCAGGGAGCCATAGTGCGTTGTCATTGTCAGACTAGAAGAGTCTGGGACAGTCTGGGTTGGGTGTGTATGGGTGTGTCAGTCTGTGCTGAAGCAAGTTTACATGAAAATGCAAAAGTGATAGGGCGAGTGAATGCGAAGCTTATTCAGCGCTCAGGTGTTTTTCAGTGTCGAGTGTCCTTGATTGACTATATTATATAATGTATACTTTTGAATGAGTAGGCTTGGCAATTGAAAACCATTTAAATTTACATTACATTCATATGTATGCATTCAGCGACTTCATTTTTGCCAACTTTCAATCAATTACTTCAGGGCCAGTTTCCCCAAGCACAACTTAGGGTTAAGTGCCTTGCTGAAGACACTTTAACAAACAAGTAAACCAACAACAAATCAGCTTGAAAATGTCTGAATGGCAGCATCTTTATCTACAACTGATTGCAAATGCTGTAATCTCCACAAACCTCTGATGGTCCCTCTGTGTGATTCATTCATTCATTCATTCACCTGCAGCCGGACAGGCAGCTTTCCAGGAGTTCCTGAGGACGGAGTACAGCGAAGAGAACATCCTGTTCTGGCTGGCCTGCGAGGAGTACAAGAAGACCAAGAACACTCCTGAGATGATCACCTCTGCTAACAGAATATACTCAGAGTTTGTGCAAGTGGAGGCACCCAAACAGGTACAGAAACAAATAGGGGTTGCTGTTTTTACAACAACTTGTCAGTTATCAGAAATAAAATAGACATATAGCTGTCTGAAAGGCTTTCTGAAAGCAACTGACTGAGGAGATCATGATGTCCTTAAAACTTTGGCCCAGAGAACTTGCATTTCCCTACCACAACTGGCTGGGACTTTGCAGTTGGTGCCCACTTTAAAATAATAATAATACTGATCCCTTCATTTGTGTTTGCAGATCAACATTGACTGTACCACCAGAGCAAATATCACTAAGAACATCTGCCAGCCCACCCTAGACTCATTTGATACGGCACAGAGGCTAATATACAGTCTTATGGCTAGAGACTGCTACCCACGGTTCCTAAAATCAGACGTCTACCAAAGCATTCTGAGAAATGGAGGCAAAGGCTGACTGTAGCAAAACACAAGGCATATGAAGTATGAATATCACTGTAAATAGATCCATGTAAACATCAAGCAGGTACTAATAGCTAATGCAGCATTTCCAGAAGCATTTCCAAAAGCATTTCCCAATTAATAAGCTCTTAGTCTGTTCGGGTTTGTAATTTCTTTCACAATGTATGCTGATTAGATTGTTGTCTTAGAGCTGAAAATCGCTGACTGGGTCAGAAAACAGTGTCTTGAACAGCATGTTACTGAGAGGGGAGGTATTTCATAACAAATAGACATACAAGAATGTATAGATAATAACATAGATGAAACAATTTTATTTTCATTTATTTGCATATTTTTTACTATGGTCTGATTATTTTGTTCATGGTATTGGTGATTAAAAAATCTATAGAAATGCAGCCAATTTTTGGATTTTGATGCTTTTCTTAATAGCAGGCAGGCACTCATGTGAAGTTATGAGCTGCAAGGTTCATTATAGATCTTTCAGCAGTGTAATTCACTCTTTTAGTTTCCAACAGCTCGATTAAACCTGTATCCTGTGCTATATGGAACATACTGTACAGTAGCCTTAACCAAATATTCTAGAGCAGCGGTTCCCAAACTTTTATCTGTCGCGTACCCCCTGCAGCAATCTGATCCTAACGAGTACCCCTGCACCACAGACATTTTGCTGCACTAACAAAATATGAACACAAATTACTTGTATGGGGTACACAGCAATGTATTAGCAATAGGGGATATTGGCCACAGTTTGAGTAAAAGATCTTTTTTATATGATCTTCATGCTGGTGAGGGCTGAGATCCCATTTAGAGATTAATTTTGTGTACCCCCTACAACCCATTCAAGTACCCTCAGGGGTACTCGTACCCCAGTTTGACAACCACTGTTCTAGAGTGTTCCGCTCTAGAATCTTTGGCCTTTACAGGAGCGGCTGCAACTCCTGGAAAGCCTGGAGAAGTCCATCTGCTCTGAGACGAGGAACAACGTTCTGGATTTGTATTAATAGATACAGAATACAAGTGGCCATTGCTAAGTTTCTTCCTTTTACTACTGAGTGCATTTTACAGAACAGTGTCCTTGTTTAATTTAAAAAATGATCTCATTTGAATTAACTCCAGTGCTTTTTTTTTTTTTTTGATTGATGATTTCCCTTTGCACTAGGCCAGCACAAATTCAAATGAAGTAGGATACATACACTATGTACTGTGCATATTCAAAGTTGCCCTTGACCATTAAATCAGTAGCAAAACAATGTCCCTACCCAAAAGGTACACAACAACAAGTATACAAACAAACCCTGAAAAAAACAAAACATTGACCAATGAAAACAGACAGGCTATACGGTCTGTTACAGTCTAGCCTGTTTTAATCAAATTTACTCCAAATATAGCCATATCATTTGTGACTTGGGGACATATTTTGTTACTCACTTTTTGGCCAGGAGGAATGTCAAACGTTAGCTAAGCTTTTCAGACAGACTTACAGCTGTTATGCTTCCTAGGTAATGTGAATGAAACTTAAAAATAAACAAGCAAGCAAGTACAACTCAAGAATGATTTAGTAGAATGTGAATGTTTAAGCTTTTAATTGTAGGCTACATAATCCAATTCCAGATTCCATCTGCTAGTGCTTCCAATCCCACCTGCATCATTCTTGGGGTACCACAGTCTCAGCTAACGCTACAGTAGCAGATTTGTGCGTCAACTACCATTAGCATTTACAAACACAAATAGGAGGGGGGCACATTCCCTTAAGCCATCCTTAAAATCATCCTTGTTTGCCGTGAAAACATTGAATTTTGGATTGGTGGACAGTCAGCGACGTCAGCGATGTCATGCAGGGGTCTGTTTCCCAAAAGCATAGTTTCTAACTGGTTGCAATGCAATCTCCCACTGCCAACCAACTACAGTAAGTGCTGAATGGATATACTGTATATGCAGGAGTGAGGCTTTAGGGGTTTATTTATTTATTATTTTTATTTACTATTATTTATTTATTTATTTATTTATTTATTTGTTGTTTTTTGATGACATGACTAAAAAAAACTATATTTATCGACCTACTCAGCCAATTTTTTGGTGATTCTGATGTTACAGTAAACAAACATATTTCTTAGGATGGCCTTAAAGACCAGCATCTTAAGACGTACTGTACATCAGGACCACTTGGTGGTGTCTGTGAGGTGCGGAGAGCAGCCAGAGAAACCAAACTGAAACGGCTGCTGGAATGTAGGCTATGCATGAATGCACTAAATGATGAAATAGTGGGAGAGAGGTGGTGAAAACGCAGTGTCGACCAGAGAATCCATTGCTTCTGAAAAGTTTAATATATACTCTGTGAGTGTGTGTGCACAAAGTCAGCAGCACACACAGCCCAGCTTGCAAGGCAAGTCTTTGAACTGCCACATGAAGGCTGCTTGCATCATCCTGCTCATCCTCGAGTGAAACTCAGGTAAAGCCACATATCATAGCAATAATAACAATAGCACAGCGCTGCTCCCAAAACATGAGTTTTCATAGTAAAGCCTGTTCGCCCTCTGATGTTTTTTTTAAAGACATTTTGCTCTAGAAGTGGAGATTTTTTTTTTTTTCAAAGCACCTTCCATAATTATTGCGACTCCTGGTAAAGACTATAAAGTGGAATAAAATAATAATAATCATCTTTTAGAAATGTATGTTAGTCTCACAATGAAAATGATAGAGAATAATCCCACCTCAAAGAGAAAGAAATGCGTCTGAAGAAAACACAATGCATCAAAAGAAATAAATATGTTCATCAAAAATACATACTGTATGCCACAATTATAAATCTTAATTGTTTTTAAAGGGGTGCTCACACAGTTGCAGCTGTTATGGACCGACATTTCAGTTATTCTCAAGGCCCCTTGGGATCCAAGCAAATGTTTGTTTGTTTGTTTGTTTGTTTGTTTGTTTGTTTGCCCTGTTTGCAACAGGCCAGGGCCCAGGTCCTTGGGCCACTTGGACAAGAATGTGGAATGGGTGCTGCAGTCATGGAACCCCAAGGAGCTATCATCTTAAACAGATTTATACATGTTGGCTGCACAAGTGTTGCTTCTTAAATACTAAAAATACTTAAATACCAATTCATTTTTGTTTACACACATATTGTCTGTTTTGAGTACAACAACTTAAGACTAATACTGTATAAAATAAGTTGTCCGCCTAAAATGTTATATGTCCTGCCCTCTTTTAAGATTACAGTAAATAGCTCTAACCTGGCTCTGGCTCTAACCATTAACCTGCTAATTCAGCAACAAGTTACAAGTTCAACACTAGGTGGCAACAATTTACAACAACCATGCCTTGAGAGCAAGACTCTATTTAGGGAACTTGCTTTGCAAGTATTATATAACAACCAGCCGGACGAGGAACATGCAAACTACTCAGAGATAGATACCAAATAAAGAAAGAAATGATTGTCAAAGGAGACAAGTTGACAGAGACTTTGTTTAATTTTAAATTTAGGTGCCTTTACTGGCTGGAAAAACACACTATGCAAAATTTCACATAGCCAAGGCTACATGACACCAATGTGCTGACACTCCCGCATTCAACTGTATTGGTATGGTTTTAAAGATATACCAAACAGCTTCAGATTTGAATAGCTTTATAGATTTTTGCCTGTGACATTTGTGTCACGGTTCAGATTATGTTCTTGTCTTTGTTGATAGGTTATGAGAGTTAATAGACTACCTTGCTTAAAAGCACACTTGCATAACTAGTCAGTTTCCTCTCAGTTTGACTGTTTGTCATCAGCTTATTTTGAATGGCGCAGTCAGTCAGTCAGTCTGTCTGTCTGCCTGTCAGTCAGACAAACAAGCTGAACAGGCCTGAAATAGAAAGGCATGCATGACTATAGCTTGATTTAATCACCACTCCCTCTGAATGGCTTTGAGACTTATGACTGGCTAGGGACTGCACTGCGACACCACAACTTCCTTTTCCTCTTGAATTCTGCTCAAATTCAGCATTTATTATAAATGAGGGCAGCACACGTGGAGAACCATCTCAAAAACATATTTGTTTTTATTATTGAACACGTTATCCAAAATGTGCTTTTAGCCTCCTTTGTTTTAACAATTTCACAGTTGTTAAGAGTTGTCCTCACACAGCCTGGTGATGAAGTTGATTAAGATCATCATGAAGAAAGGGAGGATCTGTGAAGAAACATTACTGGCAATTTTGTTACTTAACAACTTGCTCAGCATTACAGGTGGATGATATGATGGTGTATTGTATTAGGGTCACGTATGCCTAAAAGCTTTTTGAAGGGGGTGGGAGGTAAAAATTACCAAATAATATAGCATGGAGGCTGTGATTTAATACATTCAAACCATAATAATTAGTTACTACTCCATGGCAGGGGTTATAATAGAGTATTGTTTTTTTGTTTGCTTGTTTTTAAACCTAAATGACTAAAAACAATCATGTGACAGGCTTAAGCCTATACCCGATAGCGCTCTGTGAACAACTGTGTGTGTGTGTGTGTGTGTGTGTGTGTGTGTGTGTGTGTGTGTATGCGTGTGTGTGCGTGTGTGTGTGTGTGTGTGTGTGTGTGTGTGCGTGTGTGTGTGTGTGTGTGTGTGTGTGTGTGTGTGTGTGTGTGTGTGTGTGTATGTGTGTATGTGTACGGGACTGTGTTGATGAATCATAAAGTGCCTTGCATCTGAAGTTTCTCATCCAGATTCACATTAAACAGGTCCAAGCTACACTTATGCCGCCAAAATAGGCCTATGCCATCAAAGGATGTACGGATGTATGGTCTGATTTAGCAGTATCTTTAGACGGCACATGGGTGACAGAGGATACCACAACGCCTCACCCATGCAAAATAACTAATTAAGCCAGTGTGAGGCTGCGGTTGTGGGTAGGACCTGTTAGACGCTAATTATAAGCCAAACTGGAGCTTTCAATAAGCAGATCTTTCAACTCAGTCTGAATTCACACGGCTATCAGTGAACATTAACGTTTGCACCCATCAGCCAAAGGTGAATGGACGTCATGTCTATGGTGAACTGCTGCAATGCATTGCATAACCCACCATCACCACAACCATGCACTGAACTTCTCTTTGGCCAGTATATAGGTCAACTTTACTTGCACTAGAATAATAATTTATATAAATTAAGGACCATAATGGGCATAATAAAACTATAATGCATACATGTTATGCAAAAAGGAAAGTAGGCTGTTTTTTCTGAACAGTTGGGAGAATCTTGCTGCATTATAAAGCACTATAAGTTGGCTTTTAATGAAACACAGGCTTCTCCTACCTCTCCTCCTCGACCTGCTTCGACAAAATCAACATGGCCAATAGCTGCTCTATTACCAATTCACATTGGTATTATTGATAGCAGTGGAAATAAATCTTTTACCATCTTACACCCTTACAACACAGCACAAACACAGCAAAGGCTCACCTAAAATGCCTAGTGTCCACTAAGAGAAATTCTCATCAGAGAGCAGTAAGGCCAAATACTGAGCCCTCCCTGGTAAGACAGAGATCATATTTTACCAGACAGGAAATGATGTTTGATTTGAAAGAAGTGCTGTACTCTTGTGCAGGTGGCAAGCTACTGGTAGCAGATCAGAGATCCCTGATGTGACATCTACACCAGACTCAAGCTGTTGTTATCTGCAATGGGCAAGTACAGTATATCCTAAATCCTAAATCAAAAACCCTGCTATAAAGCAGGTACCCTGGGCCTGATTGGAGTTCCTTGAGATCTGGAGATCATGGGTTTGACTTTCCACCCTCATCTAAGAGAAGATAAGATAAAATAGTACTTTATTGGTCCCGAAGGAAATTCAACTTCAACTTTGGGCTCTCCTCTGACCAGTATGATATTCAGAGGAAAGGAAAGCTAAATAAAAGAGGAGAATACTGAAGCATTGAACTAGTGTGAGTGTGTCCACGAAATATCTGTCAGAGAACCAACACCAAACTCCCCTGAGGTGTAGTGTAGACAGACCATTAATTATGTAGGGCCGTGGAGTTTTTTCGCCCGAAACGGCGTGATGGGATTCACCAGACCCCCGCTCAGCAGATGTCATGTTCATTTCAATTTTGCACTTTGTCAAAAAAAAAAGAAAAAAAAAGCTGTTTGGATCTTTGTTTCATCATCCATACACATATAGCCTTTGGCAGCTTCAGTGCATGATGATGGCGGTAGTGCTGAAAGCCCTGCTGCATGCAAGCACACAGATCTTTGACCCTGTGACATCCACATTCCATGCTGCTTTCATTCAGACCATGTGGGAGAAGAGAGAAGAGATCCGGCCCTCTGATCAAAGCTAGTAGCAGGCCTCCTGCATGCGGCCTCGTTTCGCTACTATCTCCAGACTCACACCCCGAACTGAGACAGCGAGAGACCACAAATGGAGAAGTGAGAGATTGTGGGGTGGCGTGGTGAGAGAGACACTGGGTATAAGCCGTATTCAGGACACAATGTTCAGCTCACATATCTCTTCCTCCTTTCAAGAGCTAATCTGATACTGGCCATTGCAACCAACATTGCATACTAGCATACTAATACATGCGTATCAGAGAATTAGAGACTTGCTTATCCTGTATGCTTTACATCCTAAATGTGTGAGAAGTCGCAAGGTATTCCATAGAAGATCAGTATCTTTCAAATGCATGATGGTGAAGTGGCTAAGACAGACATATTGCTACATAGGAAAGGGGTAACCACTGCACACTGATATCTTTAATTTACTTTATTGAGAAACAAGTTTTTGCACGTTGCTTCTTCAAGCTCCGAAATATGAATTGTGAACCTGCAAACCACCACCACCTGTCCTTAAGACAAAGTTGGCTGCACAGGGATTTTTGTCTAACAGACGTATTGTGGGGATCTGCTAAATTTCTTGTTGTCATATCCAAATTAGACGGTACATTTGGTACAGTCCACAAATACTTTTTCCATCAGTACATTTGTGGAGTAGGGTCTTGAGATGTCATAGTCTAGTTTTTATCTCATCAAAGCAGACAAAGCCTTGCCTCATTCAACAGTTGCATATGTAAAATCAGCATTTGCTTATCACATACAAACTTTCCGTTCATATTTGCATCAGAGGCCAAAACTGTAAACACATCATGAGAGAAGCGGGCCTGGAGTCGAGCTGCTTTGCGCCAGTTTTTGTGAGCATGCACGTCAGCTACTGACGGCTTCCTCTTTCTTTGTGGTTTTGGTGACAGAGAGGCAGTGACGCCTGATCCAGGTCATATCAACGGTTTGCCTACAAAAAGCCCATATAAAACCCCATGCCGAGGTATAAACAGCCAAACACACCACACATGTGCCAGAAGCCCCAGAGCAAAGGCAGTGTACAGTAAAATGCCCTGGTTGATAGTCTCCTCGAACGAACAGGATAACAGAAGGATCATGAAAAGAAATCAGCCATGGGGAAAAAATAAGTGAGTTTTTTTTTTCCCACAGATGGGGAGCCTGCTGTTACTCAAAGTTCTTTGAATAATAATTTCGAATGACTTCTTTTCTAATGTTTATTATATCTTTGCCCTCAGAAATAAGGACATGAAGAAACAACTACAAAGAGAAAAGTGAGTATACTTTAACACTTCACTCATGCACATTATCCTGTATCCTGCTATAATTGATGCAAGTGCATGTACTGTATTTCCATGCTTTTCTCTAAACGTGTGTAAAATTATCTCTACAGGCTTCACCCTGGTGAAACTCTCCTCTGGTCTCAGTCCCTTGAGAATCTGCTGAAATCGAAATGTATGTACAACTTTTTCCACTTATTTTCTATTTTGCTGACATTATTTTTATTTTAACACAACATCAAAGTATTTCTGATTATAACAAAGTTGGATATAAAGAAACCACATTGATAAAATGCATTGCAGTGAAGCAGCATTTGCAAAGTTTGTAAACGTATCTAATTTTGCTCGTTTTGCTCTGGTTTGGATTTGCAGATGGAATGGCAGCATTTCAAGCCTTCTTGAAGTCAGAGTTCAGCTATGAGAATATAGAGTTTTGGTTGATCTGTGAGGAATACAAGAAAATCAGGCTCTCATCCCGACTCACATCAAAGGCAAAGAAGATATTTGAGCGTTTCATCGAAGCTAATGCTCCCAAAGAGGTATGTAGCCTACTGCTTCAGAACCAAATAGCTAATCTATCTACTGGATAGGTGTGTCGTAGTGGGGGGACAAGGGTGGCTCCACGGCCTCAACTGGTGAGAGGGCCCTTGAGGAGTCTTAAAGTATAATCCACGTGCTCAGGGGGGCCCTTGGCCACTGTTTGAACATAGGGCCCAGTATTTGATGCTATCCTATTGACAGTATAAATATCCCTGGATTATTTCTATCAACTCCCACCCCACTAGTACAGCACAGTAACTAAACCTCCTTTCTATGTCTCCAGATTAACATCGACCACCAGACCAGAGACGTCATCAGGCAGAATGTGAGGACACCCGACGCCGCCTGTTTCGATGAGGCCCAGAGGATTGTATACAGCCTCATGGAGAAGGACTCTTATCCCCGATTTCTGCGCTCTGACCTTTACAACTCTCTGATCGCCTCATCCTGATGAAGATGATGGTCTGATGAAGCAGAGGGTGCATATCCAGCCTCGGGTAAACTGGACTACGTGTACGGCTGCTACAGAACCCCTATGTGGATTTGCCAGCAAGATCCGACATGACAAAAAAGGAGGATTATATTTTTCATTTTCCCTTTGCTGTTGAAGATGGAGCAGGCCATATGATGAATGCACAGTCATGTGGGAACCGACGCTGGACACCCTTTTATCTGGCTATCTGTTGATCTGCTAGTCTACAAAAGGCTAGTAGAAAGCTGCGCTGTGAGAATCGGATGTGTGCGTGCGTGCGTTCGCTACTGTGCTTGGCTCAGCGCTGACTCAGTTACCAGACAGGGCGCAGAGTTTGCAGAGTGACTGTGACTGTGGGCGCCTGGGACTTTGTGTGCAAAAATCTTAGGGGAACTTCAAACAGGATACTGTGTCAGTTTCACAGATAAACAAAAACGCCTTTAGCTCTCCCAGATGGTGACCTAGTCAGATCGCACAACATGTTTGGCTTAGCACCAACTTTTGGGGGAGTTCCTGTCATTTTGAGATTTGATAACTCCATTATGAAAAATAGAGAGTGTGCCTTTAGGTGACACTGTTATACAAATATTGTGACACTGTAAATATTTATACCAAAACAGACAATGCTTATTTATATTTGTATATGTACAGCACATGACTTTGATGAGAATGAGAATGTGTGACATTTCAAGCTATGGGTTTACTAAGTCGTGCAGATGAATACAATAAATCTTTAACCATCTCTGTTTGTTGAGTATGGTATTGACAAAACTCTGACCATTTGTTTTCTGTTCATTTTTCCTCTTTCCATGACATATTATATAACACTGCAATGTGATAAGTCTGATGACTGACAGTAAAACACTTCCCCAATACCTGCACGGGGCAACTCCTGTACTTCCCATTGCGGTAGACAGTGGTGTGGTAAACAGAAGGGCCTAGGGAAGAATTAAGACAATAGTCAACATTTTATAAGGTTAAAAGACTTAGAGATTCCTCTCTAGAGAAATTTTCATTTAAATGCCATATTTAGGCCAGTCAAATGCATAACCAGCACAATCTAACTGCATGAATTCAGGTTAGAGGCCATTCTCTCTGTACAGTTTGTGAAACTGATACAAAGTGGGTCAAAGGAAATGCCACTTAAAAAAGAGCTAAAAGTGATGAAATGATCAACTCTAGAGTATAATACACATATGATATATATGTGTATTAAATACTGGGTTCCTTAAAACTAGTTTGGGAAGCACATCAAAAATAAACCTCTGGATTGGTGGCCTTGAATGACAAAGTTTAAAGAAAGCAAGTAAACAAGCAGTACAATCAAGCTAAATTCTAAAAATGGCCAACCAGCCATTAGCCTTAACCCTAAGCACACAAGCACGCAAGGCTCAGTTACGATGTCATCACATTGTTTACAGTTTGAAAGACTGGCTCACAGGATCACTGGCGCTGCATGTTCCACATGTGACTTTTGTGACGTTGTTTATATTTTGATGTCAGAGCATTTAACTAACTGACTAAAAATGGGCTGTGAATAAAAGTTCAAGTAATACAGCAGAAATGTTTTCAGGTGAGAATTTAACATACAGTACCCCATTAAAATTGTATTCTATTTCATTCAAACGGCATAGGCCTATTTACAGTAGGTCCAGTAAAATGCAAAACCAGTACAATCTAATAGCATTAATCCAGGTCAGAGACACCTGTCTATACACAGTGTGGGAAACTGACATAAAATGGGTCAAAGAAAATCTCACTTTGACAAAAAGAAGGAGAAAAAGTAGTAACATGTCCAAATCTAAATCACACATGTGATGAAACTAATTAACCTGGTGGCCTCGAATGACAAACTTTAAAGGAAGCAAACAAGCTAAGGTAAAGCAGGCTAAATTCTAAAAATGAACAGTCAAAAGGTCCTTCAGCTTATTCCCTAAATCCACATACTGTACACCTCCTAAATACAAAAACACGCAAGGCTCAGTTATGAAGTGATAACATTGTTTACAGTTTGAAAGACTGGCTCACAGGATGAACTGTCCGTTCCACATGACTGATGCTTTTTATATTTTGATGTCAGAGCATTTAACTAACTGACTGAGACTAAGCTCTGAATAAAAGTTAATAGAGAGTAATTGAGCAGAAATGTTTTCAGAAAAGAATTTGACATACTGTAACCCACTAAAAGTGGTAGGCCACTCTACACTTTTATGTATTCAAAAATACATAAATTACATTTAGTGAGCATTTATACTTCATATTTTTCTATCAATTTTCTGTATCCGGCACTTCTCTTCATTACTGATATTACAGTATATTCAAGATTTCAGATTCAAGATAGTCTTCTAATCTCATTATGCCAGTATGCCAGTAGAGAGTAGGCTACCGGTAAGAATTCTTTTGATGAGGCCACTGTCAGGTCAAAGTACGGGATGTTGATGATAAGATCTGTCGTGAGAGATCTACTTGTAGTTAGTTCCCCCTTTGCTTTTTCACAAATGCAGTGCAGTACATTCCCAGCATTTTTTCATGAAACATGTGACCGTGGCTTTTCTATTTTTAACTGACATAGCGTGATATTTACAGAGATGTCCTTAACAACCGTAATAAGGAAGTGGACAAACTCATCTTTGATACTGATCACCATATTGCAATGCTCTTCGCTATTTTACTATGCCTTAAGATCTCCTCTTAAGCCTTTTGAACACATGATACTGTTTGATATCAAAAAAGCAAGAGGCAGTATACAGTATGTTTGCTAGTCAGATGATGATAACATCTAGTTTAATGAACTGGAACAGAAACTTTTATGGTCTAGCAGTAGCCAGACAAATGATATTTGCAGACTATATTTACTCCACTTTAAACTGGTTATCGTAGACAGCCTCTTCAATAGGTCAATGACGAAAGCACTGCGTAGATGACGCATTGCGTTTGTTTGCATTCTTCTCTAATGTCACCACATCAGTTAAGTCTAAAATTAGCCTAGGCAAGGCTATATTTACAGAAACAGACCATAAAGGCATTCCATTGTGTTGTCAATAGTATGCCTCTTATCTTGACTGGGGCATGCATGGCTGATTTTGTCACATAGCATTTTTCAAGTCTTAAAACTGCCCATCAACTTCCTCTTGAGAGAGATCAGGAGATCAAGTTTCTCAGGATAAAGAGGATGGACTCCAATTTCACACCAAAGTCAAACACTCACTCCACTAGCTGCAGACATACACTGGAGATGCTGTGAGTTTACTGTGAAAGGATTTAGAATGGACCATCTCTACTTTGGCGACAGTAGCCCTGCGGCATTCCATCCAGGCTATGAACAAATGATGTAAGAGCTCTTAACTTTTTTTTATAAATAATTGTCTGTTCTCATGATAATGTTGAACAAAAAGGGATTTGTATGTTCTGTTTGCCAGACACAAATCATGGAAACCCAAAATTCACATCCATCTACAAACTGCAATACAAAAGAAATCCAGAGGGTAAGTACTGCAAATTGTAACTGTTAATTGCAAGAATTATTCAACTTTGTTAAATCTTTCTCTATAGCCTACTCTGCACTCACTGCATTCTCTTTGTCTAATCTATATTGCAGGCGAACTGCTGCCAATGCAAACCACTTGACTGAGTCTTTCGACAGCCTTTTGTCTGACCAGAGTAAGATATATTTTATATCAGAGTTAAGATATAAAAAGTCTTAAACATTAAGTGTCTATCAACACAGTAATTTGTGACATCACTTTGGTGTCAACATGGAATTTTGTCATTTGCATATCACTGGGTGCAGGTGAAGTGCAGTGAATTTGTATATGGCTATTGTATATATAGTTAAATACTGATAGGGACAATGCTGCATATGTTGAGACCAAGTCAAGATCGAGTCTTTGAAGGGTCAAGACCTAGTTGACACCGAGACTGTTGGTCTTTAATAACAGAGACAGAGTCTAGACCGAGTATTTAAGTGGAGGAAAGTCTCTTTTCATAAATTATTATCACTCCAGTCGATATTTATTATGGGTGGTATTCTCCCAGGTGCTTAAGTCCAAAAAAGTGCTCAGTGCAAGCTAAAGCACATAGCTAAGCGCTTTTTTTGGTCTTATAAGCACCTGGGAGAATACTGGTCTAGGCGCATAGACCTATGAGCCAAACTGAATTGTTTATAAGAACAATCTGCTACACTTTTATCTACTGTAGGCTTTTAACTAGCTGATTCAGAGCCTCATCTCAAGATCTAGGTCTGACTACAACCGATAAAACTTTTCAATCTCTGGGGTGTGTGGCACCAATGGATAGCTACCAAAATGTACATAGGTCACAGAGGTCACCCTGTACAGTCCAGCCCAGGGCTCAAACACGCTACCTCAACAACAGCAACCCCTGATTAGGAGAAAACTCCCTAGCCAGAGGACTGAAAAACACAGGCCCCCAGCTGACTGACTAGGACAAGTTGTGGGCAATTATTTTGACTTGATTTTGACTACTTTGGTTTTAGATTTTGACTAATGGGCCGGGTGTTAACAGTCAACAGTCGGTTGATGCGGGTTGATGCCGGTAAATTGGCAAGTCTCAAACCAGTAGCCTCACTTTCTTATGCAGGGTAAAAAGGGGGGATTTGTATTTCATGAATACATCAAATTAGATAAATCAGGCCTATAATCTAAGTCACCTTGGCGAAATGATAAATTATTTTATTTTGGGAAGGCTTCACGGGCTGAATTTAATAGTTCAACGGGCCTCATGTGGCCCCCGGGTCTTAGTTTCCCCAGGTCTGGACTAGGAGGTTCTAGTTCTAAAAGAGGTTCTAGAAGGAGTTTTACAAACATTCTACACACAGCAAGGCTAGCTGCATCTGTTAAGTTGGCTACAGACCAAAGATCTGCAACGAGACGGGCTGCAACGTTCTGAAAACCTGCAACATTCCAAAACTCTGGAACTGCGATTTGACATGTTAAATCTTTTGCGACGGCTTGCAACTGCTTGCAACAAACTGCAACGATTCATTCACACTGCCGCAACTCCTCTCTAAAACAGTTTCATCTCGTCGCGGATATTCAGTCTGAATTGGCCTTTAGGCCTACATCTGCACTACTGCAGAATGCTCACTCCTGTCTTCACACTGTGATCAATGTATACATTGATTTGAATAATGTGCATTTTGAATATTATTTTATTATATTATTACATTTATTTATTTTTTAAATTATTATTATTTCAAAAAATTGTTGACAAGAGAAAAGTAAAATGATGACAAGACCATGCATTTAAATACTCTCTGATGCTCTCTTTTTTGCAGAAGGACAAATGGCGTTCAAAGCATTTCTACAGTCTGAGTTCTGTGAAGAGAATATAGAGTTTTGGCTTGCCTGTGAAGAATTTAAATGCAAGAAAACAAAAGAAATACTGGCTTCCACGGCTGTTGAAATGTATGAGCAATTCATCAAACTGAACTCCCCAAAACAGGTAAACAACAAGAGTGCAAGAAAAATCCACATAACAACATACTGCAGTAACACATGTATAACACACTGTAACAATCGCCTATTGATGACGCAAATTGTTGTTTCCCCCACGCTCTCTTCTGTTTTTCCTTTCGTCATTACAAGCGTGGATGGATATTTGTTTTGTCTACCACTTTATTTCTGTCACTGATTCTGTCTGCCCGTCTGTTTTATGGTGTCCCTCCTTGTAATAAACTACAGACAGTATTTTTCGTTTACTTTGTGTCCGTCAATCTCCTGGATTAGCGTGAGGATCCAGCCAGATCCTTACAACATGTATAAGTGTATCTGTCATAATATCATGTCTAAGCTTAAACACACTAGCAACATAATACAACTGAAAAAAAAAAACCTAAAAACTTTTTCATTTTTATTTCAGATTAACTTGGACTCTCACACAAGAGAGTGCATCACACAGAGCCTCCACCAACCGACAACATCCTGTTTTGTTGAGGCACAGAGGAAAATATATGATCTAATGAAGAATGATGCTTACCCTCGTTTCATCCAGTCAGACGTTTACAATGACCTTCTCACTGTAGCCTCCAAAAAGAATCGATGGAGAATTCTGCATTAACCCAAAGCCATGGAAGTGTCAGTTGTCCCAAAAACAAACAAAGAAGATACACTCTTCAGTATACCTACCATAAGTCATTCAGCCTACAATGTGACAATCATCAAACAATCAAACATCACTGTATTGAAAGCCATGCTTTTGTTGAGCCCAAGAGCAGAATTGTGGATAGAACAGGCCTAACCCACTTTCATCAAAAGGCTTGTGCATAACGGACATCAGTGTTTTTATTTATTATTGCAATGTGCTGAAGGAATTTGGTATTTTTTTAATGCAGTGTGCTGAAGGAATTTGTTTATTCATAACAATCTGTTTGGTCTATTGTCCTTATGATGCCTCATGTCTTGTTTGACTGTATGTTCAAAAGCAGTCATGTTTATTTATTAGTAAAAAATACAATGTTTTTAAATGCATGTGATCCCAGATATTTTTTTCAGAGAGTTTAGTTGATAATCCTGGAACAGTTGAGCCATCTAGTGGCTATTTTGATGTAGGCTACCTGCTCAGGCCTAATATAAACCTTGCATCTCTTTGCCTTGTTGAGTAGCCTAAATGTGGGAACACACAAAGATATGGCTGAGTGAAAGAGAGGCAAAGTACTACTACTCCACCGTCTTCGTCATTAAACACCCTGGAAGATGTAGATTTTATGCTAAGGTTAGAATAAAGCTAAACGACAAATTCTTGAGATAGCCTAAACTAGATTCAGCTTTTGGGGTTTGCCTAAAAAATGTATCTAGCCTCTTGACAGCCTAGGCGAGGTAAATGTCCAAATAATCTCATAATCTGGTGAAAGCATTTATAAATTGTAACACCCATGTATCTCAACAAAACAAACAACAACAACAACAACAACAACAAAACAGGCAATTAACTTATCTTGAGAACAGTGATGAATTGCACACACCTGCCGGCTGACATTTTTTTGACGTGTTGCATAACTTGGGCCATGGCAACTTCCCCACTTCTCCGCCGCTTTTGACTAAATACATTTGTTAATGAATATAATGAAAGGAACGGCGTAGTAGGCCTACTTGACAGATAAAATTATTTGGTCACAAACGTAGCCTACAAGGGAGGTAGCCTGTTGAACCCATAGCCCGGGTCACCCTGTGGTCATAGGCGAAAACACAGCTGTCTCTCCCATAAACCACTTCGGCCTCATCCTTCTTGTCACGGTCCGACGGATCCTGGGGAGGGCCTTTTCGACGCGAATGAATCTGTGGCTGACTAAATATTTGAATCAGTTCAGACCAGCTAAAATCTGCACGTTGTGGTAAGTACTACGATATATACTGTAACGAAGGAAAGTGTAACGTTACACTGATTTTGTCGATACGATAGTGATCGACTCTCGGTCCTTGCGTATCCAGCTAACATTCTACAGCATCCTCGACCATAAGGAATGTCTGGCTCAACCAGTCTACGGGACAAATATTCACATCGTTAGCGAGTTAGCTTTTAGCTAACAGGACTGCAGAGATGGTTGAATCTGTTTAACAGAGACTAATTAATGTCCATACATGTAATAATTTAATATGTTGACATGGTTTAAGAATGCCCTGCGCATTAACGTTACTGATTCGACATGAACTTGTCAGTTCGATAAATAAAAGTTATGGCTGAACTGAACTGAAGATGGGAGGTCGCTGTATCCCCAAGGTAGCCGTGCAGTAACGTTAGTTAACGTGAACTGGTGTCCTTATCCGATCCCTTCCGAAATATGAAGCTACAAATTGAGTATGTTTGGGGGGCGTATGGGGGGCTGATGTGATGTGATGCTCATGATCATGTTAATTATTGCTGCAATGTATTCAGCTGAAGGGAACATGTTATTATGTAGCCTAGATATGAGAATAATACCAGCCAGGTCCGATTAGTTTAACGTCAATGCTAACGTTAGCCACAGTATGATCTCATAACTGGACAACAAAGTGACCGTAAACTGTGAACGGTTGTAGCCTTGTCAGCACCTACCGCTTCCCCAGAAAATAACGGTGGATGTGTCGAACAGCTAGCACCCATCTTGCTTGCATCATGAATGTCATGATGTTGCCAAATACTTCATCAAACGCCTCTACTGTCTGACTGTCTGTGAAGCTGGTTGACTTGCCCAACCTTAGCTCATGTTAGTTTGAGCAGTAAAAAAAGTGTTTTGGCCTTCTGTGACAGCCACAAATTACCTGCTATTGTTTAGGATTACTGAAGGGTAATTCTGTGATGTTGATTTCTGCAGGTCGCAGAGTCATGGATTCAGCGGAGTGCACCACAGAAGGTCATCCCGGGGCAGGGGAAACCCAGCAGAACTGCGTTGATGGCCGTGTTGATGCAACGAACCTCTGTCGTCTTCGCCGGTTTCTTTGCTACGGGTCAGAGGCGCCTACTTACAGTACCAAGGAGCCATCACTATGCATGGAAAATGTACTGACAATGCTCCAACTCTTGGAGAATGGCAAAGGTTGTGATGTGGTGGAGGAAATACGCCGTTTTGGACAGGACGGACGAGCCGTCCGCTCAAGCCCTGCGCTGTTTGCTTTGGCTGTCTGTACTCAGCATTCGGATGCAAAGACGAAGCAGGTGGCATTTCGGGCCTTGAAGGACCTGTGTCACGTGCCAAGCCAACTTTTCGCGTTCATTCAGTTTAAGAAAGAGCTGAAGGACGGAATGAAGTGTGGGATGTGGGGTCGCGGTTTGCGTAAAGCAGTGGCAGATTGGTACAATAGCCAGGACCCCATGGCTCTCGCTCAGGCTGTTACCAAATGTAAACACAGAGCAGGCTGGTCACACCAGGATATTCTTAGACTATCACACATGAAGCCAGCCAATGATGGTGAGTATAGGGGCAAGAGTTGTTTTTGTTGTTGTTGTTGTTGTTGTTGTTTAATGGAAAGTTTCTTGAGATAGATTATTGACTTGTTGGGAATCAAACACTCATACACAACAATACATACTGAAGTGAAATTAGTTGTTTACCAACACTATCACACTCTTAGCTGACTTCTACAAGTAGGTTGATGGTGTGAAATAGACAGATGTGAATGCTTTCTATACCCACTTTTCAAATACTCTATAGTTTTACTGTGAATAACGTATGTGTATTTTACAGCTATTTCATTGATTAACAAGTACATAACTAAAGGATGGAAAGAGGTTCAGGTGGCATATGCTGACAAAGAAAACTCTGAGGTTGTTGTCAAAGTCCTGGCATACCTGGAGGCTGTGGAGAAGGCCAAGCACACAAGTGACGAAATGGAGGTGATCCATCTTATTGAGGAGCACAGACTGGAGAGGGAACAAATTCTCACAAATCATCTGAAGTCCAAAGAGGTCTGCCACTTGAATGATCTATGTCTCATGGGGAGCTGAAGTGTAATGTAATTTAGACTAGTTGCTTGGACAGGTTCCAGGGCAATTTAAGTTGTTTATACCATATTGTCACCATATGTACATGGTGAGTCAGTCCACCATAGATCTTCATAGGTCCCATACTTATCAAAATTAACTTTCCCTGGTATTGATAATAACAACAACAATAATAATGTAATAATCTATTATCTTTTGATCCTACGAGAGAAATTTGGTCTCTGCTTTTAACCCAATTATGAATTAGTGAAATACACACAGCACATACAATGAACCCACGGTGAGATGAGACACACAGTTATGCAGTGCAGTTGCTCCTGGGAGGCAGTGAGGGCGGGGTTAGGTCTAGGTGACTTCAAAGGCACTTCAGCCAAGGTCCACTGTTTGGGAATCGAACCAGCAACCCTTTGGTTCCAAGTTTAACCAGTAGGCCACGGCTACCCCTGATGTAACGGGTAACACTGATGTAACAAACACTATTTAGTGGTGGAATAAAAAGGCATAAAAATACACCTGTCCTTCAAAGTCCTTGGAAATTGGGGTTGACATGTCATTTATGCACCAGAATGCAGGAAAGGACATCTACTTTCTTCAAATTTTTCATGACAAATACTCTGCCTCGCTTGGTTGTAGGTATGGAAAGCTTTGTTAAAAGACATGCCACTGTCTGCTCTACTCCGGCACTTGGGCAAAATGACCGCCGATAAAGTTTTTGCCGCAGGAAGTGCTGAAGTTGCGTCTGTGAGTGAGAGGATTCAGAATGAGACAGCGCTCAAGAAGGTACCTGCTCCAAGTCTATCACCAAGAATTTAGTTATTTTTAGTAGAACTTAGGTTAGTAATGTATTGTGTGTGTGTGTGTGTATTGCCCACATTTTATTCTATTTTGTTCTAAATTTATCTTTCACAAATAGAAATTCAATAGTAATGCTATGCTACTGAAACAAGACAAATTTCAGATTTATCTGACAAAGGATTGATTTTCCTGTTCACTGTGTAATTGAGTCTGTCTCTTTCTCTTGAAATTTTTCAAAGTCCAAGTTGCATCCGTTCAACGTATTGCTGGCAACAGAAAACTACAAGCGTGGCCATGGCAACCGAAGTAAACTGAAGTGGGAGCCAGATGCAAACATCATTCAAGCCTTGGACTTTGCCTTTTACAAGTGCTTTCAGGTCAGCTTGTTGTCTTAAACATAAACACAGCTCTACAATTCATTCTGTTGAAATGAAGATGGCATTACTGAAGCCATAAATAATATTTCTGTCGTGTCAGTTTGTTTGTGAATAGCAAGTGTCTGATTGGACTCTGTAGTGAGATGTCCAGTGACTAACCTGAAGCATGAGCATTTTTTGGTGGCTAACATCATTAGCCTGTGTGGAAGAGAGGCAGGCACCATATGGGATTGTTTGTCTGCTTGGATTAGTGGATTTGCATTTTACATGTGATAATAATCCGCTTTCCATCTTGTTGTTCAATTGTATGACACTTACTAAGTAGAAATACATAGTTGTTCAGGCACAACGGAATAGACTCTGAAGCCAAGACACATTAAATGGTCAAGTTTATATGTTTCTTACATGTTAGCTTTTAAGATATGTGTATGAAATATAGCTTATGCTGAATCACAACAACAATATGTGCATTCCCACTACAAGACCAGTTTTTCCCCTGCAATGGGGATATGTAGCTGCTGTCAGTTAAGTATACCTCATTGTGTACATGTCTTCCTTTGTCAACCCCATCCCACGCCCCCACCCCTCCCGTGCAGAACGTGGAGTCCATGGGTAAGAGGTTTGTGGTCAGCGTGGATGTCAGCGCATCACTGAGTAGCATCGCCCTTGGGAGTTCCGTCAGTGCCGCCACGGCAGCTGCCGTCATGAGCATGGTGAGCATTCGCAAATGTCCGCCGTCTCCTAGCAACCCACGCCTTCGACAGACATTTTTCAGATGCCTAGATAATGCTATCGCTGGCTGTGAATGTTTGTCAAGAGTGACAAAGAATTTCAACAATGTTTCTGAAATGCTTTTCCTGTCTCTAAAGGCTAGGATGGCAGACGCTTAATGGCTTGAGAATGTGTTTGCTTTTTTTAACAGAGCAGCTGCTGTCTGGCTCGATGTAATTAAAAACCTGAGTTGGTCAGAAGTTTTTGTCAGTCTTGAAAGGGTGGCTGTTGATAAATTCCGGGGTTGTGATGCGTGTGATGCTTTATTCTTTCAGGTCATCACTCGGACAGAGAAGGATGCTCAGGTGCTGGTGTTCTCCGAGGGTAATGTCACCCCAGTGGTTCTCACTGCGGAGATGTCTCTAATGCAAGTTACAGCAGAACTTGTCAAGGTAAAAAAAAAAAAAAAAAATTCAAGTTCATTTCTGTAAATATGATTTCCCAAGAGTAACCATAGTAGACAGTGAAATTGTATTATGGAGTAGTAAGTTGCTTTGCTGCTGGGCTGTATGGGTGGTATTCTTCGGTTCTTCGGTCCAAAATAGTGCTTAGTACAGGCTGAAATGCAAGGACTTAAGTTTTTTTTCTACTTTAGCACCTGGGAGAATACAGGCCAATATGAAGTGTCTGTGTATTGAGTGTGTCACTGACACGGAGTTGTGTTTGGTGTTCAGATCCCAGATGGAAGCACAGATTGTGCTCTGCCAATCCTTTGGGCCTCAGAGAGTGAGAGGCCGGTGGATGTATTCCTTATCCTCACCAACAATGAGACCTGGTTTGGAAAGGCCAATCCTGCAGAAGCGCTGAAGATGTACAGACAGGTAAGTGTCTATATTCGCATAACTAGTCTGTTGCCATGGAAAACTTAGAATGAGAGGATTTAAATGGATTCATTAAAACGATTTTAAAACACAGTATGTTCAGTCCAATAGTCTGTCCAATCTGTCTGGATTCTAACACACACACACACACACACACACACACACACACACACACACACACACTGCTACAAATTTCTGATTCAATAGCCAGACAGGAAATGTATTCTAGTTCACTATCGTCTGACCTACTTTTGTCATTTGCAGAAAATGAGTATCAATGCAAAGTTAGTTGTGTGTGGAATGACTACCACGGGTCTCTCAGTGGCAGACCCAGACGACCGGGACATGCTGGACATTTGCGGCTTTGACTCCAGGGCCGTGGATGTCATCCGTAACTTTATTCTGGACCTCATATGAGAAGATCATTATTGTTGGGACATTAATATGACACTGAGAACAGACTCATGCAGAAAAGAGGAACTCAAAAGCGGTCTGTTGTCACACTGGACTAATGTGTCCAACGAAGCACAACCTCTATGGATTACACAAAGCAACCGTTAACTTCCCACAGTGATACCACTTGTTTGGCAAAAAGTTACATCTTATTTAGGTCATATTTTGTCATCCAGCAGGCTGGACGAGTTTTCACATTATATATTTTTAAAAGAATTTGACATCAAAGGTGTGGAATTTCACATTTTGACAGATGATACAGCATACCACACGTGGTCATACATTTTTATATTTTCTCTCTTTTCATGACGTAACACAAGGACAAACTCAGAAACGTCTAAGAGTGCTAGACTGCATGATAATGTGGTATGATATTGGCAGTTTAAAATGAGAATTCGGTCATTTACAGCCTGACCCCTGCTATAGGATGTCTCTCGAGACAACAATAACAGCAATCAGAAGCCTGTTAAAGTACCCAAGTAAGCTAGTGGAATTAGCTGGTTAAGTGCCTGTAGTGGGGGTAACATCTGACATCACTTTCATACATCTAAAACTTACCATTATAGGTTCTTTACCTTTACAGGTTTTTCTGTAGGGATCCTGCACATAGGCTGTGAGCTAAAGATAGGGTTAGCCTTGTCAGATTTCCAGTAATCAAGTTTTTGAGGTTGGGTCTGGTAACAAGTGATTGACTTCCTGGTCCAACCAGTAGCCTATGGAATTTGAAGTTAAATTGAAGCTTTTAATTCTTTCAGAAGACTTAAGAAATGTAGCAAACCCAACTTTTCACTTAAACTTAAAACTGTTTTATTTACAGTTGTTTACTCATTTCAAAGGAACAGATGCAGAAGTTAAACCATAGACAGTAATACAGATGCCATCAATGGTTGTAAATCATCTTAGGAATAAGAAGCTGACGTCACTGCCTACCACTGACGTGTAACTTTCCTGCCATATTGGTGGGCAATGCTATTCGTTAGCATGGATACATTGGTAGCAGTGCATAGAGAAAGACCGACAGAGGGAGAGAGAGAGAAGTAAAAATGTATTTTCAGGGCACCTCTTATTTTACAACCCAAATCAGTTGAAAGGAAAGAGAGAAGAACAAGATGAGATGAAAGGCCAATGGAAACACCACTTTGATTTTTTGACAAAATGCATGCGATCAACTACATAGCTTCTCTTAAGCTATAATAACTGTGGAACGTAGCTCGGCAGTTGAATGAATTATGCTTGTGCAGATGTTGCTAAACCTGTTCAAACAATCATGGAATGACACTATTAGCAAAAACGGTTAACAAACGTGGTATCGATAACAAGCCTGCTCAATGTCAGATAAGTCATTGTGATTGGCTCCTGAATTTTTGGTGATTCAGAAATGGGCTGCATTGGCCTCATACATCCCAACAGACCCAACAGCTGTCCTGATTGATACCAGACTGGTTCCTTGGTTAGTAGCCTATAGTGTGATGGCTGCTCCCATCTTCGTGTTCTTAAAGGAAAAATCGGAAGTGAATCAACACGTAGCCCTACTGTTTTATAGTGGCAAGCGTTATTGATAGCCACCTCAATCACCGGATTTCATGCATCGCAAACTGAGATAGCGAAACGGCAGCTAATGGTAACAGAATGGGGCATTTCAAAGCGAAAGCAAGTTGATTAGGTTTCGTTTTTGACATGCCTCATTCAGTTAGTGTTAGCTGCCGTTTTGCAAACCCGGTCTACGATGCACGAATTTCGATCATTGAGATGGCTTTCATTAGTACTTAGCAGTATAAAACAGCATCACTCCCGATTATACCTTTAATAAAAGTACGTAGACATCTAACAATATGACAACAATTTTCCCCAGATGCTGGCCTTTAAACATTCTGGTCTTTTGCCTATAGTCTAAAAATGTGTTGGTGTCTGTTGACCCCTGCCCTGGTTTTAGTGAATACACTACATGTATTATTGTAATGCATTGTATTTTTAATTGCACAAGTGTGAGTTCTTGAGGTAACAGCATGATGACGTTGTTTTCCCAAACTGTCAGCAAATTTCACACTTTTTACTTGAACCTATCAAGCTGAACCATACAGGGGCCGTGCACTGCTTTCATCAAATGGCAAACAATTCAGTGTTGTGCTCCTCCAAGTACACCGAGAGCATGCAGAGAAAGTAGCCCAATCTTTTGTAGCTGACCTTTGGCTTAAACAAAAAAACAAACCCTCTTTATTTTGTAAGTCATAGGATATTTGCTTAGAAATGCACTTGTATTCTTAGCCGTTCCTGTTTCTCACTTGCAGTTTTCTTCATTGCTTTATTGTGCTTCTGAGGGTCACAATCAAGGTCATGTTTGTCTGTTGACACTAACGCTGCTAGAAAAGCTAATTCTATAATAGAATTATGAAAACGTTACTAATTGTAGTGTTTCAAAGATAGCTCATGAACTAATTTAAACTGTGGTCTTAGGAACTCACTACTTTTTTTGTGTGTGTGTTATAAACCTGAATGTACCTTTGTAATGTTTGTGTTATTCCTTAGACTTAATACACGCTGCTTTATATACGTCTTTAAATATTGAACAAATAAATGTTGTTTATACTAAACATGTCTCCTTTTATGTGGCTATTGTAGTTAATGCATTTTATTTACGTATTTACTTACTTACTGTAGGTACATCGGATGATCTCTAATTTTTTTGAGCCACTATCACATAAGGGACTGTTCGGCACAATAATCATTAATCATGAGAGAAACAAGTGCAGAAATCTGCCCTGCAGTTCACCCACAAGTCCTTTCTTGTTATGTGTCTGCATACTTATACATTCAAAATATCCATTGCCACTCTAACTGTAAATGATATAGTGATGATAGCAATGTACTTTTAAATTTGTGTTTAATTTTGTGAATATTCAGAAAGAAGCAGGTATGGTCTGTTCATACTGAATGGGTAGGGCCAGAGCGTTATAGAAAACCTTGTCCACTAGGTGGCGATAATGTGGCGTTGGCTAATTGCTGTAAGACGCGCTGTAACAGGACTGCCTGCTGAACAGCTGAGAAGAGTTGGAGAGATGGCAGATGTTTTGAGTGTTGTCCTAAGTACAACCTGGAACGTCACATAGGCTACTCATAGAAGATCATTTTATCGCAACATGTAGATTCCATCCTTATTGTCTTGCAATCAGACACTGGGCTGGACAGAACTTCTAGTCCTTCACTGTCATGCATAACATCCCCCTAAACTCTTACACAAACACACACACAAACACACACACACACACACAGACACACACACACACACACACACACACACACACACACACACACACACACACACACACACACACACACACACACACACGTGTTGTGGGTCAACTCTTCTCTGGTGGTGGTGTGTGGTCCCTGATCAGCCGTGCATATTTAGTATTCAACTGCAGACCTGCATCTATTGGTTGAAAGTTGTTACTTATAGGTACTGATTACTATAAATGTTGATATGGTGTCTTTTTTCTCTTTTTTTATTATGATGCATTGCATACAAAATTTCTTTTTACCACTGTTAGCAGAAGAGTGTGATAAATCACATGCATAATGGTTTATTATTATTATTATTATTATTATTATTAAAATTATTTTCTGTTTGTAGAAGCCGATCTTCTTCCCCCCGTCTTACACTCTGGCAGCCACAGGGGGGCACTCTAGCCCAGCATTTCTTCACTGTGTCACTGGTAATCAGTCTTTGTGTTCACTTAAGACATGTTGGACCACATCGTGGTCTGTTTAACATTGCTTTGGATGTATCAAAACTTTTTGGTCTGGTTTTTATCTTTTATCAGAAGCCGTCCTTCAGTATTGTATTCCATTGTCGTCATCTTTTGATGTTGTCATCATCATTTGATGTTAGTTTTCATGTCACACACACTGGCTGTTTGGATGTTGGTTTTCATGTCACAAACATTGACAGTTTTGATGTTACTTTTCATGTCATACACATTGACAGTTTTGATGTTACTTTTCATGTCACACACATCAACACTTTTGATGTTACTTCTCATGTCATAAACAATGACAGTTTGAATGTTGGTTTTGATGTCACAAACATTGAATGGGCGACACACCGTCTCAGCAGAGTCTCTATATACGGCTCTGCGTCTCAGTGCTGAGCACTCGTCTTCCAACATTCTATTCCATTGTTTTCAATGCAACCCCGCACACCCTTTAGGACCCAGGAGCACATTTAGCTCATGTGCTCTCCTTACCTCATAAGGAGAGCTGTCTGTGATTGGGGTAATAAAAGAAAGATATGTTATAGATATAGAAAGTTATAGAAAGATATTTGCTTAAAAGGATAGTGGTATATAGACAGATGTCTGAAGTAAAAAAAAAAAAAGAAAAAAAGTGTTTGTTTGTTTGTTTGTTTGTTTAATGCACTGAAATGCATTTCCAGTTTAACATGCATTTTGAAACACATGTTTTAGGCCAAAACAAAAATTATATTATTCTCAGTCTCACCTGAGGATGGTGCTAGTGAATCAGCGGTTGAGGTCTGTCTCAGTATATCTCCTGCATTGCTTTATAGCTGGTGGATTAGACAGCACCAGTGTGATTGGCAAAGGCCAGGTTTTCTCCCCTTTCTCCTTCTGCTGCCTTAACATTTCCCGCACCAAGTACACGCCAGTCATCTCGTTGCCATGGGTACCACCACAGATGGCCATTCCATGCAAGGCTGGTAGAGTCAACAGCTCCATCTGAGAACAAAAGGCGAACACACACATATGTAAGAAATATGCATACACATCCACACCCTTTTTTTTTATTTTTTTTTGTTACATTTAATACAACTCCCCCCCCCCACACACACACACACACATACACACACACACACACACACATACACACACACACACACACACACACACACACACACACTGTATTGCACAGGACCCTTGAGTGCATACAATGAAGAAACAGTTCTGCTTACTAAAGGCACACCAGGCGATGTTTTTAGCAGTCTCGTAGTCACTTTGATGATTAAATGCCTCATTATGGGGTCAATGTCGGCTCTCTCAGCAGGCAGCAGTTGTTACACTTGCACGGTTTCACATACTATTAGTCAGAGGAAAGGACACAGAAAATGAATGAGCCTGAAATTGCATTTATAACAGGCTTGTCAGTCAACATAACTCACAAAAATGATCAAGGCTGGTTCCTATTCTTTGATTTGCAAGTAAATCCACATTGATTGGTAAGAATGCACAATGTTCTTGTTTGTTGTTGTTGTTGTTGTTGTTGTTTTTAAAAATTGGGGAATTTAAAAAATTGCACTCTTGTCTGGTATGCCTTTAAATCAGTCAATTCTGGATAAATCTGTAGGCCTAATTTTTTAATTATTAAACAGTATAATGAAAATATTTTCATTTTGTGTAGATAATCCATAGATAAATTGAGTCCCTCAATTAAGTGCTACAAAGGGCACACTTTCTAGTGACTACCTGTACGACCCATACACATGGTTTCCAAGGAAACTGTCACATAATCTCCCAATAATCCTATTTATATTGCACTTGCCATATTTCAAATAACCATGTGTGATCCTGCCATTGCATAATCAGGTCATAAAGTTCATTCTGTTTTCGTTTGTTGACAGACAAACATAACCTCTTATTAAAGTTCATCATCTAACTCCAGATTTCATGAGAAAAACAGCCTATATTCACATGCAGATGACAAAAAAGTTTTTTTTTTCTGTTTGTTTGACTTCCTCACTGCTGTGAGATTTGCTGTTATAACAGCTAAAAAAATCTTTCTCTCTCAACAGGGTGTCTGTAATCCAAACTCACACCCAAATATTACAAAGATAAGCCAATCTTCTCATCTATCACAGTCCATATTGCGTATCCACAGCTGTTTGATTACTAGGAAATATATTGTATATTCAGTAAGAACAGGGGAAGTGGTTTACAGTGTCTGGTCTCAGTGTCAGCCACACAGAGCCCCTTCAATAATCTCCCCACATTGAATCCCCAAAGCCATCAGCCCAGCATTGCCATAAGGGCAGATTAAAGGAATGTACCGGAGTGAATTCAAGCATAGCCCTGTTGAAAGAGCTTGCTAAATGCGCTAGTTAGCGAGTGGAACAAAATAATTTGGTACAGCATAGACCGAACGCGAACGCAGAAGCGAACAGGCACTTTACACTGAATCAATGGGACCTGACTATTGGAAACCGAAAGTAAGATCTGAGGTTACATTGACTCAATGTAAAGTGTTTCGCCTTTGCGTTAGGTCTATGCTGTTCGAAATTCTTTGGTTTCATGCGAAATATATTGCTGTTGGAAGGCTTGTGCAGCAGGGCTATGCTTAAATTAACTCCGGTATATTCCTTTAACATCAAGGAGAGAGCTGTATTTCAAGGCAGACAACATAATAAAGACATCTAAAGGAGAAATCCAGTATAAATCAGTCCATATCTCTGTAGTTCCAAATATTAATGCAGAGACAAAACTTTACGTCTAGCGCCAGTCAAATGTTTGTCAGTGCTGGAGTACCTACTTGTGCAGCTTGCACGCAATCTGATGTATAGATTTATGTGCAGGGCATCTGAGTCACATAATGACTAGTGTTCTGGCTAGTCCTGGGCGTAGCTCTGTGAGACTGTTCTCAAGATTGTGGAATCACTGCGAACATGTTTGTATGTGGAAAGTGATCTATGCAATATTTGCATAGTTTTTTTATGGTTGTTTGTTTATTTTTTGTCTAGTTTATTGTGTCCTGACGTGTGTTTTTTTATCTGTGATATGGATCCTCCTGGGTCTGCAATAAAGAATTGAATTGAATTTACATTTCAGACAGCTAAAGGCCTGCCCCAAATAGCCACCTGTATAACCAAGCAGTGGCAATCTTTCAATTAAGACAATAAAAGCCTGAGCTATAGTTTGAAGTTTTATGGTAGCCTATAGACCTATGACAGCTTGACATACATATAGATGTAAGTTATGCATGTCCTAATGTCAGTGTCATTCGACGTATGGAAAGAGCTTAATTTTGCCAAAAGAATGTGAGCAAAAACTGTAAAATCACCTCATCTCTCTTTTGTTTTTGTTTTCCCTTCCATCAGTTTTAAGGAATTAATCTACCCAATCACACTCTAATGGCTATAAAATATACTGGCAGTATTGTAATTTCCCATGAAACCATGTGCCTCTCATTTTGTTAAGACAGGAGCCCCCAATAGACCCCCTTTATTTAATATTTTCCAGAGCTGTCTTGGTAGAGTTTTTAAAAAAAAGTTTTTTAAAAATGCTTTCATTTATTGAATCACTCAAACAACAATCTGCGGTACGTCTGTGACCATTTCACACCCACCCCAAAACAAGGCACAAAATATGAAAATGAAGAAATTACTATCAGGACACTTCAGCTAATTACTAAGCCACCATCGACTTATTCCAATTTCCGCATCTAAGTGCAATAAGTCTGGTTTAATGGCATCTGCAAAAAATCCCTTGAATGCTCCTGGTTTAGACTTTGGTTATTTCTCACTTTGACTATTGCTATGCCCTCCAACCTGGTCTTTGAACTTTTGCTGTGAAACCACTAGGCTACGGATGATCCAGGATGCTGCTGTGTGTCTGGTCTTCAATCAGCTAAAAAGAACATGTCTCACAGCTGTTCACCATCTATTATGCAAACCTCCAGTCACTCCACTCGTTGCTTTGAACGGCCAACACCTTACACAGGTCACTCCAGGCTATAATCATCCATTGTTCTACAAATAATAACCTGGAATAACCTGACAAAGACTACTAGAGCAACTGACACTCTCTCTCAACCTTCGAAAAATCCTTGAAGATCCAGCTCTTCCAAGAGTGTGCTAGTCCCTTCAACTATCTAGAAAATACACTTTTAAGATCACTCATGCACTTTTTAAATCTTGTGCTTTTCTAACGTCATAGTGGATAACAAACCAAAACAGCCCTTGCACTTACCTTGATTTCTGTCCCAAGTCTGTCTCCACATGCACTCCACCTGCATAGCTCTCTTCAGTGTCTTCTCCCTAAGCACCTCCTTGTGCACTATGACCCCCCATATGGGTTCTCTATTTGTGTGAAATGTTTGATAACAAAGTAAATAGTTGTGTGCGCACATCCAAATATCGTATTGCAGTTGCTAAATCAAAAGGATAAACTGATGAAAAAAACAAAAGGATTTGCACACTGCTTTCAAGAGACTCAACTTTTAATAAATGTGCAACGCTTGAATGTGCAAGCATTCAAGTAAATGTGCAAGCATAATGTGCAAGCATTCAAGTCATTTCAGACCACAGTAAATAGCAATAGGTCACCCCAGAGTCTGAAAGTTACAATAAATATCAAGGTATAGCTGACCACAGACTGTGCAATTGAGCAATAAATCACCTCAAATTGTCAAAACTAGGAATTGATATGAGCTTGTTGGCTATCTTAAGCTATACACCATGTAATAGCAAGTGTTTGGTAAGTAAGTAGGTAGTGCACAGACAACTTGGCCACACAGCAAGGTGTTTTTTTAAAAACAAAAGAAACCAAACAAACAAAATGAAACACACAAAAAAAGTAGCTGGCCCCTCCAGTCAAAGTCACAGCACACAGGAGGTTACTCTCAGTCAAACTCAGTGTTAGGAGTTGGAACTATAGGCTATCCTAAATAGCACTAGTAAAATACTAGTACTGTACTAATGGACTAGTACTAGTAAAATACTGCAGGTCAAGATTGCACTTAGCCCATAGGCAATCAAGATTGCACAGAGTTATTGCACTAGCCCTTATGAGTTAATCACACCAAGACACAATGCGTTGTAAATACCTAGAAATATTACTGGCCAATAATTTAAAGTACAACACACAGCACACTTAAACTCATGAGTTGTTGAGGGTAAATACAGTACATATGAAGAAAATAATCAGTTTAATACATTAAAATTAATCTAAATTAAAAAAGAAAAGCTGCCAAATGAGCTTATTCATGCAATTTCATGAATTAAAATGAAAAGTTGAAATGCACAAATGGGGTTGCACTGAGTTGGTGGTGGTAAGCATTCAAAAAGGTAACCACTGTGTGAGTGCATTTGTGGCCAAACCACTTCATGATATAATTAATCAACGCTCTACCCAGACAACTCATTTGGCAAAGTACACCAACAAATGTGCCAAAGGCAAGGGTTGTAATTCCAGAGGGCTGGTCTATTTAAACTGCTCTTTCAGAGCCCCCCAGATGGCTGTAGATGGGCTCTGCCAGAGAACAAAATGTGGTTGATGGCATCCTGGTTAAGTTAGATTGGATTCATTGGTATGAAACACCCACCTCCAACATACTGTATGCTGTTGTGAAGTGTGTGTTTTTGCTATCTGGCCAAAAAGCATTGTAAGTTTGTATTACAGATTTTTTAGACATTCATTTTGCATTAATTTTTATATTTCCCAATATAAACCCTATCAGTGCTTTACAATCCGTTTGAAATGTTGAAACACACTTTGTGCGGAACTGTAAACACTCACTGCAAAAGACTTGATTTGGGTGGGATGGGGGCACCAACAACCACTACAACAGTCACAACCTAGCAACCACCATTATTAATCTAGCAACCAGCCTAGCAATAACCTCAGGTACCTTAGCAACAGCCTTACAACCACTGCCACAAATCTAGTAACCAATATAGCTACCAACGTGATTAACTTAGCAACCAGACTAGAAATCACGGTAACGCTTTAATTTACAGCCCGTGAAGTACTGGGTAAGTATTAGGTAAGAATGGTGTAACAAAAAAGTATCAAGGGATAAATTACTTACAGTGTAAGTTTGCTGGGATAACACACGTTCACGCTTTATTTTACAGCCCGTGAAGTGCTGGGTAAGTACAGGTAAGAACAATGTAACAAAATAGAACTTTATGTGTAATATTGCCATAATTACAAAATGGGTATAGCCTAGATACTAGTGTAGCCTACAGGAAATGCATGTGTTGATTCACTTCATTTTACAGCCCCCACATCCAATATTAGGGTGTAGTTACAAGTAGTTTTGGGGTATTGAGGTAATTCGGATGATCTGATATCACCAAGTAATTAAAAGTCCAGGATCAATGTCAAACTTGTTGCCCTGGATGAATGGGATAGGATTAGGGTTAGGGTTAAGGTACATTGATCCAGGGCAAACGTTTGACGTTGATCCTGGACTCTTAAATACTTGGTGATATCAGATCTTGCGAGGTAATTCCACTGTAGGCTACTTGTACTTTACTGTAGTTACAAGTAGTTTTGGGGTATTACTTGGGGTAATACTTACTAATACTTACCCAGTACTTCATGGGCTGTAAATTAAAGCGTTACCGAAATCACAATACGTACCTTACCGCAAAGTTATCCAACAATCTAACTATCAATACCATAATGTAACACAAATCCACAAAATCCACCTAAAGTAACACAATTTTCATTTTCATGCACTTGTGATTCCCAATTAGGGCTACATTATATCTATATTCATTGTTTCTTCTTCCCAGCCTTCCTGCTTGAACATTAATGTTGAAATATAGCCACTTTTATATTGGATCATGGACTGGGCCAGGATTGTGTAGACAGGTGCATTTTTAGCACTCAGACTGCTGCATGGACTGGTTGAATGCTGTGAAGAGCCATCCTCTCAATTTGACAAAAGGTTTATTGGACTACAATCACAGACGGCACCTTTCATATGCAAATGTGGATGGAGTACATTCAAGCTTTTCATAGCATGGAATTAACCTGAAAATTGCTAGTTCAAAGTGGACTTCTTTATGATAGTTCTGACACTAAATCATACCTCTGGATCTCTCTTCCTCTTCATTTTGTACCCGTCCTTTTTTTGTTTTGTTTTGTTTTGTCCTGTGTTGCTTATTGCTCTCGTCTCCAGCTCTAGCAGCGGGAGTCTAATGCTTTAATTAGTTCTGTAATCCTGTTAGATGACTCACACAAACGCAGGGCTCTCGGGACAACTTACCAGCCTGACAGATCTAACGCACACACAGACATGTACAAATGAAGGATTCTGGCATTGAAAGACACAGTTTCTGTTCATGAAGCCAACAAAGAGCCAGCACTTCAGTTCTGATGTTTCTGTGAAGTTGTACATCCTTGCAAACATAACAAGCAAAGAGGCTTCAGATGGCCATATTGTAGCTTCTTTACTATACTGAAGCATAATAAATGTCAACATGATTTTTGCTTTTGGGCTGAAGTATTGGCCTATGAGGGGTGTGTGTATTTCATGGGCTATAGCATAATGGCAATAGCATAGATCGGCATGCAATTGCATTACTGACTGCAAGTCTAGATAAGGAGTTGATATTTCACCTACTGTACAACATATTGACAGATGTATTACAGTTGCATTGTATATAGCCTACTGTATCAGCTTAAACATCTGAAGGAAATGGATCAGAATGTACAAAGTGTATAATTAATATTTGCATAACCATATGCTTTTTATGTTTGTTAGGCCTGACTCAACTGTCTTTCCATGATTAGGATATGTGTGTGCGTATATGTTTTTATTGCATGATATATGCAATAATATAAAACAAATATTTGCACACTTTTTAATACCTTTCATAGAGTACATTGAACAATACCAAACATAATTTGCAAAAATATATTATACTAGGGGGTAGATTCAGGTATGTTTCTTTAGTGCAACAACATGCAATAATGGTAATAAATACAAATAGTTCAGTCTATTTAAAATGTATTGCTTTATTTCATAGCAAAACACATTTTCTAAAAGATTTCCATCACCAAATTCATTTTAAACACAACTTGTATAGTAAAGTCAAATTTTAAGTAGACTTTATAAGATATACATGAAAGATGTTGCATGATCAGGGAATCAAGTTTAAAATAAATGCTACTTTTATTTTAACTTAGTTTTCCTAAAGGTTGGGTATAAATGAATCATGTCTAATGAAACATCCTTGAATGCTTTGTGACCACACACTACACACACACACACACACACACACACACACATTTCTCACAACAGTCACAGCACAGGGACAGTTTTCTTTGGCTGGTCAATCGGTGAACACAGACCACAGACCAGACCCCCCACCCCCCCCCCCCCTTGTAGCACAATTAAGGTGACTGAAGAAGCAGTTGATCGACTCCTCCTCCCCATATAATTATTATGAACATGAATAGACTCTATTTGTGAACATGGTAAAACTCAAGTATAATTACTCTGGGAAAAGTGAGCAACGCGTCACAGAAATTAGAGTCCATTAAACTCGATGGATGCTGTTGGATGTAAAGAAGCCAGCTGGCAAAGCATATACAACCCCATTGGGATGCTGTGTTACAGTAAATGTTTCATGATGAAAACAAAACAAAATAGAAAGAATATGCTATGATTGTGAATAGTGTGCAAGACAGAGGCCATAATATAAAATACAATGGCACATTTCCATTAATACCAGGGCAGTTTCTTTAATCAACAAGGTCCATCATAAACATCATAAGCAATAAATATATTGTCAGCAAAAAACACTCCAATGCAATGGTTGAGAGAACACTATAAGACTTTTATGCTGATACATTTCATTGAACAGAAAACAATGGCATTGCAGTTGTTCCAGTTTGGAGTGCTTATACATTTCAGGTTCTAAACTGCATAGGAAACATATCTGTGACACTGGAAAATGTTTTAGCATGAGGTTTAAAAATGTTTTCAGATTTGATATTGGCTAGACATGCTGAATGTTTTTGTCTTTTTTTATTTCAACATCTTTGCTTGACTGGTGCCTGCAGCATTTCTCTGACTACCAGGCATGGACTGGCCATAGGGCATACAGGGCAATGCCCGGTGGGCCGATGGTCATTTTTGGGCCGGAGCTGTCATAATTTACTTATATTTCTTGAAGGATATTGGCCTTGTCCAATTCAATCTCTCTTGTTTATGCAATGTGTCCAACTTGCAGTGTTATTTTAGTTTGCCATTAGGTTATTATAAATGAAATCACGGTGGGCCGCCATGGTCATACATGCCCGGGCCATTTTTTGGTCCCAGTCCGGGCCTGCTGACTACCCACATTCGCTCATGTTGCATATGCTATAGTACACAGTACTTACAGTACTGGACATTTGACCAAAGTGAGACAGAGAAGTGGGATGAAAGGCTGATGTATGAACTTGCCGCTTTGGCTAACAGTGGCCAGGTAAAATGTGAGTATGAATGAACAAATGTATGAATGTATGAATGAATGAATGAATGAATGAATGTTTTTCAAATTATATTTCAAGTTAAACCTACAGTTGGTGAATTGATGGAGTAAAGTACACAGAGCGAAACAAAAGAGTGTTTTTTTTTTTTTCTTTGCTTTATTCATCAAGCTGTGAAATGTCACAGGATTCTTTGTTCATTTAATGTTATCTGCATGTGAAAAGTAATCCTTTCAACCTCTAATCATTCTTTATTTTTCCCCATATACACGGGAGAGCCTTTGGCAACCACATGTGATAAGAATGCTTTGAAGACTAAATGTCACCAGCTGTGGAATGACATGCACAAGTACCCATCATTGCAGATTGCCACTATTGTTTATATATATTTTACCCACAGTTAGCATACCTGTATCAAAACATGACAAGTAAGTGGGTTTGTGTTCGAACCAACAGTGAAAATATGAGATGTGACAATCATGATTGCTCCTCCTACTGTCTGTATAGTGCCACAAGACAAATGTTTAGTATTTGCCGCTCTACACATTGAATTGAATTCAATTGAATTTATAGCCTGACATAGCCCGACCATAATACTGCTGCTCATCCGTATTCATGGTCTGGAGGTTCTTTAACCTGACGCGATTATAGGGTGGGGGGGAGGGCATTCAGTTCTGGTTTGAAACGATTGGACAGCTCGTCTAATCAGCTTCGCTTATTGGCCGATAGTCTCTCTACCGATGTAAACCCGCCCCAGAAGACCGTCCCCAGACCATGGATACGGATGAACATTCGTATTATGGGCAGGCTATGTCAGGCTATTGAATTTATGCATTCCAAACCTATGTGAAGACCTTAGTATCATAAACCAGTGTGGCACAGTATATGATGTGATGATTTGACAATTGCCTTTGGAAGATCAAACTTTTGCCGATCATGAGCAATGCTTGCGCCACCAGCCCACCAATGTCAAAGTGTATTGGCAAACAGATGTGCATAGCAGGGTAATCATGCAAAGACCAAAGTAATGCCTCAAACTAGGGGGGTTGCCCATGCTTCAGAATAGAAAACAAGGTACCCAAGAGAAGTGACTCATTAAAAATGTTAATTAGTTTTAATCCTGCTTAATTGACAGGAGCATGTTGCCCCATGCTTTGCCTCAGGTTTTTCACACACACACACACACACACACACACACACACACACACACACACACACACACACACACACACACAAGAGAGGGACAGAGACTGAGAGAGAGAGGGAGAGAGAGAGAGAGAGAGAGAGAGAGAGAGAGAGAGAGAGAGAGAGAGAGAGAGATGGACTAATACTCCCCCTTGTGGCTGCACCATCTGCAGGAGCCCTGTGGGATTATAACCACATAGGGGGATGAAAGGCTTGCCTGCACCTGGGCCCCTGTCTGTCTGTCTGTCTATCTCTGTGAGCTATATCCTGTCTCCTAACCTGCAAGCCAAGCCAATCACTCAGCTGATGTGGATGCACATGAAGAATACTGTTAAGGGTGTTGCTTGCCTTGTTAGTGGTTATGCCAAACCATGGTAGATAATAGGCTACATATAGCCTATATTAAACAAACATTTCCTATTGACTTTGTGTCTTTTGTGTTATTTTGTATGGTATTTGATAGAAAGTTATGTAAAATTCCAAATTTACTGTAGACAAATACTACATGCAGGGGCTGTGCTGTCCAATTGTTATATCTACCAAAGAGTGGAGGATAAGCAATGCTTACTTACGACAGCAAATGAACTGTTAAGGCAGCCAGCATTAAAGGTACCAATTGCTCTCCAAACAGGCTCCAGGATGGACGAAAGAGTATGCTGTTAATTTAGACAGTTAATGTCTGTTGATCCGCAGGCCTATTAAACACTATCCAACTTTCCGAAAGACGTTATAATTTGAGAGTTGTGTGCATTGAATCCATAAGTTCTAAACAAAACACCTGTTCCCTTTGCGTTTTTAGACCATAACTCTTGAGGTTTTTATAATAATTATTAATTAGGCTAGAATGTATGTCCCCCCTGCTCCTGAGGGTTACTGTAGCGAAGAAAGTCCCGAAGCACTCCAGTGGTGATGTACGCGTAGTCATTTTTACTTGCATTAAGTGCAATTAGTGCAATTTGTTCTTTCTGCCTACGGTGCGCAGTTACATAGCCACGCTGTTTCTTGAAGACCCCATTGATCAGTCGCGGGGGACGTCACTGATGCGTGAGCTCATGTACAGGTGAAAGCGACGAGTCGAAGAGTCTGGGTAGACATCAGTGTTTAGGTATTTACACCGATGGAGATTTGTCTTTCTCAATTGGAAACAATGACTAGATTGAATCAAGAATGTAGGCTATTTCAAAAAGTGGGAATCTTTAAATAACCTATACTTTTGTTAAAATCAAATTTGATAACCAATTTCGCATAAAATATTTTGTGCCTCAGAGGCTACTTTTCAAGGGAATGGCTGGGTCTTCGAACGGATCTAACATTACGCGGAACTTCACCAATCAATTTGTTCAACCTGCGTGGCGAGTTGCGCTTTGGTCTGTTGCATACAGCTCGGTGTTAGCAGTTGCTGTTTTTGGAAATCTGATTGTGATTTGGATCATTTTGGCCCATAAGAGAATGCGAACGGTTACAAATTATTTCTTGCTTAATTTAGCATTCTCTGATGCTTCGATGGCCGCCTTCAACACTCTAATTAATTTTATTTACGCATCGCATGGTGAGTGGTACTTTGGAGAGGCATATTGCAAGTTCCACAACTTCTTCCCCGTCACCGCTGTGTTCGCCAGCATATATTCCATGTCTGCTATAGCTGTTGACAGGTAAGGGCTACACACTATGACTGTGTGTTTGAGCCATGATAATGGTATTCCGGATAAGCCTTGCAACTTGAAGTCTTTTGCCATTGTTGTAGCCTATAGTTTGGGGTATTTAAAACATCCATATTCTCAAGAATGAATACAAGGCATAGACTGCAGTTATTTTCTTGAGCATGATGCCATTGTTAATACCCTCTGTTTATGGTGTTATACAAGCTTAGATAAGAGATTAAAGAACTTGTTCTCTTCTTAATGATGCTTGGATGCTAAGGTCTTACTTTAAACTATAAAAACTGTCTTTAATTGTCAAGTTCACCATGTAGGCCTATTATATTCAATTAATACATGTGTTTGTGCCTCTGTTTTATGTATGCATATGTCTATAGGTATATGGCTATAATACATCCTCTGAAGCCCCGCATGTCAGCCACTGTAACTAAAGTGGTTATAGTGTGCATCTGGGTACTGGCTGTGGTGTTGGCTTTCCCCCTCTGTTACTACTCGACCACCTGGAAGATGCCCCAGAGAACCATATGTTATGTTGCATGGCCCAGACCTTCTAAGGATCCCTTCATGTAAGACAAAAAATGCCCCCTCTCCCTCCCCTGAGTTTGTCATTCCTGACGCATCTATGTGCCATTTTTTTCCACGTTGTCACTCTACACTCCTGCTTCACGTACTTCACGTTTCATTCATGTTTTTGATTGGTGCTCAGTAGGCTATAGGATTATCTCTCTCATCTCATCTGGACTACATTTTTTTCAGTGGATTTCTTGCTTTTCCAGATGATTTAAAACAGTTCATTTAAACCATTCTGAATCTATTGTAAAAGGCAAATGTGATGTTTTTCTGGTATTCCCAGACCATTTGTTTTTCATTTCATTTTTTCACCATTAATTTTAGGAGGACACTCATGTCACACCACAGCACAGTCACACCAAAAGGTATCCAAGCTTAGTTGGCTACTGTATAGTAAAAAAAAAGGAGTGAATGTGCGTACCACAGCTAAGGCAAAGTTATTAAAAGAATGAATGATTATTGACATTATCCTGATTAATTTCACATTGGTAATCAGACACCCCCTATGAATGTAGATCATATAGTGCATTTGTCAGTGTTTAGATTCTTCAGTGTTCAGATTGATCAGAATTTGTTATTTGCAGGCTTTTGGTATGCTAAAATCATTTAAATAGGCCTAATTTTCACCTTTCCTCATTAATGATTTTGTCCACCTCACTGGAAAAACTTTGGGCCTGGGGCATTCTGTGGCACTGATATCTTCATTCGCCCATTTAATTTAAGAAGGCTTTAGGTCTTCAGCTGAGTCAAGCTGTGTTATATTGATTGGACATTATTTGGAATCATGTCACATAGTCAAGCCACTTACTGAGCCAATTGTTTGTCCCCTTTTACCTGCACAGGTATCATATCATTGTGGCTGTGTTGGTTTACATGCTCCCCCTGGTGGTCATGGGTATCACCTACACCATTGTGGGGATGACACTGTGGGGTTCAGAAGTACCTGGAGACTCATCAGATAACTATCATGACCAGCTATGTGCAAAGAGAAAGGTAAGCAGTGGATGCTTAAGAGAAATGTGTGCACTGAATCACATCAGCCATTTTTGAGCAATTAATTTAATTTTTTTTCTGCTCTCTGTCACACTGTGCCATTCAGGAAAATCCTCACAGAGATGAAATAACAGAGAGTAAAAATTTTAATTCCATGATTGATATAATGCCTGTGTTTTGGTTGTGTTTTGTCCAAGCTGAACCCAATTGAATGCAGCAAGATGAATATATTCCAGTCTATTTTTGTTCCTGTGATCCTGTTATGCTTTGGCGAGTGTTGGCGCTCTCTAGGGCTCATTTGGCACAAAGATTAAGGTCATTTCTCTACGTATGATGAATGTCTATGGGGACAGCTGTGAGGGTTTAAAAACACTTTCTACTGTATGTTGACTCTAAATCAGGGATTACCCAGGACTTCTTTATTTCTGAGTCAGGGAAATGAGTTCAGTTTGTGTTAATAACAATGTTGTCCTCCTGAAGACTAAAACTGTTGTTTTTGTCTTAATGGATTAGAATGAGAAAATTCTCTTTAGATTTTCTTCCACCACCTAGCAAAGCAGGGGAACACTCATTCATGTAGTCTGTAATCTATAGTGTTCATTTCTTGACTTGAGTTGGTTGTAGCCAGTCGCACATGGCGAGCATAGCCAACACAGGAAAGGGTGCTCATAAAGTGACAATGAAAACGGAAATATATCCTAACCCAAGAATTACTCGAAAGTCTAAGCACATATTTTGCAGGAAAAAGGAGTTGGGCAGGAAAAAAAAGGTTCAGAAGGGATGTTAAGAAAAAAGCACAATGTGAGGTGTTGCTTGCTCCTGACACAAGTAATGGAAGTGATGAAGTTGTTTGTTCCTTTTCTCCCAGTGGCTTAATGCCAGTGACTCGTTAAGGCTCTTTTCAGGCATCAGATTCTCAGTGTGTTCTGTGTTTAAAGGAATATTCCACCTTTTAATGAAAATTTGTTATTCACCCTCTAATCTAGAGTTACATATGTGGGTAAAAACATTTTGTTCTTAATGCATGCGTTTTCCCTGTCCGGCAACCACAATTTTAGCTGTATTTTAGCTGTAGCTTAGCATAGGTGCTGGAATGTAAAGTTGCCAGATAGCAACTCTTTGGCAACTTTACTTTCCAGTGCCTATGCTAAGCTAAAGGTAAAATTGGAGTTGCCAGACTCGGACAACGCATGCACTGAGACCAAAATGCTTTTACCAACATATGGAACTCCAGGTAAGAGGGTAAATAAACAATTTTCATAAAGAGGTGGAATATTCCTTTAAGACTAAAGAACACAAATGCCATTAAAGTGATAGTTCAGTGTCATTCAAACATAGCCCTGTTGCATGAGTTTGCTGACTGCAGAGGATGGTGAGCAGAATGCACATCAACGAGAATCTCCACTATCACCCAAAATTATATGTCAACAGACTAAAACAAATATGCAGAAAGCCTGTGTGTACTGGCAGTTACTATAACAATCTAGCCTGGCTTTGGCTTCGTACAAGGTCTGGCATTTCACCATTGACGAACGATTGCAAGCTGGAGGTGTGAACTGTAGAAGTTTGAAACGATTAAATCTGATTTCACCCAATCGCTAACGTTATGCACCAACTTCGTCGTGAAATAAGCTATGCTACACCCGACGTTATATCTCACAACTCCCAATACTGTTTGCTGTTTAGCGCGGTATGAAATTGATCTCTGCAAACGTGCCAATGGCCGGAATGCCGGACGGAGTCGTGGAGGGAAATAATTATTGAGCGGAGCTACCTAGGAAGGTCATCAATCATATTATTCTAAATAGACTTGGAGCAATGAGTTACTGGGGAGCTACACTGTATATCTTTGGGAGCATACTTTTGCAAGTAGTACACTGCCTCTCCTGTCCATATGGAGGCTTTTATCTAATGCTAAATAATTAATGTTGCGCGGACATTCATGCTCAAACTGAAAATGCAGTGCCTAACGGCACAGGCGCAGTGTTAAAAAAGCAACTCTTCAGAAAAAGAAAAAAAAGCTTCACAAATGCAATGATGTTATATAGTGGAATGTGCAGTAGTCTTTACTTTAGGATGTGAACTCCAG